>JARHVA010000974.1:1472500-1662500 GCA_037957365.1 Torreya grandis | reverse complement strand
CATTATTGACCTTAAATGTCCTTCATCATCTATAATCACTCCATTATCATCCCTAATCACACTTTCATTAAACATCACCAAAACTCATCATCCCTAATCACTCCCTCTTCATCCATCATAATCTTTAATCACTCTTTCCTAATCACTCATTGTCCCTAATCACTCCCTCATTGACCCTCACCATCCCTCACCACTTTGTCATCAACCCTCACCATCCCTCATCATCCCAAATCACTCTCTCATCATTTGATGTAAGTAGGCCTCCTATAGGTTTACTCATCTAGGTATTCTAGGTCTCCTTTAGGATTTGTAGCCTTCTTTACTTCTTTCATGCCACATATTTAACTCCTTATACTAACATGAGGTTTCATCTTTCATTTTACCTAATCACTCACTCATTGACCTTCACTATCCCTAGTCATATCTAATAACTCTCTTGTCATCCCTAATCACTCTTCCATTGACCTTCACCATCCTCCATCATCCCTAATCACTCCCTCCTCATACCTAATCACTCTTTCCTCATCCCTAATCACTTATTCCTCATCCCTCATCATTCTAAATCACTTTCTCCTCATTTATCCTCATCTCTAATACCTCCCTAATTAACATTCACTATCCCTCATCATCTTTAATCACTTATTTATCATCCCTAATCACTTCTTCATTAACAATCACCATCCCTAGTCATCCCTAATCACTCCCCCTCATTCCTCATAATCCATATTCACTCTTCCCTCATCCCTCATCATCTATAATCACTCCCTCATTGACCCTCACCATCCCTTATCACTTCATCATTGAACCTCACCATCCTTCATCATCGACACTCACCATCTTCATCATCCCTAATCACTCCCTCATCATTTTATGTAAGTAGGCCTCTCATAGGTTTACTCATTTAGGTATTCTAGGTATCGTTTAGGTTTTATAGCCTTCCTTGCTTATTCCATGCCACATATTTAACTCTTTATACTAACATGAGGTTATTGTAATCTAAATTTTATTACTCAATCAATAAACATGGTTTATTCTTTTGAAGTACACCACCTTTACATGACACAACAAACATGTTCTTCTCTCAAGGTGTTTAGCTTTATTTTAGTTCTTAACATTTATTTATATCCTATTTATTATAATTTAGTCTTTTTTACCACTATTGTATTATTGAACACCTATTTGAACCTTCTTTCACTATTTTACCTTCCTAGTGATAATTTCCATCAAAACACTGATTCATGTCCCTAACAACTTAGTTCTTATAGACAACATAGATTTTTGTCATATCAGACCTTATTCACTAGGTCTGTCACCCTTTATATAAAACATTTCACTCAATATTGATTCTTTATGTCCCTAATAAGATTCTTATATTTGATTTGACACTATCTAAGATAGTACATAAGCTTCTTCCATTCTTTGTACTTAATTCTCACCAAAATGCAACAAAATAGGGTTTTTAGCCCTCTCACTTTGGTCTAATCTATTGTTGAATGGGTTATGGATCCAAATTCATATTAAAGGTCATCAAAATGATTTCATGCATTCATTTTCACATTACACATGACAAGGAACACATTCTACATTTTGGTACAACTTTTATTTTCAAGAGACTTTGAAAGACTACACCTTTAGCCCTATTTTTGGCCTATTTGAGGTCTGTTAAAAAAACACATTCATGAATATATTGTATTATGTGGAATTTCAAGTTATGAAACCACCTGGATCAACTAACACACCTGTCTAAAAAATTTGTTTACTAGAAATATATATAAGTTTTTGTTTACGAAACCCTAGTTAAAGGTTTACACAATCCTCCACAAACCTAGACCTAAAATCCACACCTAACCTAGAGACATTTTTCTCACCTCTTATTTATTCTTCTCTTTCGTATTAGTTTCTTACTTGATGTCTTAGATCCTTATCATATCTTAACTAATGTCTAAACTTCATCTCTTCTCTATTTCATGCACCTTAAGTCTCTCAATAGCTTACGACTTATCCAAATCATGTGTTTTTTTAGAATTCCACCTATGGTGGATGCTTCTAGATAGATTTACATTAATTTCAAGGCTAATACATTTACCACATATGGCTATACCTTAATAACCCTTACCATGGAGAGAGTGTGGATCTAGAGCCCTAAGCCAAAATAAATAGGTAGGAAAGAGAGAAAAGAGTGGGATGAAATTGTATTACTTACATACATAAATTGGGATTTGGACATTTGTCATTAGGTGAAGAAAAGTTAGAAATCAAAAATCCAAGCTTCCCTTGCCTTACTCCTTGGCATAGATAAAGTAGGTAGGGAGAGATTTCATTGCCGTAATGGGTAGGGAAAGTTTGAGATTGGGGTAGGACCTTCAGAATGGTTCCCCCTAAATATCTATGGTGGGCCCCCCATTTTTATGCTATTATTTGATATACTATATTAAATATTAGGGAATACTCAAAGTATGGTAAATCCCCAATTTGGTATTTAGGGTTCATCAAACCATGCCCAAGCTCTAAGTGGCCCCTCTTAATTACACTGGATTAAGGCATATGCCCTTCATTTCCTTTATAAATCAAGTTGTGTATAGATCATATTGGGTATATATTGAGTTGGGTTGGTAAACACACTCTATCATCTATCAGATTGGAACACACTACCAGATTGGTAACCACCTATCTATCTATCTGACAATATGGTATACTATGGATATATGGTTAACTATGGGGTTAGGATTGGAATACACAACTAGTCTCCAATTTACCCTATCTATATAGATACAAATTTGGATTCTCAACTTTGGGATTGAGATTCTTAGATACCCAAATTCCAATCTATAAATTTAAGTAATACAATTTCAACCCACCCTTTTCTCAATTTATTGCCTATTTATTATAGTGAGGGCCCTGGATACACACTCTCTCCACAATCTGGGCATGGATCACTATATAGATCTTTGAATTCCACCCAAAAATTAGGGGATGTCTCTAAGTTACTTATTTGAGAGAAAGAGGATGAGTGAAAAAAGAGTTTATTTGGGCCTTATTTGATTAAGTAAAATTTGGAATTGGAAAATAAGCTAATATGACACAAGTAATAAACTATTATACCCACCATCAAGGTATTGGATGGAGTGATTAAGTATGCAAAGGGATTAGGAGGGACTGAGTAAGGATGTTGAGGGAGTCATTAGGGATGATGAGGGATGGTGAGGGTTAGTGAGGGAGTGATTAGGGAGGATGAGGAAGTGATTAGGGATGGTGAGGATTAATGAGGGAGTCATTATGGGTGATGAGGGTTGAGGAAAGAGTGATTAAAGATGGTGAAATATAATTAAGAGGTAATTAGGGATGATTAAGGATGGTAAGGGTCAATGAGGGAATGATTAGGGATGATGAAGAAGTGATTATAAATGATGAGGAATAGTAAAGGTCAATAAGGAAGTGATTAAGGATGATGAGGGATGAGAAGGGAGTGATTAGGGATGATGAGGTATAATTAAGTGATAATTATGGGTGATGAGGGGGTGATTAGGGATGATAAGGGATGGTGAGAGTCAATGAAAAAGAGATTGGAGAGAATGTGGGAGTTATTACAGATGATAAAGTATGGTGATGTTCAATGAGGGAGTGATTAGGGAAGATTATGGATGAGGAAGGCATTATAAGGGATGATGAGGGATAGTGAGGGTCAATGAGGGAGTAATTAGGGGTGATGGGGAAATGATTAGAGATGATGAGGGATAGTGAGGGTCAATGGGGGAGTTATTGAGGATAATAAGGAATGAGGAGAGAGTGATTATGGGTGATAAGGGATGAGTAGTAAGTGATTAGGGATGGAGGTATGATAATCAAATAAAATTAACATAAAGTGGTCATTTGATGTGTGTAAGTCATCGATGTGACTAATGCTACTCCAATCACACCACTTTGGATCAAGTTCAAAGTGATGGTTTGTAAACTTAAATTTTGACAAACCTAAGACTCTTATAAATGTCAGAAAGTAATCCAAGAGGCACAAAAAACAAAAAAATTACTATATGTTTACCAAAAATGGACATCAATTGTAAATGTTATGCCCTGAAATCTCTAGGTTCAATACCAAGACCCAAAAAACCCCTAAGTACTAACCAAATTGGATTTTGAATAACTATTTTCCACATCCTAAAGCATGCATCTATGAAACAAAATATATCAAATGAAGAGTGACCCTAATTTATTATATTTACTAAAATAAATTTAAAGTATAAGGAATATAAATGTAAACTTGTACTTGTTATATCGTGTACATGTTATAGTGCATATGTGTTCCTTTAACTATATACAATGTATACTCATTATAATGCATAGGTATTTAGGTTTGGTGGTTTCAAGCTTAAATTCAAATAACATGTATGTGTATGTGTTATGACCCTAATTTTTTATAGTGCATATGTATTCCTTTAAAGTTATACAATGTGTATGCATTATAATGCATACACATTTAGTTTTAGTGGTTCTGAGCCTAAATTCATATAACACATACATGTTATGACCATAACACATACACATTATGGTTATATTGCATATGCATTATCTAAAATGTCCACATAATTATCCCATAACTTTATGGACCTGCCATTAACAAACTTTATATTTATTTTGTACTTATATGCAAGCACATTGAATTATAGTCTTTTATGGAGTAGTACCATGGGTAGAGTGTGAATAAATGTATGAAATGGATGAATCATGTGGGTATTACATGTAAATGGCTTTATATTCTTTTGTATGTTATAGATGAAAGTCATAGGACCTAGAATAAATATTAAAATAACATTTTTTATTGAATAAAGAAGTTTATATTTCTTTGTTGAAAAATTTCAACCATGGGTAAATATTTGAAGAGAAAAAGTCTTAAGGAGGTTAAAAATACAAACTAAAAAATTCAAGAAGATAATTTTAAATCAAGAAAGATGTGGTGGCACTTGGAAGAAGGGAATCGAGAGCTACAAAATAGATTGATGAGCCTCATGGGTATCATTGAATAATTTAAACATGAGTTAAATACCAATGGATAATTGTTGATAAAGTTCTAAGATGATGATGGAGTGAGGGAAAGAGAAGAGTCTACCATATAAAAGAGAATGTCCTCTACCAAATATTCACAAACTATGACTAAGGTATATAACGTAAGTTCTCCACCATTTTCTCTTTCTTCTCATCAAGATCTAGATGATTCCTTTTGTAAATTTAAGAAGTATACTAGGGGACATGGCTCTAAGTTACTAAAAAATATGAACCTTATGATGGATAGGTCCTTAGAATTAATGACCAAGGAATGACTAATCCAATAAAGGTTGAGGAAAGGAATAAATATGCAAGTTTGGGATATGTTAGTGGCAAAGGAGTTCAAGAATGATCCAAAAGCTCAAACTGTTAGCTCTATAAAAAAATACCCATGCAAGGTAATAGGATTTTGATTCCCAAAATAATTGGCAAGTCTCTCATGAAGAGGAAAGTAGCATTGTGACAGAAAAAGGCCAAAGAAGAGCCTCCAAGAAGAGGACAATAGCTCCATAAATAAGGAGATAACACATTATCACTCCATGAACATGTGAGAGAATGCACATTATCTCCAAAGAGAGGTGAACATCCCAAAGAAGGAGATAAAACATTAACACTTCATCATGCTTGCACAAATGGTAGCCCAAGAAGGTATGGAAAAAATAAATCTTCCATTGTTTGTTTTACATGTAAAAAGAGTGGCCATGTAGAAAAAAACAATTGGTATACATATCCATGTTCTTTTTTTGGAATGAATAACCATTGTGTGTCCATGTGTTGAAAGTGTAAATTCATACTAAAGAAGCCTAGGTCCTTCAAAAAGGAGGTTGCAAGTTACAAAGACTACTCTACAAGTTAGAATGTGGAGAAGGCAAGAAATGCATGTTTTTCAAGAGAATGGGTAAGAATAATTACATTCATTGAAATTTGAGTCAAAATTGGCCTACAAAATGTTTGGAGCTTCATCCAAAACTTCACCTAAATAATTTCAAGGATAACTCCAATAAGGAGGAGTCATTTACAAGAAATAGGGAAGTTGTTCAAGCACCTAAAATAATAGGTAGTAAGAGAATAAGCCCACCTATCTAAGGAAGAATACTTGAAGAGGGATTAGACCCTAGAAGATCACCCATCACCATTTCCAAGAGGTAAACATGGTAATGATCAGTCCTTATAAGGTTAATTATAAAACTTAAATTTTGTTTTGCATTTAAGTGAAGAGCTATCCAAGATGGAAACCATCGAGAGGGAATAACAAATAAAGGATTATTTATCACCATTGCAAGTGGGTAATGGTAAGAATTTATTATTATTTTCATGGATAGAGTAGCTACATAACTAAGATGTTGTTTGGCTTGGATATGTTGGTTTTGTATGCATATGATAACCTTAAACAACTGTAGTAAATTTTTTGTAGGATTTTGAGTTGTAGTATGCACATGGATTAAAATTCAAGTTGGGTATTTAAAACAAGTTTTTGTATGAAAATAAGATGTATAACATTTTTTTTTTAATTGTGTTGCATGCTTATGAACCCAAGGGTTATTCCATGGATGGAGAAGAAGTGGCATGGCATTAGGTCATTGGTACTAGATGAGAATTGCATCCATGGTAACTAGTACTCCACAAGAAGGTTGTTGGTTGTGATAAATGTATGTTTTTTATATCCATGTTCCTTTATTGAATATGTTTCATTCAATATATACATTGATTTTATTTTGATACAAACTTTAGTTGCTAGATATGGGCAACTTTATAAATGGAATTGTATGTTTCCAATCCATTTATTTTACATTGTTGAATTATAAGACCCAAAACAAGGGAAATTTTTATAGGTGGTGATTTTTTGTAACAAAAACTATATTATACAACATGTTTTATTCACTTGTTTAAATAATTATGGGTAGCAAGGAGGATGATGTAGAGCATATCTTCATGGAGAGCTTCCCCTTAACCTATAATCATGTGTATCATAGAAAAGGGGCTAAGGGGAATATCCAATGGAAAGACCAAGATAATGAAGGGTAAACAAGGTTAGCTGAGTGAGAATATCAAGATTCATGTATTATTTATCAAGTTGGGTTTACACATTTCACACTTGGGAAGTCACTCTCCAAGAGAGAGTAAAAATAAACAGTACAAGAGTATGATAAATTTGGTTTCCCATTTGAGAAGATAGAAGGTGAATTATTATATTTTCAACCTAGATATTTTATGAACCCAAAATCCTTCCAACTAGGGGTGTATGATCATAAAAATGGACCAATAATATCATCGAATTCATTTCGTAAGACTATCGATTTTCAAACAAGGGTGAAAAAGTATCTGCAACATGCCATATCCTAAAAAAGATCTAGTTTTTGTTACAAGGGATTAAACAACATATGGTTGGAATAAAAAATATCTTTAGAGTACATGTTTTGGTTACTTTAATAAAATAATGCAATTTAAAAAAAAAACATATAATTTTGAGTTTGTACACAAAAGTTATGCTCTCCAGAAGTTGCATAAATTTTAATGGTTGAAAAACCATTAGTTTAGCTAAGTGGAATTTTTTAACTACCTTGACAATTTTACAATGTTATTTGGTGATTCTAAAACTACCCTAATTTTTTTTCCTATGAGTAATGCACAAGAAGTTTAACAGGCAAAGAAGTGTTTCAGCTTGAGTTTTTAACTTTTGGGCTTCTTGTTCAAGCTCAAGGAAGACATCTTGTGCATTTATGATCAAATGGGGGTTCAAAGGAAGGCATCTTGGGAATTTATAATCACATGGGCATCTTTTATGATCAAATAAATATCATAATAACAAAATTTTATATCTTATTCTCTATCTTCCCCACCTTATCTTTTTCATCCTCATTCAATACTGCATGAGTAATAGTTCCTATTCCATATGAGGAAATATCCATATACTTTACAATATAAGGATGTTTCTATTATTTTCCACATCAAGGTTGTCACTACTCACTAAATACCATGGTAAAAATATATCATCTAATTCAGGTAACATAATACTTTCCTTTGGAAGTTGACTCTCATGAAAATACCAAACTCCAAAAGAAAGCTTGAAAATATGTACTTATATATAACATCCTATATTATCATAACATTGAAGGTACATTACTCTATTTTTTACTCAAGATGAAGTTCCTTTTATTCTTGAGTAAGTGCATGGGGACATTTGTAATGGCCACTGACGTGGACATGCTACAACTTGCAAATTCCTTTGGATGACCTAACCTCAAAATATATGCCATTACACTTATTAAAAAGTTTAATCCTTTCCAAATCCATGGTGACCTGATTCACTCTCCTCTGACTAAGATTCAAACTTTGAAGTCTTCATGGCCATTCTCTATGTGGGGATTAGATTTCATTGGTAAGTCACCTCAAATTTAGGATGTCCATGTATTCATCATTACTGCCATGTATTACTTTACCAAGTGGGTAAAAGATATGCCCCTTGTTAATTTTATTGACATCATAATATACAATTTCATTATTAATTAAATCATATGTTGATTTGGAATTCTACACACAATCATATCTGAAAATGGTGATAACTTCAAAAATAAAGACATAAAGCAATTATGTACAAACTTAAAAATCACGCACAAATTTTCAACACCTTATCACCCTCATTGTAATGGTAAAGCTAAAGATACCAAAAAAATAATTAATAAAATATTACAAAAGATTATTAAGGATTCTCATTCAGACTAGCATATCAGCCTTTACCCAACACTTTGGGCCTACCATACTAGTATATGTATTGTCATCAAGGAAAGTCCTTTATATTTAGTTTATGGCTCCAAAGCAATATTACCATTATAATTTGAGTTACCCTCATTGTGCATCTCTCTTCATGGTATCATTCCCAATGAAGATATTTATGAAGGCCATCTTCATGTCTTATATTTCTTTGATGAGTGGTGTATGAGTGATTTACAATATAATCATTAGTACAAAGCTCACATAGCTAACCAACACAATAAAAAATTCAAAGTTTGTAATTTTGATGTTTGAGACAATGTTAGATTTGGATTAAACCCATGAAAAATAAGTAAATTATTCCCATAAGTGGTGGGGGCCTTACCTATTCAAATACATCCTTATACCTAATGTTTATAGATTGAAAAAAAATGAAAGGCATATCTTCAAAGAATTGACTAACACTCAATTTTTAAAGAAATATTTTGCTTAGTTTCATGTTATTCTTAGTTTTAATTTTTATATGATTTTCCATTTACAGTAATTTTTACTTTCATGCTTATAGTTAGTTTTATATATACTATGGAGCTAATATTTTTTTAGGTCTCACTTTGACTTTATTCTTGCAGCTAGCATTTCCTTACTTACACACCTCTAGGTTTCTTTTACACATTAATCATAGTACCCATCTTTACTCATTTTGCCTTTGGTCTTTTATCTTTTTATGTCTCAGGGATTCTTAGTTTGCAATTTGTATTGTAACACCTCAGATAGGACCAATATTTCCTCATAAACACCCATCCATAGATATTTTCAATCCACCATTGTTTCTTCTTTTGGTTATTTGGTTTTTCTTCATTTTATACACCATTTGGGTCCCTATTAACACCTCTGAGCTTTTTGATTGTGAGTTTTTAAGTATAAAAACTCAGATAAGACCAAGACATTCCTTTGAAATGCTCATTTTTTTCATTTCATAAATTTCTTATGCTTCCAACTTCATATAAAGGTAAGGCAATGGTGAGACTAGTGTCAGTGTACTTAAGCAATCTATCTTTATCCACATTTTCCATTTCTCATGATGATGATTCATGTCTACCTGTCATTGTATCATCCTTCCTCTACATATTTTTTGTGATTGTGTTAACATACTCATTATATGATCATTTCCATCATTCCCTATTTTTCACTTCTCTTTGGGATTACCAAGGTCGGTTTTGAGGTCACACTCTTTTCTAAGGTGCATGTCTAGGAATCTTAGACACCATTATCTTTAAGTCTTCTTTTTTAGACACTAAGTGCAATTAGATTAGAGTTTAGGGTTAGTTTAAAGTATTGGATGACTATATATAGTGATCATATTTCATTCATAACATATTATATACGCTCTATTCTCTCCCTTTTCTCTTATAGTTCTACCCTAAGTCACATTTGGAGGAGTTTGTGGTCTAGAACCTCATATTGAAGAAAACTTGTCTTGTGGAAGTCTTGGAGATTATATAGGAGAATTCCTTTTAGTATACATCATAATCCCAACCTTTGAAGTCTTCACACCCCAAAAATATCTTACAAATCTCTATTTGAGCTAAGGGACATTGATTCTTGACAGGTCCACTCCAAGGTAAGTATGTTATAAGCATGTACTCTTTCCTTTATTATTTATTAGATTAGATATTTAATGATGATTATTTAATTAATGTGTGTGTATATTTATCTAGGTTATCTCTACACTTAATATTAGTGTAGCTATAAGATTGATTAAACTTTCCATATTCCGTTTTAGGTTGCCTAAACCTCCATTTGGTTAACCATGACAGCTTACCCCTTTCGATCATTATAAACCTTAGAATTTTAGTTTAGCTTCCTTTATTTTCAAACCTATAATAATAAACTTTATTTGATTACAATCAACTAACTACATAGAGGACCTAATGAGAGTTATTCCCTTGTGTTATAGGCATAGGTTTTGGACCCATTTCCTCTTGACCTTGTGATTAGGAAACCCTCTTTCTAGATATTATTTACCATTTGTCACTACATAAGACATAAGTATCATAGGATCTATTTTATTGACCTTAATTCGAGTCCAAGTCTATTGAGATAGGATATGCACAAATTAATACTAGTTCATGCATACACATAGTAATATTTTCCACTTAATTTAATTTAAATACATCACTTGTTGGTAGTTTGACACTTCCTAAGATATTTTTATACTTATAAAATTAAGATATATATGTTTATTATAACCCTTTATATTTTTCCTACTACCTCATTTGAAGTAGAAACATGAACAAGTTGAGTACCATAAAAATGAAATTTAAAACATCAACAAAAACTTTATTATTTCCATCTCATATTTTCATATTCTTGGCTGGCATAATAGTAATTTTATTATAATAAGGAATAATAAATGATAGAATTATAGGTATAATTTAAGATTGAATGTTAAAATGAATGATGGCAAGTAAAAATACATGACATATTAATGTAGAGATACAAAAATCACATAAAATGTTTTAAATGATATTCATGAATTCATGAGAATTTGATATTGTGTTAAAAGATAATGTAGTAATGTGAAGGAAAATGATTAATGTGAAGTAGAAGTCTTTTAATAATATGTAACTTAGGATTGGATTGAACATAGTAAACACATTATTATAAATAAAAATAATAAGCATATATAGGTATTACCTAAATTTAATGAACTCCTTTAGAAATACAAATATCATAAATTTTATACATGTTCCAAGAACACAATGATTTACTCATCATTATTGAATAACTACCAATGTTTTAAGTTATCTAGTTCACTTGGTCGATATACTAGTTCAATAATATACTTAGCCTTAACTATCAAAGGAATACAACTATATCATCTACTTTAGTATTTTATTCCATTGGCATAGCTACAATATTTAAGAATTTAAAAGCTTTAATGCAATATTATACCTTGGTTTTATATTGCTTTAATTTATCATTCTTGACTTTGTATTGGTTCTTTACCTATTTCACTATTAGGTATGCATCTCCTTGTGCCATAATATTTATAATTCCTATTTATTTTGATACCAATAGTCCTATAGGTATTGGTTCATACTTATTTGTATTGTTGGTACACTTGAATTAGAGCTTGTATGAAAAATGAAAGAACTCATTCTGATGGGAAATAATGATTATTATTTCACCAGAACACGCAGATGAATAACATCCTTCAAATTAAAAGGTACACACATCATGTATGTATATATTAATAGATTCAAGTAGTTCCATATAATTTTCCATCATCATCACGTATGTGTTAGGGCTTGCCTCCTTGTATATAATATCTTAATGATATTTTAATTATTGTACCAAATTCTTGAGTTTTAGTTCAATAATATTTTTTTATTTGACTCTATTTACTATAATCCTTATAAATATTTATGTTCAATAACATCATGCATCTTAGAGGGATTTACTACAAAAAATGGTCATCTCAACCTTTTTCAATGGAAAGGCTGCTAGAAGAACTTGCACATATTTGATTTTACTAATAAGGGGTATCTACTTTACCTTTATGGAATAATAGAATCCAAATGTCTTAGTACATGTCAATCCCAAGGCATGTGCCACCTTAGTTGGCATTATGTTATTTGAACCCTAGAATCAATGATATAATTACTCAATCAAAATCCTCTAATTAAAATAAAAACATAAAATGGATCTAACTTTTATTTATTTGGAATAGAGGTATCCATATGATTATGAAGTTCAGGATCAAGTGGGTTTGTCAATATTTCTTGAGGAGATGCTTTGGAGATGTTAGGCCCATCTCCTTGAATGAATTTAATCAAACTATCAATTTGATTTAGTTATGATCTGATGTATTTAGCTTTGTGATTTTTATTTTGGTTTTATTTACATGATAAATAATATCAAAATAAGAACATGTAAAATAAAAAATATATATATAATTTGAAACCATATGTAGAGATGTCATATTCATTATCTTTTCAATCAGCCTATCTTTGGAAAATTTGGGAAAGGCATGCCTATGTCGAGGATAAATTTTAGAGGAGCTATTTTAAGAACTTATTACATATTTTATATCCCCTTATGTTTATCCATTTTGTTACCTCAATTTCCTTTAATTTTTTATTCTGAGCTCTTGTGAACATAGCATAAGAATGATTGCCCATATCTTCCATTATTTAATCATGCTCATATTCATTAGTTTCATATTCTAAGTAACCCACAATGGAATCACCATTGGGTTCCTATATTTTAGGATCAAATGTGAGCAAAACACCTTATTCTAGTGGTTTTGTCATGGTGCATGATTGTATAAATAGTAGATTATCTAGGTAATTAAAATTATCATGATCATTATTAGTGTTTTACCCTAATTTAAATTAATGGGAGAGATTAATCTAATTAAGATATAACTTTAAAATTTACTTTAGAACAATATATATAGCATTTAATCGTATATTTAAATTCAAAAGACTAAGATTGATTCTTCTAATTTGACAAGGGCATATGATAAATAGAGGAATTACTAAAGAAATCATGATACTTAGCATTTATAGGTGATTATCTAATTGTAGCTATATTTTCTAAGTGAAAATCATAGATAATCAAGCCTATGACTCATTTATCTTTAGAAATGAATCATTGTTTGCACTAGGTTATTTTCATAGTATCTAGTAAGTATCGTTGATTGATACCAACCTATTGGTTAGTACTAACGTACATAGAATTAAATCTTGATGATTTTATGATCACCTGAGATTAACTTATTTTCTCTTTTTTTACATTCCCAAACCTAAATGATGTATGCAACACAAGTAATTAGCCTCCTTTACTTTTAAAACCCTAAGTGTGCTTGTGAGGGCTTTAAACTTGAAAAAATGGGAAGTGTAATGGGCTGAGTTGACTCTAATTACTCCATCTGATGATTGGCCACTTATTATGTATCTGATATTCCAAGGATGTAAATAAAACCACATGTAGTTATCCCACCTAATGTGATTGTGTAATTTTTTTCCTTCACTTTATGTATGTAGCTAATTATGTGGCTTTGGTATTTGACAATGTTTTCTTTGACTTGGATTTTAAGTGCTTTATACTTGGATTGTAATTGATCCTAGTGATATGTTTACAATATGGTAAGGATAGGGAAAATGTGCTCAATGTGAAATAGTGTATAAATGTATAACAGACAAGTTACAAGTCTATTTTGAATGAGACCTTGATTTTTTTATAGATGGACTCAATTAAATAATTACCTATGTTATTAACACACTTGTTTAACCCTAAATTCAATGAGAATCCTACTATGTGTAGATATTGATAAAATAGATATAAATGAATAAGCACAAGGGTGATTAATAGATCTATAAGAGGCCAATCAATTGTAAAACTCAGATAGAACATATATTGAATTTATTATGTTGAGATATGTTAAAAATGGAAAGTATATCTATGATAAATATTATAATGATAATGAAAATAAGATACTTAGATGGTGTTTATTCTTATACAAATCTAGATATAGAATAGGTAGGAAGTAGACTTGAATAATATTCTAGAATAGATGCCAAATTTTGGATGAAGTGCCTTTATAGTTGTAGATACTTGCATCAATTTGGGATGGTTGTGTCAAAGCTAGTATCTGTATTAGATGCATGTGTCTCATATGGAATAACTAATGAAATAGGATGTAACCACCTAAATTATTATAGGTTCATTATCACCTTTTCTTGGGTGCATTAAAATCTAGGTCATGGGCTGTCATTTCTTATCAAATGATCAAACCCTAGATCTTTATCTTCATAGTGGTTGTGGGAAAAATGGGTTAGTGGGCACATGGTATCGAGCCACCCAAAATACCTCTCTCTAGTAATGATAATTACCTACATATATAATATTCCAAAGAAGGACTCAGACTTATGTAGTTATCTCATATGTATTGGTTTATGTGTGAATCATACAATATGTGATAAACAAGTATAATAGTGATCTAGCTTGTAACTTGGAAAATATATATCTTTAGATGATCATTTATTACTTTAGACCTATATATATGTTGTCTCTATAATTGATATGGAAATATGATAAAATAGATAAGCTTTTCTCACTTGAGTGCTTGATAGAATGATTTTGTTAAATTGCCTTGGTATGTGCTAGGTGAAGAATGATCTTATATTTATACCAATCCCTTTGGAGAATATATTTCATAATAGTACTTAAGCTAACCATTAGGTGACATTTAATTTATAAATTATATGAATCTAGGGTAGTGGACACTTATGTCAAGTATGGACACTTGTGTTAGCACAGGTGTCTGACTGAAACACAAGTGTCTAGAAAGTAAAAAAGTAAGTATGGGTTCAGAACTTGTAGAGGTGGAAGACAATCAAGTTTTGAGAATTATAGGAAAGATAGAAGGCATGGGTCATCAAAATAGTACTATTTATACTAAGAGATAAACTAAGGGGCACAAGAGATAGAAGATGCAATACTTGTAAAAGCAAGAAAGGTCTGGAACTAAGAGGAACAACCAAGATTTGAGTTTGCCAAGTGTACAAGATTGAAGTGATATATAATTAATAAATATTATATACATTCCCCCATTTAATATAGTAATGAAATTTATATTTTAAAATAAATGAATGTGTACCTGGGTGTGTATAACACACCCTGTCTTTGTTTGAGTCCAACTTGAGTGCTTTTCTGGTGACTAACCTGCAACCAAGAGCATGTTACAATATATAATTAGTATATATAATATGAAATATGTTACAATATATAATTAGTATATGCAATCCAAAATTAAAAGCATTAAAATGATTGTAATTGAAATAGGTAAAGGTTTAGGACTACACATGTGTATCGATGCAACCATTTTGCCTTTTGACAATTTCATTTTAAACATATATCATTATGAATCACTAAAACTAATATTAGGAAAAATATAAATATGGAAATTTTATATATATATATATATATATATATATATATATATATATATATATATATAAGGGCACATGCCCCTGACCATGGATAAAAAGGTGGATTTCCACATGGTAGTTGAGACTAGATTAATTGTACAACCCAATCATACTTATAACCTGGTGAGTTTGAGGGAACCAAGTCAACTCACACTGTCAAACTAGTGAGGCTAGATGATGCAATCAAGTCTAACTTATAAACTTGGAAAGATTGAGTGATTTGTTCATCTCAACCATATCAAAAAGTGAGCCAACTATTATAGTAGATTAGCTCAATATAGTCTATAAAAATCTAACCTAGTGGGTGATGATAGTTCATAAAAGTGTTTTAAATATGAAAAAAATGGATTTTGAAATATTAGGTGCACATTACATAGTATATGCACCTTAGATATGTCTCATGTTGAAGTTATATATAACAATTGTGCTAATGTATAAATTTCTACCACAAATATGTATTTGAATCATATAACTATGAACCTAGCCAATCTAAATTTTTTTTAAATGTGGAGAATATGTTTCCAAAATATGCCCCACTATATATCTAAAAATGAAACTATCATAGGTGTGGATAACATGTTTCTAAAACATGCCCCCACTACATATGGAGAAATGTAAAAACTGATATAAGTGCAAATGTGGAGTACATATTTATAAAACATGCCCCCACTATAATTTGGATATGTTTCATATTGAGTAAGTGTGAAAAATATGTTTCCAAAACATTCCCCCACTAAATATGTGACTGTGAACATGTGAAAGCCATGCCTATATGACAATCTCCCATTAAATTTGAAACTATAAATATGTGGAAACCATGCCTATATGACATGCCTTGACTAAATCAAAAACTTTGAATGTGTGAAATCCATGTCTCTATGACATTCTGCCACTAATATTTCAATCCTTTGAGGTGAGGGAAATAGAAACTGGTAGTTACCTCACCTCAAAAGGATAAGATAGCCATATAAGTCTGAATGAACCATGTAGCATATAGGAGAACATGTCTAAGTAGATGCATCATTGAAGTGCATAGAGTGTGCTCACATTAAGGCCTAAGATACATGATAAATATTATGGAAACATCTAGATAGTAACAATATAAGATCAAAAAATAACCAAGCACTCACACAAGGGTACTCAAAATCAAATCAAAAGATAATGGTCTAAGGAGACCACAAACAAGGGGCATGTTCAAATGTCACATAATTAAATGGATAGAACTTAGTCAAATGTCTACAAACTAAGAAGTGACATATTCAAATGCCAACATACAATATGCAATGACATATTTAAATTTCAAAGAAGAAAACAATGGCATGGGGGTCTAAAATAATGGAGCATATTCAAATGCTCAACAAACAATAAAATAGCAAGGCAAGATACTCAAGGAAGTGTATAAAGGAAAGCATAATAAACCAACATAGACATATTATATTAGCCCATGGGTCAAATGTGTTAGCAAAAAATGTTAAGTACATAGCATATCAAGTACACTTTATAAGATATAAGCATGGATAAAGGCATGTATAAGTACATATATGAGATAAAACATGATAATGTAAAGTGACCATAGAATGATATAACTTGGATATATCATGATCATAAAGGTGGATGTCTTCAACATCCTAGTGATGTGAGTAGAAAGAAATCCCAACATCTAAAAGTGCATAAATCATGTATATGTGAATGCCCGTATCACAGTCAAATAGAAATGTGAAACACATATGTATGTATAAGTAACTTATATGTTATCCATCAACATGGAACCAATACATAGATACTAAGGAGCCAATATAATATGTAGATGCTGGAAATAGTTTTGGATTTTTTATTTTTTATTTATTTTTTGGGTAAATTTGAAAGCCATGAAGAGACTACCCTATGATCTTATTTAAATAATGATTATATATATATATATATATATATATATATATATATATATATATATCATGAACTTGGTCTAATTAACTAGTGATGTTACCAGGGATAATGTATAGGTGCAATATCTATCACTATAATATCTAAGATGATCTATGTATGTATAATGGGACTCTATGGTCATGAAAAAATAGGAATAAGGGTTTGTGGAACCCATCATTGAGTGTTCTATGGTTTATTTGGAACAACAACAATAGGAACATGTGTAGGTGTTATAAATATTTGAATATAGTGTGTAATAGATGAGGTATAGAACCCACTATGGATCTTTGATGTAATGGTCTCTCAAGTATTAGCTACCTAGTGAAGGGGATTTCTTGTTGCTTACCCTTTTACATTGGATTATTCTTAGTAGGCTTGATAATTAATTGTCTATGTATAAATTTCTCTTATTGAATAGGATGATCATATAGAACTCTAGAAACTATAATTACCTTATTAGAATGAATGTATTTAACACACCCATGCACAATAGAAGGTACTTATTGAAGGGTATGTATTCAAGGGTCCCAATAACATATCAAAGGCACTCATGGAATGCATAACTAAAAAGGTAGTAACCACATGTGTGGGACCCACCTGTAAGGTTATGCCGACCTCACCAAGAACTTGTTGTGAGGTCTCATCGAATGATCTAACTAATCTGGTATAAGGGTATAAATCATGATGAGTATAACCAAAGTTCATAAGTAATGTCATGATAAAAATGTTATCACTTTCACCATTATCAATCATAACACTATATATATGCTAATGGTCAAGGTATGCTCGAATGAATAAAGAATGAAGATTAGAGCCATCATCCTTAATATCACTATCATCAAAATTAATATAAGATCTCTAAACCATTAGAGGTTTATGCCATGTATAGGTACCAATAATCGCATATAGTGGGTGTTCATAATGTGATGGAGGAGGATGTACATTATATGCCATTTGTACTTTTGCATCCTTTTTAGAATGGTCTTGCAAAAGGTTATTAAATGTTTTTTGCTTCTGGTGATCACCATTTTTTGAACTTGATTCATTTGGAGGATCATCAAATGTAATCCTTTGGTCATAAATAAGGTCCTATATCCTATGCTTCAAGGTAAAACATCTGTTTGTAAAATGTCTTGGTCCTTGGTGATAATCATAATAAGCATTCACATCTAATGCAAGAACATAGGCTTAGAAGACTCATTTTTATTTTTTTATTTTGGTTCTGGTTTTGAGTAGGGTTATAAGGTCATTTATAGTCATTTATGAGGTTTTAAAATATCTATCTTTCCAAAATTTGATAATTTTAGCTTGTTTTCCATTTTCCCACCAAAATTGCCTATTTGAAAATTTAAATTTGTAAATGATGTTTAAAGGGTATTTATCATCTCTTTTTGAAACCAAAGGTCATGGTCCTTATTTTAGTGTTAAATTAAGGTCATATGAATTATTTATAACAAACCAAATGTGTTAACTCATATGTAATTAAGTCAAACTCAATAGAGGTTTAAAACATGGGTTAAGTTTACTAAGTTGGTTATGTAGTTTTAGAAATTTTAAGAGTTTTTAGCGAGAATAATGGAAAATGAAGAGTGATAAGAAAGGGAAGATCATGTGAGAAGGAGGAAATATAATAAATAATGTTCAAGAAAGCTCTAAGATTTGGAGAAAGGGAAAGAAGTTTGAAAAATAGGGAAGAAGACAAGGTTGTGTAATGTTTGCACTTAAAAATCAATGAAAAGAATGTGTTATTGAGTTCCATATTGAAATTTAAATATTGAACCACATGTAAGTGATTTTTTTTTAAACCACTTTCATTATTTTGGATGGGTATTGTTTTATGTTGTAGGTGAAACATAATACTGGTTGCTACAATCAGAAAAACAAGGTTTGATAGTCAATAAAACTTGTTATCCATCTTCTTTGAGATTGGTTAGATGAAATTTTTTTATGAAATATAAATATATATGTGTATGAATGTTTTTAAAATGATTCAAATTTGATTTTAACTATTGAATTTTAGCCCATTGTCTGTTATAGTCCAGAATAATGCATTTACTATCAAAGAAAGTCTATTTTTATCATGTAATGGATTTTTTCAAGGTGTATAAGTGATTGACATAGGATGATAATGGTGGGGAATAACATATCCAATTATAAATATTTTAAAATAGGTCATAAAATTCAAATTATCCATTATTGAGTGTTCTCAGCCTATGTAAAGGCCTACTAGGGTTTAGAGGACAATAATCACTATATCTTGAATACTAACCATAAAATTTTAATTAAACTTAGTCTATAGCTGTATGATAATATTTTATGACTTTTAAAAGTGGTTTTAGAGTTATTTGGCATATTTAAATAAATTTATCCTAAAAACTCAGTCTACAGGCCTAATTCTTAGACCTAGAAAACCTTGTTTTACATTTTCTTGCATTTTCAAGTTTGGATGAAGGTATAATGAATATATTGAGTTGATAAAACATTTAATGGATTTTTAAAAATATTTTATAGCATAAATACTCATTTTTTACCATATAATTTCCATAAATAAGGTACTTGACATTGGTCTCTCTCTTAAGAAAGTTGTAATCCTAATCTTTCTGTGAATCCCTCTATCATTTTTGGTATCAAGTAGGATTTGGTTATAATTTAGAGGTGAAATAAGGATAATTATTTCATTTATAAGAATGAAGAGTAGGTTTTTAAAAATAAACTTTTAATAAAGTGTAAGAATGGCACTTAGAGGAGCAACCAGAGGTGGTGTGAGAGGAGGTCCAAGAAGACAACCAATGGATGTGTTGTTGGAAGAGATGATAAATTTGCAAGCATGTTTAGAGATAAAATAAATTTATCAAAGAATATTTTTTGTGATAGGTGATGTGAGTGAATGAGAGGAATAACCATAAGAAGAGGTTGTAGAAGAAGAATATGAAAGAGAGAATGGAAGAAAGACTCTTGAAAGTAATCATAGGAACAAGATCAAAGCCTAAAATGGAGGTTTTGGTGTATAGAGGTAACCTAAATGTTAAATAATTGGTAGATTAGATAGCTACAATGGGTAATTATTTTTAGATTGAAGTAGTAGATGAATACAAGAAGGTCAAATTTGCCTATACAAGGTTGATGGGATATACATCTCTTTGGTGGGATATTGTATAAGATGAAAGAAAGAAAAGAGTTAAGGAGAAGATCAAGTCATCATATAGAATGGTAGCTAAACTCAAATCTAAATCCATGCATATGGACTACTATACAAATTTGTTCAAGAAAATTCAAAACTTGAAGTATAAATACATGAGTGTAAAGTACTACACTAATGAATTCTATAAGATTAAAATCAAAATTGGTCATGTAGAAGAAGATGCTGATAAAATAGTAAGGTACATCAATGGTTTGAGGTTCAATATTAAAGACGAGATCAGTTTATTATCACCAAAAGTATTTGAATAATCTTGTTGATTTAATCTCAAGGTAGAAGAGAAGTTGGAAAGAATACAAACTCAATAATATAGAGGAGGAGGCAAAAATTCTAGAGCTAAAGGGCAACAAGGTGATAAAAGTCAGTTGCAAGTTCATAATGAAGAAAAAATCAATTCTCAAGGTCAATACAAAAGTATAAGAAGAGGCTATTCATATATAGGAATAAAGACATACACAAGAGGTAGAGGAGAAGGATTTTAGGGGAAATGTTTCAAATATAACAAGTATGTTGGCCATAGGGCATATGAATGTCTTGAAAATACATAAACAAGCCATACAAGAACTAAATGCAATAATCAAGTTGTTCAAGTTGAACAAGAAAGTGTAGGATCACCATCACATAATAACCTAAATTAGGAGAATCCTTATTCATGAACATATTATTGATAAAACTAGAGAAATAAGTGAAGGAATTAGCCCAAAGGAAGCATTTGTTTAGGACTACATGTAAATCAAAAGGTAAGTGTTGTAAGGTTATCATTGATAGTGGTAATACAAATAACTTGGTTTATTCATAAATGGTTAGAAACCTAGGATAAATATCTTAGTACAAATATCTTTCTTTCCCCACCAAATGGTTCTCATTCCCTAAAAAACTAGGGACTAGAGTCATCATTGGTCAAGGGGCATATAATAATGGTCGAAACCTATTGGAAAAGGGGCACCTGACCCATTTAATAAATGGGTGGCTCATTTCAGTTAGCCTAGACTAAATGACTAATGGCTCATGAGCCTGACACCCAATCATTCATATATATGTACTCCTTTCCTTGAATTTGACTAGAGTGTGTGGTTTAGGTTAGGCTCTACCTTCTTCTCTCTATCCCCCTTATCTATCTAATTATAAACATACTACATGAGACTTATAGATATAGGGTCCCTAGGCCTCAAATGTAGCATGCATATTTGGCTAAAAAGGTGTGGAGATACTAGATCTATATAGAAAGAAGAGTGTTCCTTCCCCCAAAAATAATATCGATAGAGTTTCTTCCAGTAAACCATAACCCTTGAGGCACATAGACATATTGATTCCATTAAACTTGTATTGCCCCATCATCATTCATTTTTGCTAGCTCCATCTCTATCTAGATAAATCAACCACAACCACCCACAACCCCTAGGTCACCCCTCTATAACCCCTATCAAGCTATACCCCCCATAAATCTTGAAGGGCACCCCCTTATATTACCCCTGGAGAGCACCCCTACCCTAGAGGGTACCCTTATAACTAAAGCCCGAAGGGCCCTATAAAGATTTAAAAAGAATTCAAAATTCTCCTAAATATTTTGAAAGTTCAAGAAAAAATATTTTTGCAATGATCTGATGATTGGGCCCACCAACATTATTTTGTACATTAACAACTATTGAGCATTGTTGGGAGCCATTACATCATGCATTAAAAAAGTTGTCTCATAAAATAATTAATAAACACAAAAAGACCATTGAAGATGACAACAATGATATAATGATTATAAAAAACCTTGTTCTTTGTAGTCATTTTTTTAACCATAGATCTAATGCATTCAAGAAATTGATGTTACAAGATGAACAACTATTTGGAAAAGTTTTGGATTACTTTTTTGTAACATAATTTTAAAATCGAAGGAATGAGCATTTGTTTTTCATGCTTTAGGTCCATGATGCATCCATCTATGGACATTACTCAAGTATTGAAATCAAAAACTTTGTAGACAAAGTACATATCTTGTGATTCATCATTTCTTGATAATACTTTGGCTAGAATGCAAATACATCATCATATAAACACATGGAAAAAGTATATAGATTCTCATTGTATATTCAATTTTCCATTTCTTCCAATGCAAAAAAACACATTATTAGAGCCATTAGACCAAAGCAATGACCTCTACAAATAAATTTTTACGTGAATTTTTTTATCAGCTTAAGCATAAAAATATACCAAAATCACAACATTCCAAATATTTTTGCAAGATATAGATTTGTTTGAAACATAATACTTGCTTTCTTTGTGATCTTGTATTTCATGGCCCTTCATAGTGTTAAAACTACATCCATCATATATTTGGATAAATGCATTTGAAAAAGAGGTGTCTAAATTGTGGTATACTAACACATATGCACAATTCATTCTAGATGCATATGCTGCTACAACATATTTTTGCTCATAGATGACAAATTTTGATCTTACATTGACAAATGCATTTTAAAAAGTGCAGGATGAAAATGCTCATAATAATGACAATAAACTACACAACATAAAAAATGATCTTCTATAACATTAAAAAATGTCTAGTCACAAAGCTATCCACATTGTGCTTTCATTGCCACTACACTATAGTTCATGAAAATAGTTTTCATAAACATGTCACCACAGAAAAAATAACCTACATTTTTAAGAGTCTAAAACTCTTAGCACAAGAGCTAGATAGTTTAGAAGACATAATATGTGTTTCTCCTATATAAAAATATATTGTAAGACCAATGCATTTAGAACACATATCTTTGGTTGAATATGTGGCATATTACCTGGGAAAATGTATAAATAGAAAAAAACACATATCATTCGACATGTTAGATACAATATGCACATGGATCTTGAAAATTATTATAGAGAATAAATTATGTTGTTTATACTATTTTTTGATAATGAAGAGACATTAAAAAAAGTTTTCAATATATGGGTTGAGATATACCTTATTCATAAAACATAGATACACAAAATTAAATCCATGCTTACTGGACATTGCATAGCAAAATGAGACAATATTGACACTGCTATAGAAAATCTTGACATTGTTTTTGCCACAATGTTTGTCATTGACAAATACAATGACAAGAATCCAATCTATAATATCTATGAACCATATGACATAGGCTTTGATTTGCATTGCATAAGAGGTATCAAATTACTCATTAATCAACAATCAAAACCATTTCAAACAACCAACCATTTTTAGTCAGCAAAGAAGAGTACTTAAAATTGTGAATGTAATTAAATAAATATCAACAACTCATTGTCAAAGACATTGTAAAATAAAAGCACTAGTACCAAATACCCCAATCTATTTGGTTTTAATAGGAGGGGCTGTCACAGGGAAATCTTTCACTATAAAATTAATATATCAAACTTTAGCATGGTTCTACAGCAAGTAACTCAAAAGTGATCCTTTGAAAATAAAAAATAAATAATTGTTGCACACATTAGAGAAGCTACATACAGTGCAAATGGTCTACCTTCACATTCTATTTTTTAGTTGCCATATACATCTACACAAATGTTGCAATTGGATTCAAATACTTTGGAAATTCTAAGAAAATGTTATGAACAATTCTAGTTACTACTAATTGATGAAATATCTCTACTATGAAGTCACATCCATTGCAATATAGACAAAAGACTTTGGTAAATCATGCATACACCTACAAAACCATTTACAAATATTGACATTATCTTTGTTAGTGACTTTTATAAAATAAAACCTATTTGAGATAAATGGGTTTTTGAACCACTAATCTTTCATGGAGAAATAATTCCATACAAATTTTGGCTTGATAATGTAAAGTGCTTTTGAATACAGGTCAGTCGACAAATCAACATGTAATTCATTTCCATTCTAAACCAGATCATAACTTGTCAATAGACTACAGAAAACATTGAATACTTAAATAACATATGTCATAGACCTTGTCATTATGACACAACATTTCCATACTTATTTTACAAGAATGATGATGTTAAAAATTAAAATGTCAAGATGCTTTTCCTCCTCAGAGAAAAATGAATCATACGTATGTAGAAACTGAAAAAGCATACACCAAAAACATTTGATGAAAGAGATATAGAAAATAATGGCCCAAACAAATTCCAAAATTCATTGTGATTTATAAAGGCAATGGTACATATCCAAAAAACAAGCTATTTTACATGCAAGCAACATGACCAACAAACTTCTAAAAGTATAAATACCTATCTAAATTCAATCAAAGACATACCCATTCATGCTTGTGTGCTTTGTGAATGCTTACATTTTTAAAAAGATATTGTTCTAATTGACAATGCCATCATGAAAACCTTTCATTCCATTCTAACTGATACAATGTCAAAAACACTTGAATTAGGCCAAAAAATATGCAAACAGTGCAAAGGATCTTTCAATAATGAAAAAATTCCAAAATTTATTACTCCTTTTAATATTAGAAGAAACATAAAACTAAGTGTTGTGCAAAATTTGACATATTTAGAGGAAAGATTGGTTGCCTTGAGAATTCCAATTTCATAAATACGTGAAGTTTGATGTAAATACTCATAATATGGCCTCACTAGAATAATTATAAATGTTCATATAGACTTTGATCGAATCCAAAAGGCATTGCCTAGACAATTGAATGAGACCAAAATATTTGCAATTAAAATAAAGCACAAATTAGAATACAAAGATGTATATTTAATAGGAAACATAAGATCTACATGTGTCATGAATGCATTGTCAAAACTTTGTCGATCCCCACTGTACAAGCTATAAAAATTTACAATTGATGAAGATTAGAAAATTAGCTTTGAAAAAAAAATTGGAAAGTCGTTAACTAACTTTGTCTATATCATAGATGCCTAAACTAACACACATGAAGATGAAACAAAACCAATTACTAAATGTTTGGTCCATGCCTTTAGTGAAACACAATTCATACAAGATTATATCATTGAAATTACTTCATTTGAAGGATTCAAAGCATTAGGTATCTTTGAAGACAAGTTTTCTAATGAAATGAGCTTGCCAACTTTATATTATGGTTTTATTCATCTTAATGATGTGACATAGAAAATATCATACTAAAAAATTAAAAAATGGGAGCTTCTACACAAATAAAATGACATTACAACTCACATCACTAATATCTTCTTCAAATCTATTAAAATCATTAGACATCAGGTTTCATCTTGTGCTTGGATATGCATATGAAAATGTGAGTTAAGTGGAAAAAAAACTTTATGCCAAAGATGTAAGAAACAAAAACAACATAGAAAAAACTTGAAATCACCAATAGCCTATAGAGCTTTCAAAAATATTCAAACTTCACTTGAATATTTTTAAAATTCAAGAAAAAATATTTTTGTAATGATCAAGAAATTGGGTCCACCAATATTATTTTGTACATTAACAACTACAAAGCATTATTAAGAGCCATTATGTCATGAATTAAAAAAGTTGTCTCCTAAAATCATTAATAAACACAAAGATACCATTGAAGATGACAACATTGACACAATTATTAGAAAAAACCCTGTTCTTTCCTGTCATTATTTTAACCATAGATCTAATGCATTCAATAAATTGATTTTATAAAATGAACAACTATCTGGAAAAGTTTTGGATTATTTTTTTGTAATAGAATTTCAAAATAGAGGGAATGAACATTTGCATTTCATGATTTAGATCCATGATGCACCCATATATGGACATTGCTCAAATACTGAAATCAAAAACTTTGTAGACAAGTACATATCATGTGACTCATCATTGCTTGATGATACTTTGGCTACAATGCAAATATCATCATACAAGCACATGTAAAAAGTATATAAATTCTCATTGTATATTTAATTTTCCATTACCTCCAATGCAAAAAACCACTATATTAGAGCCATTAGACCAAAGCAATGACCTCTACAAAGAAAATGTTACAGAATTTTTTCTCAACTTAAGCATAAAAAATATACCAAAGTCACAACATTCCAAATATTTTTATGAGATATTGATTTGTCTGAAATAGCAAACATACTTTCTTTTTGATCCTTTATTTCACAACCCATCATAATGTTAAAAATAGATCCATTAGATATCTGTATAAATGCATTTGTAAAAGAGGTGTGTAAATTGTGGTATGCTAACATAAATGCAAAATTCATTCTAGATGCATATGTTGTTGCAACATATTTTTGCTCCTATATGATAAATTTTGATCTTAAATTTACAAATGCATTTCAAAAAGTGCAAGATGAAAGCACTCATAACAATGATAAAAAACTACACAACATAAGAAGATTACAAAATGCTCTTCTACAAGATCAACAAATGTCTAGTCATCGAGCTACCCACATTGTTCTTTCATTGCCACTACACTATAGTTCAAGAAAAAAAAAGTTTTCATAAACACATCACCACATACAAAAAGAACATACATTTTAAAGAGTCCAAAACTATTAGCAGAGTATCCAAATAGTTTAGAAGACATAATATGTGCTTCTCCTATAGAAAAATATGTTGCAATACCATTGCATTTAGAACACATATCTTTGGTTGAATATGTGACATATTACCTGGGAAAATTTATAAATAGAAAAAAATGAAAAAAAAACATACATATCATTTAACATGTTAGATACAATATGCACATGGATCCTGAAAAATTATTATAGATAAAAAATGATGTTGCTTATACCATTTTGTGACAACGAAGAGACATTGAAGAAAGGTTTCACTTTTTAGGCTGAGACATACCTTATTCATAAAACACATATAGATGAAATTTTATCCATGTTTACTACCTATCACATAGTAAAATGGTGAAATATTGACACTGTTATAGAAAATCTAGAAATTACTTATGCCAAAATGTTTGCCATTGACAAAGATAATGATAAGAATCCAATCTATAATAGCTATGAACCATATGACATAGGCTTTGATTTGCATTTATAAGAGGTATCAACTTACTAAAGAATAAAACAATCAAAATCATTTTAAACAACCAACCAACCATTTCTAGTCAGTAAAGAAGAGTATTTAAAATTGTGAATTCAATTGAATAAAAATAAACAACTCATTTCAAAGACATTTAAATAAGAAAAGTATTAGTATCAAATACCCCAATCTATTTATTTTTAATAGGAGGAGATGGCATAGGGAAAACATTCACTACAAAATTAATATATTAAACCTTAGTACAATTCTACAAGAAGCAACTCAAAAGTGATCCTTTGAAAATAAAGGGAATAATTGTTATATACATTAAAAAAGTTGCATACAATGAAAATGGACGAATTGCACATTCTATTTTAAATTTCCATATACATCTACATAAATGTTTCCATTGGATTCAACTACTTTGGATATCATAATCAATTATTATGAATAATTGCCACTATTACTAATTGATGAAATAGATCTACTAGGAATTGTATCCTTTACAATATAGATAAAAGACTTTGAAATATCATGCAAACACTTACAAAACCATTTAAAAATATTAACATTATCTTTGTTAGTGACTTTTATCAAATAGAACCTATTAGAGATAAATGGGTTTTTGAACAACCAATCTTGCATGGAGAAACAATTCCATGCAATTTTTGGTTTGACAATGTAAAGTGATTTCAATTACATAAGTCATTCATTGAAGCAACATGCAATTCACTTCCATTCTAAACCGGATCAGAATTTGTCAACAGACTACATCAGACATTGAATATTTAAATAGCATATGCGATAGACCTTGTCCTTATGACGTAACATTTTCATAATTATGTCACAAGAATGATGATGTTCAAAATCATAATGCTAATATGTTTTCCCTCCTTAGTGAAAAATAAATCATATGTATGTAGAAACTAAAAATGCATACACCAAAAACATGTAATGAAAGAGCTACATAAAAGAATGGTCCAATCAGATGTCAAAATTCATTATGATTTGTAAAGGCAATGATACGTAGCCAAATAACTAGCTACTTTATATGTAAACAACATGGCCAACAACTTCTAAAAGTATAAACACCTATCTGACATCAATTAAAGACACACCCATTCATATTTGTTTGATTTGTGAATGCTTACATTTAAAAAAAGATATTATTCTAATTAACAATGCCATGATGAAAACATTGCATTCTATTCTTACTAATACAATGTCAAAACACTTGTATTAGGATTAAAAAAATGCAAATAGTGCAAAGGATCTCTCAATAATGATCAAATTCTAAAATTTGTTGCTCCTTTTAATATTAGAAGAAACAAAAAACTAAGTGTTGTGAAAATTTTGAAATATTTAGAGGAGAGATTAGTTTCCTTGAGAATTCCCTTTGTACAAATACATGAACTTGGCTATAAATGCTCATAATATGGCCACACTAGAACAATTATAAATGTTACTTAGACTTTGATGAAATCCAAAAGGTGTTGCCTAGACAATTGAATGAGACCAAAATAGTTGTAATTAAAATAAATAGAAAATTATAATACAAAGATGCATATTTAACAAGAAACATAAGACCTTCATGTGTCATGAATGCATGGTCAAAACTTTGTCTAACCCTACTATACAATCAATAAAAAGTTACAATTAATGAAGATTGGAAAACTAGCTTTGAAAAAAAATTAGAAAGTCGTCAACTAACTTTGTCCATATCAAAGACGTTAAAATTGACACACATGAAGCTGAATAAGCAATAATCATTGAATCTTTGGTCCTTTCCTTTGGTGAAGTATAACTCATGCAATATTTATAAGATGAGATCATTGAAATTGCTCTATCTAAATGATTCTAACTTTTTATTATCTTTGAAGACAAGTTTTTTGAGAAAATGAGTTTTCCAAGTCTATACTATGGTTTTAGTCATCCTATTGATGTGACATAGAAAATGTAATACCATAAAATTAAAAAATGGTAGTTTCTACATAGATAAAATGACATTACAACTCACATCACTAAAATCTTCTTCAAGGCTATTAAAATTAGTATACATTAGGTTTCATCTTGTGCTTAGATATATGATATGAAAAGGCAAATTAAATGGAAAAAAGCTTTATGCCAAAGATGTTAGAAACAATAACAACATAGAAAAAATATTAAAATCACCAATAGCCTATAGATCTTATAAAAGCATTCAAACTTTACCTGACTATTTTGAAAATTCAAGAAAAAATGTTTTTGCAATGATCACGTAATTGGGCCCACCAACATTATTTTGTACATTAATAATTGTTGAGCATTATTGGGATCCATTAAATCATGCATTAAAAAAATTTCTTTGAAAAGCATTAATAAACACAAAGAGACCATTGAATATGACAACATTGATACAATGTTCAGAAAAAAATCATGTTCTTTGCAATCACTATTTTAACCATAGATCCATTGCATTCAAGAAACTGATGTTGCAAAATAACAAATATTTGAACAAGTTTTGGATTATTTTTTTATAACATAATTTCAAAATAGAGGGAACAAGCATTTGCATTTCATGCTTGAGGTCCATGATGCACCCATATATGGACATTGCTCAAATATTGAAATCAAAAACTTTGTTGACAAGTACATATCATATGGTTTGTCATTTCTTGATGATACTTTGGTTAGAATGTAAACACATCATCATACAAGCACATGCAAAAAGTATATAAATTGTCATTGAAGATTTACTTTTCCATTGCCTCCAATGTAAAAAACTATAATATTATGCCATTAGACCAAAGAAATGACCTCTACATAAAAAATGTTAAAAGAATTTTTTCTCAAGTTGAGCATAAAAAATATACCAATGTCACAACATTCTGAGTGTTTTTTCAAGATACGGATTTGTCTGAAATAAAATACATACTTTATTTGTGATCTTGTATTTCATGACCCATCATAGTGTTAAGATATCCATTGGATATCTAAATAAATGCATTTGTAAAAGAGGTGTATAGATTATGTTATGCTAACACATATGCACAATTCATTCTAGGTGCATATGCTGCTGCAACATCTTGTTTCTCCTATATTACAAAGTTTGATCATACATTGACAAATGCATTTCAAAAACTATGGGATGAAAGCACTGAAAATAATGAAAACAAACTACATGGCTTAAGAAAATTAGGAAATGCTCTTCTACAACATCAAAAAATGTGTAGTCACCAAGCTATCTACATTGTGCTTTCATTTCCACTACACTATAGTTCAAGACAAATATTTTTCATAAACACATTGCCACAGATAAAAATAACATACATTTCGAAGAGCTCAAAACTATTAGCATGGGATCCAGATAATTCAGAAGACATAATATGTGGTTCTCTTATAGAAAAATATGTTTCTAGACCAACGCATTTAGAAAACATATCTTTGGCTGAATATGTGGCATATTACCTAGGAAAATCTATAAATAAAAAATAATGAAAAAAAAGCCATATCATTCAACATGTTAGATACAATGTGCAGATGAATCTTGAAAATTATTATAAAGAAAAAATGATATTGTTTGTGCATTTCATGAAAATGAAGAGATATTGAAAAAAGGTTTCAATATGTGGGCTGAGACATAACTTATTCATAAAATAAAGATAGATGAAATTGAAGCCATGTTTACTACACATCACATAGCAAAATGGGAAAATATTGACACCACTACAAAAAAATCTTGACATTACTTCCACCACAATGTTTGCCATTGACAAAGATAATGACAAGAATCCAATCTATAATAGCTATGAACCATATGACATAGGCTTCTATTTGCATTACATAAGAGGTATCAAATTAATCAAGAATCAATTATCAAAACCATTTCAAACAACCAACCAACCATTTATAATTAGAAAAGTAATTAAATAAAGAACAACAACTCATTGTCAAATACATTGCAATAAGAAAAACAATAGCACCAAATGCCCCAATCTATTTGTTTTTAACATGAGGAGTTGGTACAGGGAAAATGTTCATTGCAAAATTAATTTATCAAACTTTATCACAATTCTACAATAATAAACTTGAAAGTGGTCTTTTGAAAATAAAAAGAATAATTATTGTGTACACTGGGAAAGTTGCATACAATTCAAATGGTCTAATTGCATATTTTGTTTTTCAATTTCCATATACATCTAGACAAATGTTGCCATTGGATTCAAATACTTTGTATATTCTAAGCAAACATTATGAATAATTACGGTTACTACTAATTGATGAAATATCTCTACTAGGAAGTCATATCCTTTGCAATATAGACAGAAGACTTCGGCAAATAATACATACACCTAAAAAACCATTTACAAATATTGACATTATCTTTGTACTTTTATAAAACAAAACCTATTTGAGATAAATGGGTTTTTGAACAACCTATCTTGCATGGATAAATAATTCCATACAATTTTTGGCTTGACAATGTAAAGTGCTGTCAAATACAACATGTTATTCGAAAAAGCAACATGTAATTCATTTCCATTCTAAACTAGATCATAACTTCTCAACAGACTACATTAGACATTAAATACTTAAATATCATATGCCATAGACCTTGTTCTTATGAGCCAACATTTCCATACTTATTTCATAATAATGATGATGTTAAAAATCACAATGCCAAGATGTTTGCCCTTCTCAGAGAAAAATGAATCATATGTATGCATAAACTGAGAAAACATACACCAAAATCATGTAATGAAAGAGCTAAAAAAAAGAATGGCCTAAACACATGTCAAAATCCGTTACAATTTGTAAATTTTATGATACATAAGCAAATAACTAGCTACTTTGCATGCAAGGAACATGACCAACAAATTTCCAAAAGTATAAACACCTATCTGACATCAATAAAATACACACCCATTCTTTTTTGTGTGTTTTGTGAATGCTTACATTTAAAAAAAGATATTGTTCTAATTGATAATGCCATCATGAAAACATTACATTCGATTTTTACTGATACAATGTCAAAAACACTTGCATTAGGCAAAAAAGTATGCAAATAGTGTAACGGATCTCTCAACAATGAAAAAATTCTGAAATTTGTTGCTCCTTTTAATATTAGATGAAACAAAAAACTAAGTGTTGTATAAAATTTGACATCTTTTGAGGAGAGATTGGTTGAATTGAGAATGCCCTTTGCACAAATACATGAACTTGGCTATAAAATCTCATAATATGGCATCACTGGAATAATTATAAATGTTCCTATAGACTTTGATCGAATCCAAAAGGCGTTGCCTAGAAAATTGAATGAGACTGGAACAATTGTAATTAAAATAAAGTGCAAATTAGAATACAAAGATGAATATTTAACATGAAACATAAGCCATGCATGTGTCATGAATGCATTATCAAAACTTTATCAAACCCCACCATACAAGCAAGAAAAAGTTACAATTGATGAATATTGGAAAACTAGCTTTGAAAAAAATTAGAAATTCCTCAATTGACTTTGTCCATATCAAAGACAATGAAACTTACACACATGAAGATGAATCAAAATCAATCATTGCATCTTTGGTCCATAATTTTGGTCAAGTAAAATTCATACAAAATTTGTATGATGAGATCATTGAAATTTCTCTATCTAAAGGATTCAAACCATTAGGTATCTTTGAATACAAGCTTTCTGAGGAAATGAGCTTTCCAACTCTATATTATGGTTTTATTCATCCTAATGACGTAAATACGACACCAAAAAATAGAAAAATGAGATATTTTTTACAAATAAAATGACATTACAACTCACATCACTGATATCTTCTTCAAAGCTATTAAAAACATTATACATCAGGGTTCATCTTATGTTTGGATATGCATTAAAAAAGGTGAATTAAATGGCAAAAAGGTTCATGTCAAAGATGTAGAAACTAAAACAACATAGAAAAAGTCTTGAAATCACCAATAGCCTATAAAACTTTCAAAAGCATTGGAACTTTACCTGAATATTTTGAAAATTCAAGAAAAATATTTTTGTAATGATCAAACAATTAGGCTCACCAACATTTTTTTACATTAACAATTATTAAGCATTGTTGGGAGCCATTACGTCATGCATTAAAAAAATTATCTCCTAAAATCACTAATAAACGCAAAGAGACCATTGATGATGACAATATTAATACAATGATTAGAAGAAACCTTATTCTTTGTAGTCATTATTTTAACCATAGATCCAATGCATTCAAGAAATTGATGTTACAAAATGAGCAACTATTTTAAAAAGTTTTGGATTATTTTTTTGTAACAGAAATTCAAAATAGAGGGTATGATCATATTCATTTCTTTTTTTGGGTCCATGATGCACCAATATATGGACATTGTTCAAATACTAAAATCAAAAACTTTGTAGACAAGTACATATCATGTGATTCATTGTTGCTTGATGATACTTTGGCTAGAATGCAAACACATCGTCATAAAATCACATGCAAAAAGTATAGAAATTCTCATTGCATATTTAAGTTTCCATTTCCTCCAATGCAGAAAAACACAACATTAGAGCCATTAGACCAAAACAACAACCTCTACAAAGAAAATGTTACAATAATTTTTTCTCAACTTGAGCATAAAAAATATACCAAAGTCACAACATTCCAAAAAAATTTACAAGATACAAAATTGTCTAAAATAGAATAAATACTTTCTTTGAGATCTTGTATTTTTTGAACCATCATAGTGTTAAAAAGACATCCATCATATATCTGGATAAAAGTATTTGCAAAAAGAGGTGTCTAGATTGTGGTATGCTACACATATGCACAATTCATTCTAGATGCATATGTTATTGCAACATATTGTTGATTGTATATGACAAATTTTGATTGTACATTGACAAATTCATTTTTAAAAGTGTGAGATGAAATCTCTCATAATAATGACAATAAATTACACAACATAAGAAGATTGGGAAATACTCTTCTACAACATCAACAAATGTCTAGTCACCAAGCTGCCCACATTATGCTTTCATTGCAACTACACTATAGTTCAATAAAAAGAGTTATCATAAACATGTTCCCACTAAAGAAAAGAATGTACATTTTAAAGTACCAAAACTATTAACACAGAAGCCAGATAGTTCATAAGACATAATATGTGATTCTCGTATAGAAAAATATGTTGCAATACCAATGCATTTAGAACACATATCTTTGGTTGAATATGTGGCATATTACCTGAGAAATTTGTAAATAATTAAAAAAAAAAACATATATCATTTGACATGTTAGATACAATATGCACATGGACCCTATAAATTATTATAGAGAAAAAATGATGTTATTTATACCATTTCGTGATAAGGAAGAGACATTGAAAAAATGTTTCATTATGTGGGTTGAGACATAACTTATTCATAAAACATGGATAGATGAAATTGAGCCATGTTTACTACACATCGCATTGCAAAATGGGGAAATATTGACATTACTACAAAAAATCTTGACATTGCTTATGCCACAATGTTTTCTATTGACAAAGCCAGTGACAAGAATCCAATCTATAATAGCTATGAACCATACGACATAGGCTTCGATTTGCATTGCAGAAGAGGTATCAAATCAACCAAGAATCAACAATCAAGACCATTTCAAATAACTAACTAATCATTTATAGTCAGCAAAGAAGCGTGCTTAAAATTGAGAATGCAATTTAATAAATAGAGGAAATTCATTGTCAAAAACATTACAATAAGAAAAGCACTAGTACCAAATACCCCAATCTATTTGTTTTTAATATGAGGAGTTAACAAAGGGAAATCATTCACTAAAAAAGTAATATATCAAACTTTAGCATGGTTTTTCAACGAGCAACTTGAAAGCAATCCTTTGAAAATAATAGGAATAATTGATGCGTACACTGGAAAACTTGCATACAATGTAAATGATCTAACTGCACGTTCTATTTTTCAATTGCCATATACATCTACACAAATTTTGCCATTGAATCAAATAGTTTGGATATCCTAAGAAAAAGTTATGAAAAATTACGGTTACCACTAATTGATGAAATATCTCTAATAAGAAGTCATATCCTTTGTAATATAGACAAAAGACTTCAACAAATCATGCATACACCTACAAAACCATTTGAATATATTGACATTATCTTTGTCAGTGAATTTTATCAAATAAAACCTATTTAATATAAATGGATTTTTGAACAACCAATCTTGCATGGAAAAACAATTACATATAATTTTTGGCTTGACAATGTAAGGTGATTTCAACTACAACAAGTTGTTTGACAAAGCAACATAATTTATTTCCATTCTATATCAGATCAGAACTTATGAACAGACTACATCTGACTTTGAATACTTAAATAACTTATGCCATAGACCTTGTCCTTATGATCCACCATTTCCATACTTATTTCACAAGAATGATGATGTTAAAAATCACAATGGCAAGATGTTCTTCTCAGAGAAGAAGCATATACATTGAATGCTATTGACAAAAAAATGAATTTTGTTGATGAAATTATTATCAATAATGATAAGCATTACTTGCCTGACACAATAATCTTAAAATGAAACATATTAGTTGAATTGATTGGTGGAAACTATGACATACAAGATGGATTAGTAAATGGTGTTGATGGGATTTTCAATCACTATATTTGTGGAGAACTGGACATAATCTAGATACAATTTAATTACACTAAAATTGGAGCAGTTCAGTGCAAAAAAATGCAAATCTTCTACAATGTCCAAATCTCTGAAACTTGGACTCCCATAACAAGAATTTCAAGAAAAATTTACATCAAGAAACCAATAATTACCATATGTGAACAATTTCCAATATAAATAACATGTACACATATAATACATAAATCATAAGGACTTACAATGAATTCACTAGCTTTTGACTCTACTAGTGTCAAGCACCATGGCCTTGTCTATATTGCACTTTCATGAGTACAAAATATTAAATCGGTATATCTTCTAAAAAAATTTGACGTTGAGAACTTTCTCATATCTGTTAAAGTCAATATTGAAATGTAAAGACTACAAATCTCTACACAATGGCTACTACTTTTCAGAATTGCTACTGAACCACATAATACTTTTGTAATTTTCTCATTGAATACACAAAGTTTGTAATTATATTTAGAAAGCATAATTCACAACTATGATCTTATGCATGCAAACATTTTATGCTTTTAAGAAACTAGAACTATGCAAACACCAAATAACTTGATCCTTACATAGAATTTTCATTGTTATTCCTCAATGAAATTCCATCGAATAATATCATGTTTTAGAAACAAACGTTGTCATAAAAAACACCAAAGAATTTTTCACATCAAATATGGAAACTATGACACATGATATACTTTATTTACATATATCAATATAAATAATTTATATATACTTAGTTCCACATGCTCCAATTTTTGATATATTAAAATTCATAGAAATAACATCATCTACTTTAGCACCCAATATGAAGGTCATATTTATTAGCAATTTCAATATATCATTACTACAAAAGGCATTTATGACAAATATTAGAGACAAGTGTACTTTTGTCTCTAAATTCCACTTTCGTCTCTAAATTCTATCATTTTTTTTAAATATTATATTTGACTTCTATTTGTTCACAAAAAAATCCCATTAAAATTGGTACTTGTTTTATTTTCCCAGATCGAGGAGTGAAAGAAGGGCCATGATGCTCCAGATTCACATAAGCAAGGATATGAGCTCTGAGATCAAGGGAACAAAACCTGTCACCTCTGTCTCATGCCTTGATTATCTCATTTTGGCAGATCTACCTGTGGAAAAAATGTTAAGAGTGGAGGGATCGAAACTCACTACCTCTATTTCATGTACCTCATGTAAGAAATATGAGTCCTCATCAGTAGAGCAGTTATTGATTCTCTTGACATCAATCATCTGACCATCGAATAGTGTTCCCTTATACACTGTACTGAACCCACCATGCCTGATCACATTATTAGTGCTAAAATTTGTGGTTACAACCTTGATTTGCTCTACATTGAACCAAACTACGTCGGTGTTGGGTTTCACGAGGCTCTTCAAAATCTTTTCGTTCGTCCTCACAAAATGGTTGTGCTTGGCATTCCACTTCATCCTCGCCCAACAATAATAAGACAAGGCTAAGCTACATAGGAGGATCATGAATAAGAGCAACCAGCCATAAAACATAATTTGGTTGTGAGACATTTGCTTCTTGCATAGAAAAGGCATGTGAAGGGCATAGGGGACAACTTTTCTACTCATAGGCCCAAATTCATTCACCACACCAACATCATACAGAATGACAAAATAGTGACATTTTAAACTTACTTTTGTCATAATGTTTTATATTCTACTGGTCACTTTGCTTAACACTTCTTGCTCGCTATTAAATCACATAGTTCACACAGAGGATCATGCCCCATTTATCTCATTTTATCAGATCTACCCATGGCAAAAACCTTAGGTGGTATATACACTGCAAATGCCATTAAGCTTGTTGGTAGAAGGTTGATGAGGTAAGTCAGTGCTTAAGTTCATTTTTATGCACGCTAAAATATACCAAATGCTATATACGGTAAACTCTTTTATTATTTTTAGGGGGTTTTCTTATCTGACATAGGGGTTTACATAGTTTTGATTAGATGTGGTGAAATTGATCAAAGTAATAAGAAATTTTAAACACCCATAAATTTTAGTCAATATACACAATGTTCTGATGACATTGAAGATATTGATGATCTAATGTTAAGAGGTTTACATGGTTTTGCCTGATTTATTATTTTTCAGGTGAATATAGAAAAACAATCATGTTGAAGGCATATCCAAAAGTGATCAAGTGAAAGAAAGCCATTGACAAATGCAGGATAAAGCTCTGTGCTCTCATATTTTGGAAGAAATATGCTCCTATTATGGTCCATCGCCTGTAAGTAGCATTAAAATCATATCATCTCCATGCTTTTTGTGAACCCTTTTGACTTGTGGTCATATGAATATGCTGGTTGTGTGCCCTTGTGGGTTTTTTGTGTGTAGATGGCATGTTGCTAGGACTTATGATGTAAAAATCAAGACTAGAGGGCCCTTTGGAACTATTCGATATCTTATGAAACTGTATCACGGGGTAACATCGGTCTTGATATTGACACTTGGTTGTTGGAGCCTATTAAGGTACAATTCTTCCCTTCCACCGTGGTAGAGAAGTATGTATATGATGTTGTATTGATAGCTAATGTGAGAAAGAGTTTGTTTGAAATTTAAGTAGAACTTCTTGTTTGATTATTTATGTAACTACTGGTCTAAATACAACATAATTGTCCTTAATGTTGATGGTGATGAAGGAAAACAAGGCGGGTTTATATTTATACCAGGGTCTTTGAGATGGGGTTGAAGACAATTTTTTGTGGAGTATAAGGAAGGCCTCTAAGAAATGGTGGTGGATTTTACCTGATGCTATTATTTTGGTTTTGGTTTGTGCTCTATGGGATTTACTATGGAAAACAAAAGCTAACCCCTTATTTTTTTGATACCAAAGGATTGGATTGCCTTGTTATCAAGCAGGTTCATTTGGATCACTATCCCTGGGTTTAGTTTCTATTGTGGGAGTTGTCCATAGGACATGTTCCATCTTGGTTGGGTCATTAACATTCTTATGTTCTCATTGCCAATTTTGCATGTTTTATTTACCTTTTCAAGTGACAAGTTGTTAGAGCAGAATATACATTGATTTCAGTCAAAGAAGCACCAGATGAGAGATCCATTGCAATGCAACCGTAACTCATAGCCAACAATTCTCTTTACGGTCCAGATATCCAACACCTTCAACTGATGATTAAGTAATAATGATCACTTAGACATTGATACAGCTCAACTACATCAAAATGTCAAGATTATTTCCCTGAATTTTTTATTACATTTTATTCAAACTTTATTTAATGGGAAATGTTTTTGAGGATGCACTCGGCACTCCCATTGTCTTCTTTCAAACTATATACTTTTGGTTAGTCTCATGAGAGATGTCATTGGATATGTACTAACACTACTACAAGGAGGGGGGTTTTGAGACGAAATTTACAGACATATTGTGATTTCGTCTTTAATTTTCCTCCTTTGTTATTTTTGAAAAAATTTAATAATATGTTTGACACTTTCACCCCCCCCCCACCACCCCTTTTTTTTTTGGGGTGGGAGTGGCAGGTAGGGGAATAAGCGCGGGAAGGGAAAACCGTTCCCGCTTATTTTTCACTGAGCAGGGAAGTGGAACGCAGGGTTAGGATGCTCCAGATTCATCTAAGCAATGCCATGAGCTCTCAGGTCAACGGATCGAAGTCTGTTGCCTCTATCTTGTGCCATAATTATCTCATTTTGGCAGATCTATCGATGGCAAAAATCTTAGAATCGAGGGATCAAAACCCTCACCTCTGTCTCGTGCCCTGATCATCTCCGTTGGGCAGATCTACTCCTGGCAAAAACCGTAGGTGGCGTATCCACTGCAAATGCCATTATATCAGATTCAACAGTGAGTATTTGATTAACTCTTCCAGCCTGTATTCATTCATTAGTATTCATATTTTATATGCTTTCAGGGAACTAGCTCTGTTTCTGTGTAAATCTACGCTTGCTTCGATACTCATATTCGTGTCTGCCTCAGGTTCCAAACCCAGGGCGCTCTCCTAGGTCGATTTAGGTGTTTTCTTAGGTTCAGCTGGCCAAAAGAACTAGATGTAGCAGCAGACCCTTTCCAGCCCAGATCTAACAGGAGGAAACAAAGGTCCTTTCGCTTTGGTAGCCATTGGAATTGCAATTCCAAAGACCGGAGTTTCCCAAACGAGTCTGGCAGTTGTTGCAAAGATCCACAGGAAGGAATAAAATGTAAGGAATTAATCCAGCCTGAAAATAATAATCTGTTTGAATTTATGTGTGCAATATTGATTGTCCATTACTATCGTCATGCCGCCAAGCGCATCCCTCTGATGCCTCTGTTTATGTCCTAATCACACATTCCTCTCTGATGCTTCTCAGGGATGTATCATGGACTATTTAATTTCTCTTCATTCCCCACGGCACCTATGATTGCCTGCACCGACATGAATCGCAGCAGTTTGGCATAGCGGAGCACTCGAGTATAGAAATCCACCAAAGCATATAATTCCTTTTTATCAAAATCGCTGTCAACATTAGATCCGAGGATTAGGGCTGGTTTTGGTGTCTTGTTTAATTCGCCCTTGGATTCCCGTACAATTCTCTCTTTAGTAATCGTTCAAGGAAGAAGAATACATTTTAGTATAGTTACTACAATTTATCTTTTTTTTAAAAGAAACTATTTTATACTCAAGTTTTTTCACTTGAGAAACAATCTTAGTAGTTCTGTCATTGACATTCTTATGGATATGTTTCTGTAACTCTTGGTGTATAAAATGTTTATGAACTATTTGGTCTAAGGTTGATATATCTATTTGCAGGGTTTGGAGGTCTGCGAAAAGACTGTAATTTGGATATTTGGGTTTTGAGACTATAAGACGTAATAGTGATTGCCTTTAGAAATCATATATACTTGATGACAGAGTCTGAAAAAATAGACTATCCAGTTTCATTGTTTTGTGGTATAGTCTTGCAGGTAACCATTGTTGCAGCGTTGCAAACAAAAAAACTAAATATAAAATATTCGTACTTTTACATTGTATGGTTTGTTATTTGTTTTTACTTTTACAATTTAAAAAAAATATGATTATATCTTATCACAAAATATTTCTACTCAAATCTTGCATTTGATAACCATCATTGCAACATAAACACTAGATAATATGCCCAAGTTTCAATTATTCACCTTTAAACCCGAAAAACTAGCAATATTTTTGAAGGGGATGTGTTAGTTGTTTATGGTCTTGGGTTCATAAAGAATCCAAATTTGCCATCAAATACAAAATTAATGCATGTTGATCTCATTAACAAATATGGTCAATTAACAATAACTGTGAACATAAAAAATAAGTAAATTGAAAAATTCTTGTCATATTTCTCATTTAGCAATAGACTCAGATCACAGAGTTCACTATAAAAAATAGGAGCCAATATGAAAGAGGCAACACTGATTGTTGTCTTGTATTAAATACAAACATCACTATAGAAAACATTGAAATAATATGCAAAGGTTGTAGGCTTACTCTGGATACCACTATACATGATCTTGTGTAATCAAACAACACATGCGGTGGGTTCATTAGATGCCATCGCAATTGGTTATCAAAAATGATACAACCAATATGAACTGCGGCTCAAAGATGGTGAAGTTAAGTAAGACATGGAAACAATAACTACTCACACTCAAAAATCTCATTTCTTTTTCTTTATCATTTGTAGCATCATTTTCTTTATCTAAACATATACTCATGCATATTATTATCCAAAGCATTGACATTTAACAATTATTTTTCAGCTTATAATCAATGATGATTAAAAACACCTACATCCTAGCTTGCAACAAATATTGTTATCAACAAACACACCAATAATGTTTTTCAAAAACATTGTCAAAAATGGAACTAAAGGCATTCCATTGATTCGTGCAATTCAATACACTTTTTTGGATTTGTTAAATGACAAATATACAAAAATTCATCTACAAAACTTGCTAAAATCAAATATTGAGGCAAGTATCTATCTAAGATTTATTATTTTATTCACAAAAACAATTATGTTTCGATAATTTTTACAATGTCAACTTCACAACATAAGAAACAACCACCTCAATTTGTAGGTCAAAGGTATGTTAAAACCAAAAAATGTTCATGCATCACCTTTTGCAACCATGTTTTTCTTCACTAACAAGCCTCCAATAATTTTTTTTACACATTGCACAAATTGTCAAAAAGATCAAATTTACACATAATAGCATTCTTTGCCATGCATTTTACAAATAGAAAATGGACAAATTGAATGCATTTTGAATAAAAAATAGTTGAAAGAAAACCCCCTAGAATTAGTTAAAACCTCATTTGACGAATATAAGCAAGACATTTCAGTTGTTACTTTTTTACTATGGTGCTTCTAATTACATGGCAATTTCACACTTGCCATGAACAATATCATCATATCTGTTACCAAATAGTATATGATTTTTCCAAATACTTATCATGCCCAGTTCCCCCTCCAATATTTTTCCTTATTACAACTAGTTAATGTCAAATCTAGCATACGACAAATTTATTAGTCAAATCAATTGCAATACTAAATTAGTTGAATAAATTGACAATATTATCTTAACTTCTAAATTTATGATTATATACTTGCATGAAATTTGATTTTTCTCCCGCTTAACTATAGATGCAAAAAGAAATTAATGGATTGCTTTATTTTTCATTTTCCTACAGGTTGCCAACTACTAGGATATAAACAACCTTCTAGAGATGACATGTCAAATTGTAGCAAACATGATTATGGGCAAAATACTAGATGATATCTATAAAGACAATACTCTTATATATATATATATATATATATATATATATATATATATATATATATATAGCATGGGAATTTGTTTTCTATCTAGAATTTTATAATGACTTGTTGGGATTTAATAACTTGAAAATCTCACCTACTACCTATTATTGGCAGTCACATCGTCTACTAAACTGAACTTGTATTAAATTTAGCTATTTTAGTCTTTAGATGATAATTGACAATGTTTTAACAAAAGCCACTATCATACATTTAAATTGCATTGTTTTGTAAATATATAACTCAAACAAAATTTAAATTTATTAGCTGTCAAATTGTGCTAACATGTTTTCTTTCTAAGTAAATGTCATAAATATTAATATCTTAATTTTCTATTATAGCTAATGTGCATGTTTTTATTGCTCAAATGGTATTGTTTTATGTTCATATCTAGTAGTATTGATATTAGTGTTGTTTCATATCACATTATTGGATTAACTTCATTCTTTGATATGTGTTTTGCAATATGTTCGGCGATAAGATTTTGAATGATTTCATATTTTATATTAATCTTGTTTTTTGATTTCTTTGTTGTGTATTTTATTAGCATATGTTCAAGAAAATCTATGTTTATAACTAGTGCCCAACTTTTGAATGTCGATTGATTTCCTTGCACATGTCATATTATTAAAATTTTATGCAACGCAAAAAAAAAATCTACACAACTTACTTTAATTTATAACTAAATTTGCTTCAAAATTAAATATTTTCACAATTAAAAATACCTACTAAAGTCACTTCATGAATCTTGTTTCTATTGGTTGCACAATTTTAAATACAAAATAATATATCTAAGTGATTATAATAGATACATGTGGAATAGGTACTAACAAAATATTTGAGTTTCTGAAAGCATGAAGAACCACACAATTTAAAACAAATTTTATTATTATTATTTTCAATATTTAAAATTGGTTGATACCATGAGCTTTTGGAGTTACGTCTTTTCCATCTCCATTATTTGAGAAAAATCACAATTGAAAATTTTTAACATTTGAAATTTCTATGATCTTAGGGAGCTTGCAATATTTTACTCTAGAAAATGCCTTGAGCTTTCTTAGTTAAGTCTTGCTTATCTAAATTGTTTGGAAAAAATCACAATTGAAATTTGTAAACATTTGAAATTTATACTAGATTTAAATCCCATCTTAAAAAGTTTGTAGTATTTGACATTAATCATTACTCTTTATATTAGATTTAAATCCCATCTTAAAAAGGTTGTAGTATTTGACATTAATCATTACTCTAAGGTTCACGAGTTAAGTCTATCCAATTTAAGTTGCTTAGAAAAAATGATTATTAAAATTCGTAAATATTTAGAAAGCATGTCAAGTTTATCATATCTTAAAAGGTAAGAGAGACATGCAAGATGAAACAACAAATACTATGGTTGGCTGAGAGATGAAATATGGGTAAAATTTGGGTGAATGGTGGAGGGGTATGTGGAGTTTGTAAAGCTAGAAAGAAATGGAAGAAGAAATGAGGACACAAGTTAGATAGGGGGAAAAAGTTGTCAAATAAATAAATCTTTAGATAGGGGAAAAAAGTTGTCAAATAAATAAATCTTCAGATAGGGGAAAAAAATTGTCAAATAAATAAATCTTCAGATAGGGGAAAAAAGTTGTCAAATAAATAAATCTTTAAAACTCTTAAAAACGTGATAAAATATGGACAATGACCAAAATATTAATAGAAGGTCAAAATAATACACATAAATTACAAATTAAAAAATCACATAACTCCCAAAGTAGCATGAAGAATTTGGGTCCACGATTAAATAATTCAAAGTGAGAATTTAAATAAATATATAATCCTAAACAAGAACAGAAAAAATTGTGTTGATTAGATTTGTTCATCAATGTTTGTGGATTGTTTGTTTTGATTGAAATGTCTATAGAGAAATCTAATCAATCTATCTTTTTTTTTACAAAAATCTTCTTCTTCTAATCTTATAGATTGCTAAAACCAGAATTCCTTCAATTTGAGGTAAAAAAAAAAATTACTCCATATCAGCAGCAGTGGCTACAAGAAGAGGGGCCTCTACAATCTTCTCTGGGAAGGCCTTGAGACTGCACCACATCCAACCCATTCTCCATTAAAAAATGATTGGATTCAAAATAAAAACCATAAACGATGATTGTGAAAGAGAGTAGATGTTGTTACCCTCCACAGCCATTGCCACAGCTGCAGTTGGCTCCACACCCACAGTTTCCACCACAGCAAGACATCTTCACCACACCAAACTCAAATCTGCAAAGGACACAAACGGTGTGTGAATGAATTATAAGATGCTTCTCCTATGGTGTATTTATTGCAGATCCCATGTTACTGCTGAGCGAACTCTCATTCTAGACCATATAAACCCTTGTATCCACGTTGTGATTACAATTTCCAACTAATCCCCCTTTATTGAAAGGCCTACTTCCATCGCTGCTGCAATATATAGAATACCATTTAAGCCAAATCAATAAAGAATACCATTTATTTTCGTTCGCTGTCAGCTGCTGAATTTATCCCACAATTAGTTATTCAGCTGTGAAAGCGAATTGGCAATTCTCTGAATAAATGTTTGACTTTATGCGATGATTCTCATACCATACTGCAAAACCCTCACTTAACTACCAAATGCCCTACAGACCTCTGTTTTTCGCAAATCCACTATCGATTTAACGGCCGGGAAACAAAGACTTTAAAAACTCAAATTCGTCCTTTTATCGCACAGTTTCTGCCGTGCAGAAGCCTCACCGAAAAAATGCATGAAAGAGAAAATATCAGGTCCATAATAAAACCTCGACACTGCGCATACATGGGTTGGTAAAAACGAAATTATCCGCTCCGATGATTGGGCCCTCGCGCTCATATCATCCACTTAAGGTTCACCGTCTGCCGCTCTGCCGTTCTATTAACTGCAAAATTTACATAAAGAATGCACAATTTACTCAGATACAAGTCGACATTGTATTGTAGGGAATCCCCAATTCATTTAAGTGACTATTTCTGCATTGCACAACAAAACCATTCCTTGTGCAGCAACCATTTCGACACCATGCTCTGTCAGGAGGAAGATGAGGAGGAGGATGAGGATGAGGAGATGGAGACGGAGACGGAGGCGGCGGAGGAGGCGGAGGAGGAGGCGGAGAAGGAGGAGGAGGAGGTGGAGGAGGTGGAGGAGGAAGAGGAGGAGGCGGAGAAGGAGAAGGAGGAGGCGGCGCAAAATGCGGATGAGGCGGAGGAGGAGACCGAGGAGGAGGAGACAGAAGAGGAGGAGGAGGAGGCGAATGGCATCTACTACAGCAGCGAACATATTTCACTGCACAATTGAAGAAATCCACACTTAGACTACAATATAAAATGATAAAATATAAAATGATAAAAGAAAACAAACCCTACCACAAGTTAACATCTCTACCTGTAGGTGAAGGCGCTGGCACTGATAGATTTCGGATCCGTGGCCTTTTGAAGATGGAAATAAAACAAAAAATTTAGCTACAAAATTTTTATTTATTTCTTCGTACACAAGTAATATTAATTATCAAAACTTTGATAATCATAAGAAAAAGGAACGTGCTGCTCCTCTTCCAATGTCCGCCATTACAGAAGAAGAAGAAGAAGAGCAGTCTTAAAGCTCCAAAAACACAAACGTTGAAACGCATTTTGATTCTATGAAAAGGCATGATATATATACGATTCAGATGTTAGCCATACATGTAGTGTTTGTCTCGGACCCGGTCAATAAATAATATTTTATCAAAAATATTTTCATTAATATTTTATGTGGTGACAGAATTGGCAATCTTGTTTGAAAGGAAGGCGTCATTGACAGCAGCTTCTTAGATTTGTGGGGTATGCATTTCCAGTGAAATGATCTGTAAAGGGTCCAGATCGTTTACAGTTGACTTTCTGCAGACGTGGAGAAGAGGATAATTTAAAACAAGTGCCGCCATGCGGCTTCAGTAGATGCTGTTCAAAGGAATAAGTAAATAGTGATTATAAGCGGTCGAAATTTTGTATTTTTTTTGCAAAGTAATATATTTGTGATGTTAAAATGTTTAAATTTATCTAATTGTTAATGAGATATGTGTGAATTGGTTAAATTGGTTAGATTGTGTTGAGTTTTATTGAGATTCAAATGTAGATGGTATGTTAGGTAGGTTGTGGTGAGTCTTTAATGATTGATGATGATGTTTATTAGGTTTTCCGTGAGCATTAGGATAGTTGTAAAGAAGATCTGGATCTCTTATTTATGCCCTAAATATGACCCAATCTCACTCCTTAAATCGTGCCAAATTTAATCCTAACAGCTTCAACAATTAAACTAATAACCTTTTAGCCCAAAAAAAAATGTTTATTTATTTATTTAATCATAAGAAAAAAGAATGTGCTGCTCCTCTTCCATCCGTCCGCCATTACAGGAGAAGAAGAGCAGTCTTAATGCTCAAGAAACACATTTTGATTAGATTCTGCAGTCGTGGACCACAAAATAACTTGAAGTGAGTGACGCTGTGCGGCTTCCGTCAACAATCCTTTCGCATTCCTTTGGAAAATTCACTCACCTGCTTTACTTTCTGACGACTCAAATCGCAGAATTAAGATTATTAGCGTATAAAATATTGCAGTTGCAAACGTGTTCACACCACACACCTCATTATTCATATTAATGTAAAATATATTATCATGATGCAAAGCTTGGTTGCATGATGTATAGCCGAATGTGAGTTATTTTCAAAGCATGCAGGTCTGGGTAGGTGACATTGTTCCAAAGAAATTCTGACCTTTGATGGCGATGTTTGGAATTTTTGCGTAAATATCTGGAGGGCGACCGACGTGGAGCAGGGCCGCTGTCGTCCAAAGTGTCTCTGCCTTTGTTTTGATCCAGATTCTAATATTTAAGATGATAGAGACGCTGTCTCTTCCAATGAATCTCTGCCAGGACGGAGAGGGTCATATCCAAGGGTAGTTGAGGAGTCTAAACCGAATCAACATTGGCCTATATTCAAGGGTTGTTATGAGTGGCCATGGGATTGGGGACACACAAGTCACGTCATTGCCTTAATCCATCTAGACTTGAATTCACGTACACCAAACTTACCAATAAATAAAAACGTTGGTTCTATTTTCACTCGCAAATGGGTAATGTCATATGGTTGTTTAACATTCTTCACAATTTAACAATGTCTAGAAATTGTTAGAAAGTCAAGTTGAACTGGAGTTAATTTCTCCACTCCTCATGCATGTAATTGTAAGCAATCAGTTAGTAAACTGACAGTGGAGCATTCAGTTAGTTAGCAAACAGTTAATTCAAGCAGTTTGCATGTAAAGACTAAAATTAGTCTTGAGTTTATTTTCTAATTATTGTTTGCATTCAAATCTATTTAAAGACACCTTGGGCGCACATTGTAAGCAAGGAAAATTGAAGATCAATAGAATCTCTTTCTTTCAAGAAATTGCTATAGCAATTGGATTCTTTCTTATTTATTTGTTTTAGTTCTTGTTTTGTATGCTCTCTATATGTTGACAAATTGGTATCAGAGCACAAGTTGTGATAGAAGACCCTGGTTAGGAAAGCAACCAGCAGGGAGGCGACAAGAAGAAAGGAGAGCGAAGCAGTTGGGCGCAAGAATTGCTAGCAAGCAGCGCAGAGACCGACATCGGTAGTGTAACCGACATCGGTCGACTCCAAGACCGACATCAGCAATATAACCGACGTCGGCAATATCAGATCATCGACCACGACAGTCTAACCGACGTCGGCGACTATGTGTCAGAAACAGAAACTAGAAAGCCATTCCAGCATGAGAAATGGCAGCGAACAACAGTATTTCACAGCCTCAAATTCCCAATTTCAATGGTAAGAACTATGATTACTCGTCAATTAAGATGAAAACTTTATTTTGCTCACAAAATGTATGGGATTTGGTAGAAAGTGGTTTTGTAGAACTGTAGGACAAGGCAGCCCATCTGGCGTTAAATCGAGCACAAAAAGACGAGCTTAAAGAGAATAAGAAAAAAGATGCAAAAGCATTATTTCTCATCCAACAGGCATTGGATGAATCTATATTTTCCAGAGTTGCAGCAGCAATGAGATCCAAAGAGGCATGGAAAATCTTGGAGACTACCTATAGAGGTAATACAAAGGTAAAAATTGCTAAATTGCAATCTCTTAGGAGAAGCTTTGAAAATTTGCAAATGAATGATTCAGATTCAATAGACCAGTTTATGGGTCAAGTTTTGAATATAGTGAATCAAATTAGATCTAATGGAGAAACTATGACGGATCAGAAGATCATAGAAAAGATACTCAGATGTTTACCCAGTAAATTTGATGGTATAGTTGTAGCTATTGAGGAAACCAAGGATTTGGAACAATTATCTGTAGATGAATTAATGGGTTCTTTGTTAACACATGAATCCAGAATGAATAGGAATAATACTTCTCTTGAGAATGCCTTCAAGTCATAGGTAAATTTTGGCAGAGGAAGAGGAAGAGCCAGGTCAAGCTTCAGAGGCAGAGGCAGAGGCAGATATGGAAGGAACAATTCAGATGAAGGTGAGAACAGTGATCAAAACTACAGTAGTAGAGGAAACTATAGCAATAGAGGACGTGGCAACAACCACTTTCAGCAAGGTTCACAGAGGTTTGAAAAATCTAATGTTCAATGTTATTACTGCAAGAAATATGGTCATTATGCAAGTGACTGCAGAAGTAAACAAGGATATGTGTACAAGCAGGATGCTAATTACATAGGTGAATCTAGTTCTAATCCCGGAAGCATGTTTCTTAATTGTAATGTTACTCAAGAAAAAACTAAAGATATTTGGTTCTTAGATAGTGGATGCAGTAATCATATGATAGGAAATAAAAAAATTTGCTAGTCTTGATGATTCTGTAAAATTAGAAGTGAAATTAGGAAATGATATCACAGTAGATGTCATGGGTAAAGGTGTCATAAATGTTTTGGCAAAGAATAGTGAAAGAAGGTTTATACCTGATGTTTATTTTGTACCTAGACTAAAACATAATCTTTTGAGTGTTGGTTAGTTAGTACAGAAAGGTTACAGAATATCCTTTATGGATAATGTTTGCATAATATTGGACAAGTTTCCAAGTGACAGGTTGATAGGAAAAGTGGAGATGACCAAGAATCGGATGTTCCCTCTTCATATTCAGTGCATCCAAGGAGAAGAGGAAGCACACTTCAAATCCATACAGCTAGACCAATCATGGTTAGGGCACTTAAGGTATGGACATTTACATTTTGGAGGTTTAAATTTGTTACAAAAGAAAAATATGGTGAAGGGTTTACCACCAATAGAATAGCCAGGAAGGTCATGTGATAGTTGTATTCTAGCAAAACAACATAGAGAGAGCTTTCCAGTAGGAGGCTCATATAAAGCTAAGGTAATATTGGAGTTAGTCCATAGTGATTTATGTGGACCAATGTAAACTCCATCATTTGGATGTAGTACTTATTTTCTAACTTTCATTGATGACTTTAGCAGAAAGACTTGGATCTACTTTCTCAAAAATAAGTCTGAAGCCTTTGGAAAGTTTAAAGAATTCAAGGCAATGGTTGAAAAGCAAAGTGACCGTTATATCAAGGTACTCAGATCAGATAGAGGAGGTGAATATATGTCTAATCAATTTCAAGATTTTTGCAGATATCATGGAATCAAAAGACAGTTGACTACAAGATACACACCACAGCAGAATGGTGTAGCAGAAAGAAAGAATAGAACAATCATGGAAATGGCAAGAAGCATGTTGAAAGCCAAACACTTGTCAAATGAATATTGGGCAGAAGTAGTAGCATGTGTAGTGTATATTCTGAACAGAAGCCCAACAAAGAGTGTCAAAGATCAAATTCCACAAGAAGTGTGGAGTGGTAAGAAATATAGTGTATAGCATTTCAGAATTTTTGGTTGTGTTGCATATTCTCTTATACCATCTAAATTGAGAAAGAAACTTGATGATAGAGGTGAGAAAAGCATTTTTATTGGCTATAGTGAAGAGTCAAAAGCTTATAAGCTATATAACCCAATTACAAAGCAAGTGATTATAAGCAGAGATGTTGAATTTAAAGAAGCAGAAGCATGGGATGGTAGCACCATCATAGTTGGAGCACAAATTCTGCAGGATGAAGAAGTTTTTGAAGAACAAAATTTGCAAGGTGGACAATCCTCTCCACAAGCAGGCACAAGCACACCAATAAGAACACCTAGAAGGTTTGAACAAGGTGAATCATCTAGTCATGTATGTCACCCTACTCCAAATTCACAAGTAAGTGATGAATCAGATCCAACTCTTGCTACTTTAATAGCAAGATTGAAAGGTAAGAAAATGAGAAATTTAAATGAGATTTATAATCAAGAAGAAGAGAAATTAGATTTGGTTTCAAATTTTGCTCTTTTCACTCATGACCCTATGTATTATGAAGAAGCAGTTAATGAGGAACATTGGCTAAAAGCGATGGATGAAGAGTTGAATGCTATTGAAAGAAATCAGACATGGGATCTAACTAATTTACCTGAAGGTAAGAATTGTATTGGAGTCAAATGGGTTTATAAGACTAAATTTGATGCAGATGGAAATGTTGAAAAGCACAAGGCAAGGTTAGTAGCAAAAGGTTTTGCACAAGAACATGGAATTGACTATAATGAAACATTTGCACCAGATGCTAGATTGGATACTGTTATAATGGTTTTATCCATAGATGCTCAAAATAATTGGTATGTATATCAAATGGATGTAAAATCCACTTTCTTGAATGGTTTTCTAGATGAAGAAGTATATGTGAAATAGCCCACAGGTTATGAAGTACAAGGACATGAAGAAAAAGTTTATAGATTGAAGAAGGCTCTTTATGGTCTTAAGCAAGCACTAAGAGCATGGTATAGTAGGATTGATTCTTATATGATAAACAATGGATTTAGCAGAAGTGATAGTGAGCCTACTTTGTACACAAAAATCAACAAAGAAGGTCAGATTTTGATTGTGTGTTTATATGTTGATGATTTGATTTTTACTAGAAATTTGTCTGTAGACACTTTTAAATCAACAATGAAGAAAGAATTTGAAATGACAGATTTGAGATTAATGAAGTATTTTTTGGGAATAGAAGTTGAACAATCAAAGAAAGGAATATTTATCTGTCAAACTAAATATGCAAAGGATGTGTTAAAGAGATATAAGATGTTGAATTGTAAACCAACACCTACACTAGTTGCTACAGGGACTAAACTTAGCAAAGAAGACCAAGGGTCTAATGTTGATTCTACAACATTCAAAAGGCTAGTTGGTAGTTTGATGTATCTTACAGCTACTAGACCAGATATCAGTTATGGGGTTAGTTTAATCTCAAGATTCATGGAGTCACCAAAAGACTCACATTGGCAAGTTGGAAAAAGGATATTAAGATATGTGGCAGGAACTACAAAATATGGAATTTTATATTTCACAACTAACAATTTTAGTTTGATTGGTTTTACAGTTAGTGATTTTGCAGGTAACATTGATGATAGGAAGAGTACTTCTAGCTATGCCTTTCTTTTAGCAACATCTATGGTCACATGGGCATCCAAAAAGAAGCCTATAGTGACACTTTCATCAGTTGAATCAGAGTATGTTGCAGCCACATCAGCAGCATGTCAAGCAACATGGATGAGAAGAATATTGAAAGATTTATTACAAGCACAGGATTCAACACCAATATTCTATGATAACAAATCAACAATTGCTTTATCAAAAAATCATGTGTTTCACAAGAGGAGCAAGCACATTGATACAAGATTTCACTTTATCAGAGAATTAGTGAACAATGGAGAAATACATCTGGACTTCTGCAGCTCTGAAGATCAATTAGTAGACATATTTACAAAGGCATTACCAAAAGAGACCTTTTGATTTTTTGAGACAAAATTTAGGCATAGTAAATGCTAAAATTGTAAGTGGTAGAAATTAAAGGGGAGTGTTAGAAAGTCAAGTTGAACTGGAGTTAATTTCTCCACTCCTCATGCATGCAATTGTAAGCAATCAGTTAGTAAACTGATAGTTGAGCATTCAGTTAGTTAGCAAACAATTAGTTCAAGCAGTTTGCATGTAAAGACTAAAATTAGTCTTGAGTTTATTTTCTAATTATTGTTTACATTCAAATCTATTTAAAGATGCCTTGGGCGCACATTGTAAGCAAGGAAAATTGAAGATCAATAGAATCTCTTTCTTTCAAGAAATTGTTGTAGCAATTGGATTCTTTCTTTTTTATTTGTTTTAGTTCTTGTTTTGTATGCTCTCTATATTCTGACAAATTGTGTGGAAATTTCAAATATAACTTTGTTAAGTAAATTTCCAACTTTTTTTTTTAATTTTGTTTGGTTGTATGAAACAAAATTCCCAGAGTATGTTATAAGATCCGTGTATGAAAATGGATCATAGTTATTTGATTTGTTTCATTTTACATGTATGTGTTCCTAATAGTAATTCATGCGGGTGATTTTTTAATATACAAAACAATTGCATAAGAGGTGGAAGGATAAGTTTGATTTTCAAAACTAGTTTTTGGATTAGTACACATTTATTTTTCATGGACGACACACTGCAATTCAATGTCAATACATTATCATTAAGAACTCGGTAATTAAACTTATATTCATCTAATCGTGAATTCCTACATATTTTGTTGTTTCTTAGATTATATATACCTACCTATTTCATTGCAAATGTTCATTGTTTGCAAAATACAAATTCCAACTAATGATTTGTGATTATAAATCAAAAAATATTTTCCAACTGTTCATTGCGTGATCCACAAAGTAAACATGACACTAAATTGTTCGAATCCCCACATCAATCACATGAATTCTCTATGCATTACCAAAGATGTCTATGATAACTGACACCAAGAAATATTAATAGCTTCTAAATGACACACCAAACATGCAAACTAGAAACATTTGTCTTGCTTAAAAAAGGTTTGGCACCACTAAATATCGAGTTTGTTAGAACCATAAATCCTATCAACTTACATTCTTACCATGATCACGTCATCAAATGGATTTTATGGAATCCAACATTGTTAAAAAGCATGAAATATTCAAACATCCTCCAAATGTAAACAGTCCTAATCATCATATGACCTTGTGCTTAGACAATCTCATTGCCACATTTATTCCCTTTTCTTATGAAAGCACATCAATTCATATTTCGTTATAAATTCCAAAAGTCAAGCAAGTGAGATTTTGTGTCTCACAAGGAAACTATTTCCTCCAACCACGTCTAGTGACAAGACATTGTACCTTTACAGACCTCGGTGCCTTCGCTTTAGGTTATAAAAACATAGCATAAAAATCGTTAAATGAAAGAAACAAACTATGTTGAAAGAAATAAAGTTAGAGACAAATTTTTTTTACAAGACTACTCTGGGAGGCATGAAATATTTTGATACCCTTTTGCAATCTATTTTAGAGAGCATTTACTCGCTTAATGACAATGAAACTATTTTTTAATTTGTGGAAGCACAAAAATATTTAATTTCAAATGTTTAGATACATTATATGGATGAATATTAGCACCATGGTCTAAATTTGACAATCGACTTTCCTTGTCATGAATTTTTTTGAATGTCAGTAGTCTATTCAACATTGCCTTTCAAATTCTAATATAATTCATCGTATAAATATAATTCATTGTTATTCAAATGCTTAAATTTAAAATGTAAGCTTGATTTAATAATTTGAACTTGAAAATACAAATTTACATTCAAACTCAAGCACAAACAATTTTAATTACATTTAGGCAAGGACTAACCGCTACACAAACCTTGTTTTTAATGTTTATCCAAACATCATTATTTTTATTATAATATGTAAATATTGTAACCAACCTCCAAGTCTCCAACCTCCACAAGGAATCAAGGTTCTTTGAGGTTGGAGCTATTATTATAATTGCATGTGCCATGTGGTATCTAAATAAAAATTGACATCAAAACACACTCTAGTCATTAAATAAATAATTATAAGGTCTGGTTAAGATAACAATTGCATCTCATTTATATATGATGAATAAATATTATCAATAGTAGTTAATTTAATTACACAATTTAGCTCAGACAATTACTATGGCTTATTTATGGGTTATAAGTAAATATTACCAACACTTAACCACTTAGTTTAGGTAAAACATTTACTGCAGAGTCTTAAAAGGAACACGTGCCTTAATAAATACATGTTTTTAAATTAGATTTAACTAAATTAATTCTCTACAACTCAATAGAAAATATTTAATGACACTTCTTTTATAAAATTAATAATCATGTCGTGTATTAGATATCCACATAACAAACAATTTGCACAAACTATAAATATAAAATATAAAATGAGAAAGTTAAAAATTGTATTAACATCATGTATTACATTTTTACGGTACTCAATCCACTCATTTTTTTACTCCAAATAAAAAAACATAAAATATATACGTAAACAAATAGTCACCATTTATTATGATTGAATAGTTATATGAAAATTAAGTAACATAAATAATAGATAAGAGGCCTCATACTCCAATCTAATGGCTAATAACACTCTGATAGACCTCCATCTCTATTATGATGCCAAAAAGTTTGAACTTTCAATTAAAATAATGAACATGCCAATTATTTTTAATCACATTTCTTTAATTGTAATTGAAATTTTACTTGTGCCTTTTTATTTTAGAATAATGTATAGTAAAAGGGATAACTAAGTAATAAAATCATAGGCAACTATCAATACTATAAAGATGTTCTATCAGTGGTGGAAGGAAAGAAGAAAATATCAAAACCCATACTTTGAAACATAAATACCCATCATAGTTTGTGATGGGAGTATGATAAATCAAGGCTTTGAATCCTTCTCATCCCATGTGGCAATCGTAAGTTTTCTTCTTACGCAGCCCAACCATATTGTTGAAATTGTAAACCATGTTGTTGACACTACAATCCTTCATCATATAATATGCCAGCACGGAAGGACCCATTGGCCTCATGGAAAGTTCATCCTGCATTGCCACTCAAGGAGATGGTATGGCTGCAATTTTGAATTTTGATCGATCAAGCTTTTACAATGAATCGATCCATGGTTGGGATATATTTAAAGCTTGAATTTAAATAATACTTATATCAAGATATTTTTTCATTATATTTTGGACTCTTTTCAGCAAAGACTTTCTTAGTTAACCTATATTCCCAGGTCATTGAGCAAACAATTTATTAATTTATAACATTAGGGGTTGGTCTTGGAATCAAGAAACATTTCATCCATTCATTTGATTTATTTATTTGATTTTTTTTAATAGTAACATTTGAATTTTCTTTGTATTTAATATCTTTTAGAGATTTAAATATTGTACATTAATTTTTGAATTTATTCATTTATTCTATAGTAAATGGTTTGTAGTGTTATATTCTCTCTCCTTTCTTCCTCTTCTACAATCATATTGTTCAATTTTTTCCCCTTTTAAAATCATACTGTACAATATTGGGTATGCCAAGAATATTTGTTTTTGTGTCTTGTTAGAATCATTGTGTCCATTATTAGGTTTGTCAAGAATATATTATACGGTCCTAGGTCTGCCAAAACCATATTGTATGGTTCTAGTCATGTATGTAATGGTTCCTTCTAAATTATGTAGGCATGCCACTTATCCCTTTTTTTCACTTTACGATTGTTATGATGTTAGTTTGCTTTCTAATAAGGTCAAAATTTGAAATCAAAACATCTATAAATAAACAAACACTCTAATGTATCCAAACATATACTATTTATCAATTAAAGGGAAATTTAGAGATCAAATCCAAAAAATATTTTAACATTCATTGTTCATATGAATCCGTTGAGCATCAAGTAGACAAGCATTTAGACAGTGTTCATTGTAGCACTAAACTTTATGTTAATGATACATTACATTGCATTGGTTTGCCTAGTTGGTGAATTAATATAATTATTGGATTTTTTTTCAATATCCTATAATATTGAGGGGACTAAAAAATATGAAGAAAGCTCAACTATTACATGGTGTAATGAAAACCACAAAACATTTTGTTTTCTTTATGATTTTTAGATCTAACTTCCCAATAGGGAAAGGAGAACAAGTGCATTTTCCTAGTAATTGAATTAAAGTTTCAAAAACTTGATTGATTGTTTTTGAACCTTGGATTTAATGAACATATTCATCAAAAATATTTGGAACAAATAATTACTATGTAATTGATTTTAGAAAACCTTCACAATGCAAGGCATTGCAATTCTTTACTCTAAAAGAAAGTTTGTGTTTACTTGAAACTTCCTAAAAATGTGATCATTACAATTTTGGGGCCTAGAATTTTTTTATTGATGGTTTAGACAAGGTCCTTCATTCGCCACAAGTTTTCAAGGTTCATTTATATTGCAACACAAAACCCTGATTTCTAGTGTTAGACTTTGACGACTATCTCTAGATCTTCCAATATTCAAGATACATTTTAAAACTCCATTTTGTCTTTATTGATCTCATTTTGAAAAATTAATTAGGTCAAAATAATTATTTTATATATGTTTTAGACCTATTTATATGGTTATGGATATTTGTGTTGTAATTTGATTGAAATCCATTTATCAATTCTACATTTTAGTGAATTCTTGCTCTCTTACACCCCTTAGTGTTTCATATTTTGGTGAAATCGCATTGTCTTGCATGTTATTCATCTTTATAGGGTTAGATATTCTTTAAGGTAAATATGAATTTATGCATTTTTTGTAAGGTTTGATCGATTACATTCTTTTAAATATATGTTACCCCTAGCTCCATTATGTTTCACTACAATGTCAGGGAATTTTCATGGTGCATGTGCTTAATGTTTTATCTCCTCTTACACAAAAAATAATAATTAGGTATAATAATCCAAATTAAAATAGTGCTAGGATTAATCATGAGGCTATTAATTTTACTAAAATTCCTTTGTTTAATTTTAGATCTTTCTTGAAAAATAAAAATAAACAAATGTAGCTAGTGTCACTTTAAAAGTTGTATTTCTTGTTGCAACTAATAATGATGTGTCTTTGAATGATAATGGTGTGAATGGATCTCAAATTTACGATACATGTGAATTAGATCACGATTGAAAAACTTGCTTAGATGAAAAATATTATGCTAAAAATCTTGCCCATTTTATAAAACATATATTTAAAAACCCTAATGGGATAGTTGGATTGATGAGTGTATTGAAAAAAAATTTAATTCAATCCATAGATTAAAAGGCCTAATATAGGATTAAGATTTAAAAATTATGTAGACAATAAATATATAGATCCACATAATGTGGATCAAATACTTACCTCTTGAAATGGATTGCAATCTATGACTAGCCATATAGTCAATTCTCAAACTTATTCTAAACCTACTCATGCTCATGATTTTATTGCATCTAATATTTCTAAAGTTTCTCATTTTTTAAAAATTGTGATTCTCAAACATGTTCCCACTGCTTCTCAATTTAATCAAAATAATTAACATATATACACCATTTCTCAATTTCTTAAAAATTCTTGACATGTTCCCACTACTTCTCAATTTTAAAAAAATTGAAATAGATTTATAAAATTCCTCTTATTCAACCATCTATTGTTTATGCTTCATAAATCATTTCATATGTTTCATATTTTTGTGCTTTACAAAATTATTCTATTCCAACCTATTCCACTTCTAGTTTGATTCCAAATCTTGAAATGAATATAATGAAGCATACATTGCATGACTTATAAAATAAAATTAGTGTTCTTTCTCAAGGATCTCAAAATCCGAAAATTAGGGTCAATTTTAATGATATTTTTCTAAACACCTTCGATTATGAAGTGTTTGCATGCCCATTTCCAATAGGATTATTTGATCCAAAATTTGAGTTGGTTAATGGAAAGGGCCCTTTTCATTACATTAGGTTTTTATATGTCTCTTATTTATATTTTTATTATGATAATTGATTATTGACTAAATTATTTCCACAAAGTTTGAAATATTATTCAATTGATTGGTTTTATCACTATGAAAATTATTGTGTGGATCCATACATCCTATTACACCATTAATTGATCACTTCTAAGTTCATTTTTCAATCAATCTTGATGTGAAAGTCACATTTTCACAATTAAATCGAATCAAAAAATGATTAAATGAGACTATTAATGACTAATTGTTTAGATCGAAGACTATGGTTACAAGGATTAATAATGAATTATCATATAGTTAACTCAAAATTATATTTTCTCATATCTTTTTTCCAATTATCAAGTAATGTTTTTGTTAGTGTAAAAGGTTTCTCTTTGTGTTTAGTACCTTTGCAGGGTCTTTTTCTCAATTTTTAGTGTGAAAAGGGTTATTCTCCTAACTGGTTCCATCACTTAGACTTTTTCACACTTACTTAAGCTTACTTTGATTTTTTTTCCTTTTATCTCACATTTCATGCATTATTAGTCTCTTAGGTGGTATATCCTATATATACTCACCTCTTTCTCTCTTTTTAGACATATATAATCATGTGAAGGTTTTGTATTAGTATTCCTATTGAATAGAATACAATTTATTCTATCAATTTTGGTTTCCTTGCTATGTTTTCCTTTCACTCATTTTGATTCTTGGGTGATATTTTAGCCAAAATTTACATGATACGAGAGTGGCAATGAGTTGTAAGATACTATCTACGATATCTAGGAGTGAATATATATTATTTGTGTATAAAATGATTATTCTCTTCTCTTGCATCCTCGAATGATTTGAAGAATTAGAAAGTTGTGAAAGAAATACCAAATTATGGGAGGTTTTCTTTATCTACTTGCCAGTTGCAAGTGATTTTTAAAGCATCTTGAAGAAAATTTGGAACTCACCACCATAATCCAATCATCCAATAAAGATAGTATCACTCCTAATTTTATTCCAATTGAATATTAAAGGCTCCATCTATAGGCAGTTTTACAATAGTTCTACATGAATCTATAGAAGTTTGTAGTGAATTTGAAGGTTTTTTCTCAAAATACATTTTTTAACCTTCAAGATAAAATATGAGTTTTCCATTACATTTAGGGTGTCTGAGAAAGTCAAATCTATCTCTTATTTTTTTACAATTAGACATTTGAATCCAAATCTGCCATTTATAAATGCAAATTTATTTTTTTTATCAAAAAATATTTTTGTTCTTCTTCACATAGATCTGTAACTATAATGAATCACTTAAAACCATTTTTGGATTTTGTGTGCCTCGCTCTCAACTTTCCATAACTTTTTGAATTTCTAAATTTTGTTGAGTAACGAAGAAGTTATCACAGTTTTACTAACTATTATTCAAAAAAAATTCTAGTAGTGTCACCCCCACCAAATTTGGTGGCTCTTTTGGTGGTTCTACCAAATCTGGTGGTTCACTAAATCTGGAAACAAGTTTAATCTTGACTAAAGTTAGTCATAACTAAATTTAGTTAGCAACAACTAAATCTGGTGGTGACCCTAAAATTGGTGGTAGTTTTTCCAATTTTTGCAAATGACATCATGTTAATGTCAGCATAAATTTTCTAAATTTTGACCCCCTTTACCATTGCAATCTTTTGAATTTTTAATTCAATTTCAGAGGCTCACATCTCACATGTACAAACTCCTTTTTTAGCATAATTTTTTTAATTTGGGGTAGAATTTTGCACTCTCCATTATGGTGTGATCATATTTTTATCATTTAGTCCTCGTTTTATAGAAAATTAGTTTTCTCAATAGATTTGAAAGACAGTCACAATTTTTGAACCTTTAAAGGCTTGTATCTTTCATAAATGGCCTCAAATCGATGTGATTCTTTGTTTGAAAGTGCATAGTTTTTTTATATCTACATATTGGTATCACTTTGAAGTTACAATTATGTAACTTGACTTTATTTTAAATTTTGTGGTCTATCTTGGACTTTGTAAAACTCTATAAAAATAAACTCCAGCATTGTAAACGCACTAAATTATAAATTTCCAAAATCATTATTTTTCTAAGGGGGATTCTTGATTGAGTCATTTTTTTTTTTTTTTTGCGGGGGCGGGGGGGGGGGGGGGGGGGGGGGGGGGGGGGGTGCTCTTGTGGTCATCTTTTATTTTTTGGTTATAATCATGGCTCCTAATCTTTGGAAAATCAAATGTGAGTATTTTTGGAAGAAAAGACATACCATAGATGATTGCATACAAAAGAAACTTGATGATCTAGAATTACAAGTTCAACTTCAATAATTGATGCAACTTTGTATTTCAAATGGCATCAATTTGTCATAATATTTTGATCCTGCACTAGTAAATATTTCATCTTCTCCTATGCTTTTTCCACATTCTAATGATTCTATAGTGATAGGTTCTACAAATATTCATGAGTTGATAGTTTCAACTCAGTCATCATTGACACTTTCTATAGGAGCACTTGATTCTCATCTGTTTAGTTCTTTCATCGATGGTGAGAACCATACATCCATGGTTACTAAACTAGAATAATGCATTATTCCTGATCACATTGATTAGAATTTGTTACCAATTGGCATCCATTTTGAGAAGTCTAAAAAGTTTTTGGAGTCATCACCCCTTCCTCACTCTCATGTTTGTAGTAATTTAGTGCAATAAGGCATTTGTGATCTCTTAGATACAACTACTTGGGATGAATACTTGATAGATATTACATCTCTATTTTGTGAGTCCTATATTTTACATTTGGAGGACACCATTAAGGACATTTATTTCCTCTTTCATGATATATTCTTTGGAGCTTCTTCTTATTCAGATAATTTGAGGGCACATTCAGACCCTCTTGTTCCTTCCTTGTCTACATCTACAATGACAATTTCTATAGATATTCATGAGTTGATAATTTTAACTCAATCATCATTTCCACCTTTTATAGAAGTACTGAATTCTTATTGGTTCTATTATATTTCCAATGGTGAGCAACATACATCCATGGTTACTATATCTGAATCTTCTATGGTACCTAATCCATCACATCAACATTCATCCTCATTTGTAACTTGCTTGGAGATCATTGAACAACAATTAAATAAGACATCTTCGAAGGAGGAATTTTCATGTTTGGATCTTATTCTCCATCAATTTCCAATTGGCTTTGGATTATCATCCTTTGGCAATGACATGGAAACACTTGGGTAGGTTTCAAATACCTCATTCACCTTGAGACTTCCTTTCTCACATTAATTATTGGAGTGGGAGTTTCTTATACATCGACCATTGGACTTGTTGCTTCCCAAAGGAAGAAATGCAATTTGTCGACATTAGATTATCTTCAACATGCATCTTTTAGCATTCACCCTTGGCATAGGAGTTACTTCATTATGGGGGCGACTCATAGTCTCATATTTTCTCCCTCATTGGGGGGGGGGGGGGGGGGGGGGGGCGGTGCGGGAGGTTATTGATTGTATATTCATTGTGGATGTCCTACTCTGGAGGTAATGTTGATACCTACTTCCATCATTTGTTCATTCTTTGTATCTCATCCTCTCACAGGGGGATTTTTTTCCTACTAGGTTTTCTCTTTCTCTTCTTTTCTGAGGAGTTATTTGCATTGTACATGGGTAACTTATCAAGCCTAGTTATCAAAACCCATTCTTATTTTATTTTTTAGGATTTTCCCCCAAGTTACACTTAAGTGGGGGTGTTAGTGCGAAAAGTTTCTCTTCGTGTATGGTACCTTTTTAGGGTCTTTTTCTCACTTCCTAGTGTGAAAAGGTTTATTCCCCTAATTGGTTTCATCACTTAGACCTTTTCACACTTACTTAAGATTACTTTGGGTTTTTTTCCTTTTATTCCAGATTTCATGTGTTATTAGTCTCTTAGGTGGTATATCCTATATATAATCCCCTCTTTCTCTCTTTTTATATATAGAGAAGCATGTGAAGGCTTTGTATTAGCATTCTTGTTGAATGCAATATAGTTTATTCTATCAATTTTGGCTTCCTTGCTATGATTTCATTTCACTCATTTTGATTCTTGAGTGGATTTTTAGCCAAATCTTACAATTTTATATGCAACACTTACCATTCTTTTGATGAAATTTGTCACACGGTTAGATATATGGAGGACAAACTTATATATGCAAATGTGATTAAGTATGGTTTAAATGCTCCAACTTCTAGTAGTGATAAATTTTCTAAATAAGACAACTTTTAAGGCTAGAAGTAATGAAAATGATTTTCAACCTAAGAGTGATGCAAAGAATATGGTCAACATTGTAGAAAAAACACCTAACAAGGTCATAAATTATAAAAAACAAATGGAGTGTAATAAATGTATAATGTTAAGTGAAAGTACATAGAATGTGTTGAGAATATTTGTTAATTGTAATATGATTACTTTGCCTCCAATTATATAATTATATCCTTCAAGGTCATTGCCTAAGAATCACAATGCAAACATAATTTTAAAAATTCATGGAATTACAGTACATTACTCAAATAGATACATCACCTTGAAGTATAAGATATAATATCTCATTGGTACCAACCAAATTTAAGTGATGAAAGTGGTAAGATACACATACTATAACAAAAATGTGTCTAATAATAATGAAAATATGCATAATGTAATAGAGATCACATAACACAAGAGATGTTTGTGGGCAAATATTCCCTATTATGCCATATACTAAAAAATAGAATAATTACCCTTCAGCTAGAGAAATTCCACTCAATAATCCTTAAGTAAAGAATAAATCCACGAGATATCATAGTATGGGAATGGCACTTATAGAGGGACAAACTCCAATATGCTTCTAGAAAATAAAATACTCTCCAATATTCATCTCCTTTATATAGACCTCCATTACTAATAATGAATGAATAAACCAAATCACGATATAGGTTGAATCATTTCCTAATATAAATAATTCCATAAGTTAATCATTTAACCCAATATAAATTAAGGGAATGTGAGCCAAAATTAAGCATCTTCATTATCCCATATATATCATAATGTCTTTTCCTAGGTATGTAACATGTCATCCCTTATTTACATATTTCATCCATGAAACATGAGAAGAAACTAAGTAATGAGTGTTCCTCAAATCATTTACCACTTGATTCCTTACTCGACCATCCAACCACATGTATTTAATCTTGGTATCTTTTAGATCTCTAATCCTTGTTCCAAAAGATGATGCACTACTCTAATAAACTATTAACGATTATAAATTCTTCTATTTACCTTTCAAACATAGTCATAGTGATTGTTCCTATCTGTCCATGTATAATATTACATTGTACTACTATGATTCCATTTATGACCATATTTGTTCCTCTTTATCTACCATTCATTTCCATTTTGATTTTTCCTCTAATTCCATATATGTTAATAGTTTTTTCTCCTTTGATTCCATGTATATCCATATTGATTATTTCACAATTTCCCTATAAATTCATAGTGATTGGTTCTTTGGTGCCCCTGATATGCATTCATGATTGTTTCCACCCTTGATGATGTGGATTTATATATTCCACAACCTTAATCTCTTTTTTTTCCAATTTTATCTCTTTAACCTTTTCTTCCATTATCTCTACCTTTCCAACCCTTTTTCTGCTAGATGTACCCCTTCCACCTTTTCATTTTCTATTTCCTTCATCTCTTGAGTAGATGAATGGTTAATTTTTACATGTGCATTTATTTCACATTATTCATAACCTATCTCTAACTATTTATTATAATTTTCTTCGATATATTTAGATTCAAACCCATGCTTTACATTGATCTCTCTTTGATTCTTTGTATTTGTGATATTCTATAAAGTTAACTTCTTTCTCTTTTACCAAAATTTCATGAAATTAGTTTTCACATTAATTTTGAATGTACACACAATATCAACCAATGATATCCAATCTATAAATTTCCTAAGCATAAAAATATGAATGCCAAACATATTTGTTCATGGTAAGGTTCAAGTTTTCAAAATCATGATTCTTATTACCATGTATTTGAGTTTCCTTAATGATATTTGCTTGAACTTGTAGATGTTTATCCAATACCCAATTGATGAAGATATAATTACTATTACGATTTAATTATATAATGACCTTATTATTTTGAATGCATCCATGCAAGTTAAATATTAAAGCTTACTTCTTTGGATAAAAACTTCTTGAACCCTTATCCTCCACCTCTCCTTCTACCTCATCCTAATCCTCTACCTCTCTTTCATATTATTTTCATCATTCTCATCTTCTCTTCCTTATCCTCAATACCATTATCAAAATATATTTGTAATGCTTCTTCTACATCATCTTTATTTTCTGACTCATCATCCTCATTAGTATTTTATTCCTCTTTTTCTACCATGTCTTCATTTCTTGTCTCGTATTCATCATCATTACCTTATTCCTCTTATTTTTATTATTCATCATCTATGCCTTCTCATTTATATCATCATTATCATAATATTTATTATTTTATTCATCTTCTTCTACGTCATCTTTATTTTATGCCTCCTTATCCTTATCATTATTTTATTCTTTATTTTTGCACATATCTTGCTTATCTAATAAAACATTTTTAATTTCTTCCCAATAAAGACCAATTTTTTCTCTACCCAAATCAAGCTACCAAAAATACGCGTCACTAATATGATAGGTTCAAAGCATAATACCATGTCTCACTAGGTGGCCAAAAATATTTTAATAAATGACTAATAAATAATTCCTAAAACATAATTAATAAAATGTAAATTTTTTAGAATAATATGGATACCATGTGTCTATGTATATATAAGTTAATAAAAATATGTCTATTCATTTTAGACATCTAAATTCAATATTTATTGGTGCCAAATATTATTTTTATGTATGTTTAAATTGAAAGGTATTAGTACCAAAATTATAATTAAGAATAGGTCAGGATTATTAAATTAGAGCCACCATTATATATCATTGATATCATCTTCTCTAGAGTAATATATTATCAACCCCTTGATTCCCAGCTCATACAAAAACTATGGTTACAAAAACACTTGTACTTATTGGATCTCCTTTCCTACCTTAAATCTAAGAATAAAAACATATATACAAGTAGATATAGTGAGTTATTTTTAATTAAATAAAATGGCACCTAATATATTCTTAGCTCGAAATATGAATTTTTTAATAGGGTCACATAATTTATAAACTAATATATTTTTAATTTAGAATGCCAAATTTGGATAGATAAAACTTCTTTGACAATATTCTAAAACATTATCATGATCACTTTTTAGATTGATATTGAAAATATATTTTTGATGGTATAATATTTATTCCAACCAAAAAAATTGGTATGGAGGATGAAATTTTGAATTTGGATTATTTTTCCCTAATTCCATGCCAAATAATTTTGTTCAAAACTTAGACTCACAAGGTTAAATTTAGCATGTCTCAATCAATATTACTCGGGATCCTTAGTTTGTCCACTTTTCAAAAGTATCTCAAAAATATATTCTCAATACTGAAATATTCATTTAAATAAAAAAACTATTAAGGAGAATGAACCTTATGAAGTTGATTTTTTTTACCTAATTATGCTAAAAAATATTCTCTGAAATCAAATTCACTAGGTTAACTTTACATGGACATATCTCCCTCAATATTGCTCAAAATATTTGGTGTGACCATTTTTCAAAAATATCTCAAAAAATTATTTCCGACCACACACAAATAACCTCAATAAAAAATATGTGTGAAGAGAATGACCCTCTGGAAGTTATGTTGTTTCTCTTTGAAAAATAATATATTTTATTATAAATGCCCAAAAAACATTTCCCTCTTTTCCAAAATCATAGTTATGATACTAGTTGGTAATATTCATACATGTAATAACCAAATTACATTGAATAATAATAAAAAATGCATAATATAATAGAAATCACACAAAACAAGAAATGTTTGTGGGTAAAGATACCTTTTTGTTTAATGTAAAATTTAAAAATAAAATAATTACCAGTAACTTAGGGAAGCATCATTTAGTACTTATCAAGGAAAGAATAAATCCATGGTGGGTGTAGGGTAATGGGGAAGAGGATAGGGGATGAGGGGGTCGGGCTTAAATTACCCCTTTTTATATTTCAAAAATAATAATACTTGAACTTGAAGGGACTTTCAAAAATACATGAACAAATAATTTTTTAACAAATTAAGAAGATGAATTGTGAAATTTTTAATGTAGTTTATAAATATATAATTTTTTTAATATCCAGATGAAAAAAATATGTGAAATTAAATACACGATTGTGTATGGACACTTTTTTGTAGTAAATGAATGGATTTTTGAATGAAATCACACACACACACACACACACACACACACACACACACATATATAATATTGAATATTATTTAGAATATTTTTTCTTAATTTTTAAATAGATATGTTTTAAAACAAGTCAATAAATTTGAAAAATTGAAACCATTAGTGTACAAACACAAATTTTTGACCTTAACTTCATCAAAAATAAATAAATTCAATCATATCCAACAATGTGTAGATTTTTTAGAGATGTGTGTGTGTGTGTGTGTGTGTGTGTGTGTGTGTGTGTGTGTGTGTGTGTGTGTGTGTGTGTGTGTGTGTGTGTGTGTGTGTGTGTGTGTGTGTGTGTGTGTGTGTGTGTGTGTGTGTGTACACACACACACATACATGTATGTATGTATGTAGATACATACATACATACATGTGTGTGTGTGTGTGTGTGTGTGTGTGTGTGTGTGTGTGTGTGTGTGTGTGTGTGTGTGTGTGTGTGTGTGTGTGTGTGTGTGTGTGTGTGTGTTGTTAAACTACTTTTAAAGAAACATGGGTGCACAAGGGGACATCATTCATGAGACAATGTGAATGTTGTGACTTCCCTACTTCCCTTGTTGTCATCCTTATTTGGATTCAAGTTTTTAATAAATCGACTACCCTAATAGAAAAACATTGTCTATGTGACCATTATGTTTAACCTATTTAAGAGATGTTAGGTTGGTTGTTCCATCATCCTATTTTGTTCTTGATGAAGGATCACAAGTAGTGATCTAAAACGTCGATATAAAAATTATCACACAATTATTCTCAAAAACAAGATTCATTTATATGGAATGTTGAAGCATAAAATTTGTAGGTTTTAAATAGTTAAAGAAATCATAATTTCTAATTACATTTAGATATGTCTAAATTGACATGGATGTGTTCTCTATAATTTTAGGGGAGTGATTAAATATATGACCCCTATTTTCCATTGAGATGACCCATGTTTGAATCCTATATTAGATAATTTAAATAATTCTATTGAAGTTACAAATTGTATTGATAGAAGTGACATGTCATTAAACTCTACAAATGTATGTCCCTAGGGTTCTTTGAGTCAATCGCCTTAAATGTCTTACCATTGCTTCTCACCATCATCAACCAACTCACCTTGAAATATTTCACCACTTTTATGCTTTGTAAGAATGTATTTGGATGTAAAAATACATTCATGTAAAATAATTTGGGAGGGGGGGGAGGAATTGATCAGGATCTGAATTACAATGCAATGTTTTAGTCTATGATGGCTTGTATTCTTTGTGGAAATAAATGACCTCTTTTCCCAATCACTATGTCAAAAATATACATGTTAGAGAACTTCATCTTCTTTGACAAAAAATTTCAAAGCATCTTATTCTCTCCATTAATTCCACATAGATTAGACACCTTCCGAAATCTTTCCTCCACCATAGGGGAAAAACGCATTGCCTTCTTGAATATTTCTACTAACATAGGATAAAAAGGCTAGCCTTAAAAAAAAAATTCTCTCTTATAGGTGATAAAGGCATGGCCTCCACAAATATTTCCTCTATAATATGTGTCATAATAAACTCCCTCTCTATTTCTATAGACCATGCATCATGGCTACAACTTCCTCACATGTTAATCTCCCACAGCATTAAAGGTCTACAACTTATACTTCCTCAAATGTTACACTTAAGGGGTATGAAATATTAAAGAAAATTAGAAGAGAAATATTGTTCATTCTTGCATTTTATTCTAGGTCACTAATCCTATAACCTTGGAACTTTGAGATATTATATTTGCGTAACACATTTCATTCAAAATACCTAAAGCCTAGTTAATAAAACCATTTGATGCATATACTTAGACCATATAGTTCCATTGATTCTCCTTCCCTTAGTGATGGATTGAATGAGATATCTTTTATCAGGTCACCTAAAATCCTGAGAGTGTATCCCAAATCGATGAGTACCAGCTATAGAGATAGTTTCAACTTCATGATGGCATAATTGCAACAATAAGAAAAGGAAAAATACAATCATCAACATGCCTTTTGCGAGGTTTTCCTTAGTTGTTTCATCAAATTTCCCATTTTAATGTTTAATACACTTGGTTATCTTGAGGTAAAAAAGGATCTAGTTTTAGACAATGATGGGTTGAGCTTTGTGTTATCACCTAGTAGAAAGGGTTTAATAACTTCTCATGTTTTTTCACTAGTGCACCTCACACATTAACATATTTTTTCTAATATTATTTTAACATGCTTCTAGCCATGATGCACTTGTTCCCTTCCATGTATAATGCCTTTTTCATTTCATTTATAGCACACCTTTGTTGCTTGTAGGATTTTTTGTTTATCAATTTTAACTTTCTTGGATTGATGTCATTTTACATGGTTACCAATTTTTGGTGAGATCTTCATCATGTCTAATTTTCCCTTCTATGTTCATGGGTGCTACACTTCCATTCCTCTTTCACACTTACTTACCTCACAAGTCCTTTATAGTGATTTGATCCCAACCCCGTGCCTAGTTTTGTCATTATTCACATACTAGATCACACTTATCTACTCTTGTCTTATTTTCCCACTTTTCACCTTTCCACCCCATACTAAATCCTATGCCCAGTCCTTCAACACAACAAGTTTATTTCAATTATCATCATCTTGGTTTTATGTATCGATATTGATCTTCCTAACTTATATGTCCAACATAAGGCTTTCAAAATAAATCCCTCACTCTACTTTCTTGAATCCACTTACAAGGTGCACATATATTATTACATATACAACTATGCACAACTACCATGTTTAGGAACTAAACCAAAATACTCTAACTATCAAATAGAATATGCATAAAACAAATGGCATACACTTTATTACACAAAAACCAGGTGCATGAGCATGAGCTTCAAGTAGAAGGAAAAATGGCCATTCCCATAGTAGTATCTTCCTGAACATCCTTTACTTTGAGTACTTTAGCTTCAACTTTCAATGTTTAATCTAGCTGAGTGGCACACATATCTATTTCAATAGAAGTGCACATCCTCAATGTGAGAGTATCCCTCATGTCATCCCCATTCTACACAGATCATCATGAAACTTACTAAATAATCCTCTCCCCTCTACCTAGGTTCCCTTTTAGACACCACTCTCTATAAATTCTTATTATTATCATGCTCATCCTGTTCCCTCATGTTAAAATCTTAGGTTCCCTTTTAGACACCACTCTCTATAAATTCTTATTATTCTCATGCTCATCTTATTCCCTCATGTTAAAATCTTTCTCCCCCTCTACCTTTAATAATGCATGCCCCATTCACCTTCTACCATCCATGTTGTTCATATGCATAGGAAATTAGTCCACTAATTTATCACGTTCTATAATCCATTATATACCATTAGCTTCTCAATCTCTACCAAAAACTACTTCAAGTCTAAGCCTCTAGTTTTATAGAAAGACTGGTACTAAACTTCCTCTTAACATTGCAGCAATAAAATTTGACCTTTCTTGGCAACAAAACCAAAATATTAGGCTAGTTTAGCATTCACTTCATGCTAGTTCTTGTGTGCATTTAAGCACTTTACTTTACAGCCTTATATGCTAGCACATCACATGAATTTAGGCTCACACACTCACCCAAGGCACAGGGAGGGAAAATGGGGCTAGGTCGACATTATTTAGAAATGGTTCCATTCATATAGTCATGCACACAACTTATGTGCATGGGTCAACTTGAGGATTCCCTAAATCTTTTCTTCTATTGCATTGAGCACATATTCATAAGAAGATAATCACAAAAATAATTATACTATATAAATATTCATTCAACATGTACAATACTTATAAGTACATGAACAATAATAATCATCATAAACATGGTGATATTAACTTTAATAAATACTTTTGTTCATAATTCAATAGAACATGGTTACGATGTGCTTCTCATGCACTTAACAACTTAAGTTATTTACATATATTTCTTTCCTAACATTATACACTTCACTACTGCTTGTATTCTTCTCTTTGTTCCTCTCAAGTCTTTGATTTTTATAGGCTTCTAAGCAACTTGAAGTGTCACTTGGTAGCTCATCTACCACCAATCAATAATTAATTCCTTTTCCACCCATTTGGAAGTTAATGTGGTGCTCTACTCTAGGTCAATGACCATGCCATATTTCACAAATTCCCAATTGTCTTTTAAAATCATCACATATATATAACTTTGTCCTCTATCCTTCATGATTTTTTTTGTGGTTTTTGCATACACACAATCTTTACGTGTCTTGATTCTAACATTTTATCATATATGCACATGAAATTTTTTTAGGCTTGATATTTCCCTTTTTGAAATTTGTTTAGGGTGCATGCCTAAAAATTTTGGGTCGGTGTGTACTACCCTTTACTCTCTTCAAATACATAATTATATCCTCACCTTCATTTTCAACTCATACATGCCCCTTGTCTTGGCTATACTTAAGGTCAACAGTCTGGCCAACCATGCCTATGACATATGTTTTCTTAATTTTTTCCTTATGCTGATTTAATATCTCTAGCTCATGAGTAATATTATTATATGGATACACATTCATCAAAATTATAGGCATAATTGTATTTTCATTAGATGCGTGTGTTGATCCTACTTGAGATAATTTAAAAATTGATATCTAACTCATGTGAATAGTTGAAGATTTTGTGTTGTATATGTTATAATCATTAGATCCATCCCATACTTTAGATGTGTCATTTCAATCATATTTTGTATTCAAAGTAAGTTATGCATAACCAACCATACTATATTGTGGAATTGATTTATTGTAGTTTCTCTGCTCTTAAACATATTCATCATCATCAATATCACACACCTCAATTGTGTTCATATGTGGAAAATGATTAGATATCATTTCTTTAGAAATAATTGATTAAATGGTTCACTTTCATTTCTTTATTTTAATATGTATCATATCCTTTTTAGGATTACCTTTTCCATATTTTTTATACATAAAGTGGAAGAGATGGTTGTCTTTTTAGAAATCACACTTGTAATTTAGTCTTCTTATGTATATATTTCTTAAAAATTCCATTATTAGGTGTAATTTCTTAGTAAAATCTACTTTATGTAGCTATTATTTGAATAATTCAACCTTGGGAGATGGAACCATAATGTAAATGGATTTCTCAATATTGGAAGGTGTGCTTGAATTTAGTGGCACTTTAATAGATGTATCTAATGTAAGGTCATAACTATCAAGAAGGTCATGAAAATGTGTATAACCCCCCGTCCCCCACCTTTCCCCCAACCCCAAACTCATTATTTAACATTCTTGACAATATAAAAATGTATATAAATTTCAAATATAACTTCCTTACGTAAATTTCCAACCATTTTTTAATTTTGTTTGGTTGTATAAAACAAAATTATCAAGTATGTAGATGAATTTTAAGGTCTATGTATGAAAATGGATCACAGTTATTTGATTTGTTTTGAATTACATGTATGTGTTCCCTATTTTGATTCATGTAGATGACTCTTAAATATACTAAACAGTTGTTGTATGAGGTGGAAGGATAAGATTGATCTTAAAAACTAGTTTTTGGACCAGTATACATTTATTTTCCATGGACAACACACTACAATTCAGTGTCAAATGTTATCATTAAGAACTCAATAATTAAAATTATATTCATTTGGTTGTGATCTAAGATGACTAGTTTATTTTCCCCTACACACCTTGTTATTTCTTAGATTGTATATACCTACCTATTTCATTGCAAATGTTCATTGTTTGCAAAATACACTTTGACTAATATGTTGTGGTTAGAAATCAAAAAATATTTGCCAAGTTTTCATTGTGAGCTCCAAAAAGCAGACATGACACTAAATTATTCGAATACCTACATCAATCACATGTATACTCTATGCATTACCAAAGGTGTCTATGATTGTCTATGAGCCTAGATGATACCAATAAATATTAATAGATTTTAAATGACATACCAAACATGTAAAATATAAACATTTATGTCTTACTTAAAAAAGGTTTGGCACCACTGAATATTGAGCTTTTTAGAACCATAAATATTTCTAACTTACATTCTTACCATGATCGAGTCATCAAATGGATTATGTGGAATCCAACAATGTTAAAAAACACAAAATGTGTTAGATATCCCAAGAAATATTCAAACATCCTCCAGAGTAGTCCTAATAATCATGTGACCTTGTGTTTAAATGATTCTCATCACCATGGATATTCCCTTTTCTTGGGAAGGCATGTCAATTCATATTTTGTTACAAATTCTAAAAGTTAAGTGAGCTTTTGTGTCTCACAAGGAAACTATTTCCTCTAACCATGTCTATGATTGCAGGTCATTGTACCTATATAGACTTCAATGCCTTCACTTTAGGTTATAAAAATAGAGCATAAAAATCATTAAATGTAAGAATCAAAATATGTTGCAAGAAATAAAATTAAAGATAAATATTTTTTACAATACTACTGTGGGAGGCATGAAATATTTTGATACCCTTTTGCATTCTATTTTAGAGAGAATTTACTTAACTCGTGACAATAAAACTATTTTTTAATTTGTGGAAGCACACAAATATTTAATTTCAAATGTTTAGTTACACTATATGGATGAATACTAGTACCATGGCCTAACTTTGACAGTCGACCTTCCCTATCATGATTTTTTTTTCAAATGACAGTTATCTATTTAACATTGCCTTTCAAATTCTAATATAATTCATCGTATACAAATAATTCATTATTGTTAAAATGCTTAAATTTACAATGCAAGTTTACTTTAATAATTTGAACTTGAAAATACAAATTTACATTAAAACTCAATCACAAACAATTCTTAATACATTTATGCAAGAACTAGCTGCTATGTAAACCTTGTTTTTAATATTTATCAAAACATCATTATTTTTACTGTAATATACAAATATTGTAACCAACCTCTAAGTCTCCAACCTCTATAAGGAATAAAGGTCATTTGAGGTTGGAGCTATTATTATAATTGCATGTGCCATGTGGTATCTAAATAAAAATTGACATCAAAACACATTTTGGTCATTAAATAAATAATTATAAGGTCTAGCTAAGATAGAAATTATATCTCATTTATATAGTATGAATAAAATCAATATTAGGTAATTTAATCACATAGTTTGACTCAAACAACTACCGTGACTCATTTACAAGTTATAAATAAATATTACCAACACTTGACAACTTAACCACATAGTTTGGGTAAAACATCTACCACAAAATTGTAAAAGGGACACATGCACTAATAAGTACATGTTTAAAAATTAGATTTAACTAGATCAATTATATATAATTCAATATAAAATATTTAATATCAAGACTAATTATCACACATCAATTCTTTTATAATGTTAATAATCATGTAGAGAACTAAATATCTACATAACAAACAATTTACACAAACTGAAAATATGAAATATGAAGTGAGAAATATAAAAGTTGTATTAACATCAAACATTACATTTTTACAGTACTCTATCCACTCTTTCTTTTAATTCAAATGAAAAAATATAAAACATATATGTAAATAAATAGAGTCACCACTTATTATGATTAAATACTTATATGAAAATTAGGTGACATAAATAATAAATAAGAGGCCTCATACTCCAATCTATTGGCTAATGACACTCCAATAGATCAATATGCCAAAAAGTTTGAACTTTCAATTAAAATAATGAACATGCCAATTATTTTTTATCACGTTTCTTTAATTATAATTAAAATTTTACTTGTGCCTTTTTATTTTAGATTTTAGAATAATGTCAACAATAGTAAAAGGGATAACTAAGTAATAAAATCATAGGCAACTATCAATACTATAAAGATGTTTTGTCTCTGGTGGAAGGAAGAAAATATCAAAGACCATACATAAATACCCATCGTATTTTGTGATGGGAGTATGATAAACAAGTCTTTGAATCCTTCTCATCCCATGTGGCAATCGTAAGTTTTCTTCTTACGCAGCCCAACCTTATTGTTGAAATTGTAAACCATGTTGTTGAAATTGTAAACCATGTGTTGACACTATAATCCTTAACCACATAGAAACTTCATCATATAATATGCTAGCACAAAGGACCCATTGGCCAATATTCCCATTGTCATCAGCAAACAATTTATTAATTTATAATATTAGGGGTTGGTGTTGGAATCAAGAAACACTTCATTCATTCGATTTATTTATTCTTTCTTACAATAATATTTAAATTTTCTTTGTATTCAATATATTCTAAATATTTAAACATTGTACACTAATTTTTGAATCTATTCATTAACTTCTTAGTAAAAATGGGTTGTAGTGTTGATATTCTCTCTCCTTTCTTCCCCTTCTACAATTATATTTTTCAATTTTTTCCCCTTCTAGAATCATACCATACAATACTAGGTCTTCTAAGAATATTTATTTTTGTGTGTCCTATTAGAATCATACTGCCCAATATTAGGTTTCTCAAGAATATATTATATGGTCCTAAGTCTACCAAAACCATATTGTATGGTTCTATCCATGTATGTAATGGTTCCTTTTGGCTTATGTGGGCATGCCACTTATCCCCTTTTTTCACTTTGTGATTGTTATGATGTTAGTTTGCTTACCAATAAGATCAAAATTTGAAATCAAAACGTCTATAAATAAAACAAACACTCTAATGTATCCAGACATTTACTATCTATCAATTAAAGGGAAATTTAGAGATCAAATCCAAAAACATTTTATCATTCATTGTTCATAAGAATCCATTGAACATCAAGTAGATAAGCATTTAGAGAGTATTCATTGTAGCATTAAATTTTATGTTAATGACACATTACATTGCATTGGTTTGCCAGCTAATGAATTACTACAATTATTAGATTTTTTTTAGTATCCTACAGTATTGAGGGGCTTGAAAATTATCAAGGAAGCTCAACTATTACATGGTGTAATTCAATCTACAAAACATTTTGTTTTCTTTAGAATTTTTAGATCTAACTTCCCATGCATTTTCCTATTGATTGAATTAAAGTTTCAAAAACTTGATTGAGTATTTTGGATCCTTGGATTTAATGAACATATTCATCAATAGAGATTTGGAACAAATAATTTCTACGTAATTGATTTTATAAAACCTTCACAATGTAAGGCATTGTAATTCTTTACTTTAAAATAATGGTTATGATGTTGAGTATTGTCATTGATGTTAAAGGTGCATCTTGCATGAGGTTGATCAAAGGTGACTAAGCCTAGTTGGTAGTTTGTTGATGTGATAAGGGGAATTGAGAGAGTGTTGTCATCAAAGATAATTTTAAGGAAAGATAGAGAATTTGAAGGCAACTAATGTCTTATGTTTGCATAAAGGTATAGGTCATTGATGTCAAAGTTGCATAAGAAGCCTAATCATGACATGAAGAGGTATGTGTATGAAAATTAATGAACATAGTCATGTGAAGATTGTATGGAACTGTTTGAGCATGTGTTTGAGGCATTTAAGTATGCATGAGAGTTTTAGGGTGAGCCTATAGGGGTAGGACCTTTAGACTAAGCCTATACCTAGACCTCTCTTAGACCCTACCTAGCCTAATGAGTCATGAAGATCATATTTCAAGGCATGTATGCATATGTGAGCATAGAAAAAGGTAAGATAAGTTTTTATAGGCATGTCCACAAATTTTTAGGTCATGGTTTGAAGGAAATTACATGAAACACTATTTTAGGCCTTTTGAGTTTACAAAATGAGATCTCAAGCCCTGAAAAGAGCTTTCAGACATTCGTTCACATGTGTAACATATGCATGATAACCTAATATATTAAGGATATATGGGGAAGGATCTTAGATAATATCTCTATTCACGAGTTTTGGATTTAAGGGGTAGTCCTTTATAAATAATTACTAATACCAAAACCTGTGTTAAACCTCCCTAAAACCCTAATAAGGAGCTGATGTGAAATATATTATTCAAATCATCTCATAATGGACTCAAATTCCTAAAAAAATCATTGGATCATGTATTCAACTTTCCCAGGTACCTCCAAGTGATGGTGGTTAGTTAGATGAGAGAGAAAATGCACATATACAAACTTATTTGTCAAGAAGTTGTAGGTCTCAAACATTGTATTGGTCAAGAAGATAAAATGGATGGAAGAATAATATAGAGACTCATAATACATGCCTGTTATGGTTTATGGATAGGTTCCACCCTTCAAGTGTACTAAAGTGGTCATCCAAGTAAGCCAGTCACAAACAAACCTAATGGTGTGAATAGTGAAAAACCCAAGCATAGATGAGAAGATGGATTTGAGGGTCTGAGAATGTTAGATTGATGTAAAAAAATTCATGAAGAGTTTATTTATGAATTTTGAGTCATTTTCATTCTTGGAAAAAGTTTTGGAGGTCACTGATTAAAGTTGCTCACAAGTTGACATGTCTGGTTTAGATAAGACTGTGTGATATAGGATCAAGAAATTGGTCTGCAAGACCAATATTTTACATTAGACCATATGATATTTATATATAAGAATGGTCTAAATATCTCATATAACCATTTATATACATCAAGAGTCATGAAAATCATCTACATAGGTATTAAAGGTCTATGTCACCATGACTGGTCTTTGAGGTAAATTAGCAGTTCTAAGTGAGTGAGTTCTAAAGATGTTCTTGAGCCCTTATATCCTGAGTGAAAGTATTTTAAGTATTTGGGGATGATATTCAGGTCATATAGTATCTGTATACATGTTTATTTTGTCATTATTAAGTCACTTAAGGGTGTTTAAGCTTCATTCTTTCAAGATAGACTTTTGAGGTATAGACCTAATAGGGCAGTTAGTCCTAAAGGAGATTTCATGGCATGATTAAAAGAAACAAGGATAATAAAACATGGAGGAGGTCAATATATCTCATTTTCTAAGTTATTTAATGGTTTTTAGTTGTTTTATAAGGCCATCTGGGCCCAAGGGAGTCAAGCTTTGATGCTAAGAAGATAGACCTAATGTAATTATGCCTCCATGAGGCCTAAAAGAGAAATGAGGCTTAATTGAGTTGTTGTAGACCAAAATGGGTCCAAAGTTTGTTTTAATCGTGTGTATAAGATGGTTAAGACCTATTTCATGGCTTAACTCATATTTTTATGGTGTGTGGCTGACCAAGTGGTGTGTGACCATAAAACGTGTATATATACAAGGTAGTTCAGGCCTATTTATAGGTATGCAACACAAGCAAATAAAATATTGCATGGATGAGCAGAAGGAGGTCTTGAAATGAGACCATACCAATAGAGCATAGGTTTGGTGATAAAAATACATGAGGTGGTTGAGTTGGTACTGAGTCACTTAGGGATTTGGTGTTTCCTTACAAGTAGGTGCTTGCTAAAGCCTAGACAAGTTGGTGCTTGAATTTATTGGGGTTAGTGCACCAAGTTGAGTTGGTGATCAAAAAAATTTGATATTTTGTTTTATAGGACTATTGTCCATTTTCATATATCATACTATGTTTTCTTTCCCTTGAGGATTTCCCACTCATATGTGTTTTTTATTGTGTTATACTCATGTGAATGATTATTTATGTATTATTATATCATTGTATTGATTTGATGGTTCAAGGAATGTTAAAGTACATGTGAAAGAATGTTTTTAAACATTTATTCAGCCCCCCAGTTATTATGCTTCAAACATGTGCTTGATTGAAACTTCCTAAAAATGTAATTACTATAATTTTGGGGTCTAGAAATTTTTTGTTGATGGTTTGGACAAGGTCCTTCATTCACCACGAGTTTTCAAGGTTCATTTCTATTGCAAAATAAAACCTTGAGTTCTAGTTTTAGACTTCAACAACTATCTCTAGATCTCCCAATATTAAAGATACATTAAAAAACCCTCCTTTTGTCTTTATTGATCTAATTTTGAAAAATTAATTAGGTCAAATTCATTATTTTACATATGTTTTAGAACTATTTATATGGTTATGGATATTTGTGTTGCAATTTGATTGAAATCCATTCATCAATTCTACATTTTAATTAACTCCATCGCTCTTACACCCCTTACTATTTCATATGTTGGTAAAATCACATTGTCTTGCATGTTATTCATATTTTTAGGGTTAGATATTCTTTAGGGTAAATATGAATTTATGCATTTTTATAAGTTTATATTGATTTCATTATATTGAATATATAATAGCTGTAGCTCCATTATGTTTCACTCCAAATCTCATGGAATTTTCATGGTGCATGTGCTTAATGTTTTGTCTCCTCATATACAAAAAAAATTGATTAGGTCTAATAATATAACTAAAAAGAGTTCTAGGATTAATCATGAGGATATTTATTTACCTGAAATTCCTTTGGTTAATTTTAGATCTTTCTTTAAAAATTAAAAGAAATTAAAAAATGTAACTAGTGTCACTTTAAAAGTTGTATTTCATGTTGCAACTAATAATGGTGTCTTTGAATGATAATGGTGTGAATGCATTCCAAATTGATAATACATGTGAAGTAGATCATGATTAAAAAACTTTCTTAGATGAACAAGATAATGCTAAAAATCTTGAAAATTTTATAAAAGATATAATATAAAACCCTAATGGGATAGTTGGATTGATGAGTGTATTGAAAGAAGTTTAAATTCAATCCATAGATTAAGAGATCTAAGATAGGATTAATATTTAAAAATTACATAGAATATAAATATATGGATCCACATAATGTGGATCAAATATTTACCTCTTGAAATGGATTGCAATCAATGACTAGTCATGTAGTCATTTCTCAAACTTATTCTAAACCTAATCATGCCCATGATTTTATTAAATCTAATATTGCTAAAGGTTCTCATAAAAAAAATGATTTTCAAACATGTTCCCATTGCCTCTCAATGTAATCAAAACAATTAACATATTAACACCATTTTTCAAATTTTAAAAAATTCTCAACATGTTCCCACTATTTCTCAATTTAAAAAAAATTCCAACATGTTTATCAAATTCCTCTTATTCCACCATATATTATTTACACCTCCTAAATCATTTCATATGTTTCCTTTTAATCTATATAATTATTCTATTTCAACCTATTCCACTTCTAGTTTGATTCCATATCTTGAAATGAATATAATGAAGAATACATTGCATGACTTGTAAAATAAAACTAATGTTCTTTATAAGGGTATCAAAATTGAAAAATTAGGGTCACTTCTAGTGATATTTTTCTGAACACCTTGGATTATGAAGTGATTGCACACCCATTTCCAACAGTTTTTTTGATCTAAAATTTGATTTGGTTAATGTAAAGGGCCCTTCTCATTACATTAGGGTTTTATGTCTCTCTTATTTTTATTATGATTATTGATTATTGACTAAATTATTTCCACAATTTTGAAATATTGTGCAATTTATTGGTTCTGTGAAAGTTATTATGTGAATCCATACATCTTATTACACCATTATTTGACAACTTCTAAGTTCATTTATCAATCAATCTTGATGTGAAGATGACATTTTCATAATTAACTAGAATAAAACAATGATTAAATGAGACTATTAGTGATCACTTGTTTAGATTAGAGACTATGGATACAAAGATTAATAATGAATTACCATTTAGTTAACTCAAAATTATATTTTATCATATCTTTATTCCAATTATCAAGGAAAATTTTATAATCAGCACTTACCATTCTTTCAATGAAATTTGTCGCACACTTAGATATTTGGAGGCCAAAATTTTAGATGCAAATGTGCTTAAGTATGGTTTAAATGATCCAACTTATAATAGTGATAAATTTTCCAAATAAGACAAATTTTAAGGCTAGAAGTAATGTAAATGATTTTCAACCTAAGAGTGACGCTAAGAAAATGGTCAACATTGTAGAAAAACCACCTAACATGATCATATTATAACAACAAATGTAGTGTAATAAATTTACAATGTTAAGTGAAAGTCCATAGAATGTTTTGAGAATATTTGTTGACTGTAATCTGATTACTTTACTTCCCATTATATAATTAGATCCTTCAATGTCATTGCCTAACAATCATAATGCAAACATAATTGTTAATTATCATGGAATTATAGTACATTATTCAAATAGATACATCACCTTGAAGTATAATATATGGTATCTCGTTGGTACAAACCAAATTTAAGTGAAGAAACTAGTAAGATACACATATTATAACAAAAATGTGTCGAATAACAACAACAACAACAACAACAACAATAATAATGTAATAGAGATCACATAACACAAGAGATGTTTGTGGGAAAATATTCCCTAATATACCATATAATAAAAAATAGAATACTTACCCTTAAGGTAGAGAAATACCATTCAATGACCCTTAAGTAAAGAATAAAGCCACGAGATATCCTAGTATGGGAATGCCACTTCTAGAGGGATAAAATCCAATATGATTCTATCAAATAAAATACTCTCCACTTACTTGAAATCCTTATAAATGATATTAATCTCCTTCATATATACCTCTATTACTAATAATTAATGAATAAACTAAATTGCAATATAGGTTGAATCATTTCCCAATATAACTAATTTTATAAGTTAATCATTTAACCCAATATAAACTAAGGAAATGTGTGCCACATGTAAGAATCTCCATTATCCCATACATATCATAATATAATTTCCCTAGGTATATAACATTCCATCTCTCATTGACATATTTCATCCATGAAACATGAGAATAAACCAAGTAATGAGTGTTCCTCAAATCATTTACCATTTTATGCCTTGCTCGATCATTTGACCACATGTATTTAATATTGGTATGTATTATATCTCTAATCCTTGTTCCAAAAGATGATGCACTACTCTAATAAACCATTCACGACTACAAATTATTCTCTTTGGATTTCATACATAGCCATAATGATTGTTCATATCATTTCATTTACCATATTACATTGTACTACTTTGATTCCATTTATGACCATAGTTTTTCCTCTTTGCTTCCATTAATTATTATTGACACTTATATTTTCACCCTTGATTAGATGCCTAACTCTCCTCATACAAGTGGCACAATGAAAACATCCCTCTTGCTATGGGTGACAATGTTGAGAGATGAATCTCTAGAAGGGCTAGTTCCCTTGATGCACTCTTTGAAGCACTTTCTTACCTATTAACTTGTGGATGAAAAGGGTTAAGAAAAATAACTAAGAAAAATAAAAGGTAATGCACCAATGTTTGATATCCTCTTATTTTACTAAATATATACTACTTAAAGACAAATAAAGCTTTTCTTACACACAACTCATAACTTAAGATGCATTGTCACATCAATGTTTCATATGTTAGATTCAAGAAGGTATTTGATACTTAGGAGGGTAATAGATGATTTCATGAGGGAAAATAGCAATATAAAACTTCTAAGACACTTATACACTTAGAAAATAATACTAAAAAATACCTGCAACAATATCATTTTTGCGCACTTGGTAGACAATCAAGGATAACATGCTAGAAAAGAAGATCTTCTACTAGACAAGACCAACATGATTACACTAACACTCAATTTAACAGCATGTAAGTAGGAAAAAACATTTTTTTATTTATTTAGTAGTTCTTAAAGTAAAAAATTGGCTAGGGTTTCACAATAAACCAATGGAGGCTACCATAAAGAAGCAAAAGAATCCATATTTATAGCCTTTGAGAGAGAAACAAGGTAAAGGAAGTCCAAAGGTTACTTGTACACATATAAATTAAAGAAAGGAGGTTAAAATTTCATGTGAAATAAATTTAAAATGATCCATTAAATGTCATGGGGGCCAAATGTCCATACAACTCATGAAATTGATAAAAAGTGTCTCAAAATTCCTTATCCTGGCTCAAAAATTTGCCTTCATAATTTGGACCTATTTGAACATCCCAAAACTAAATATGGATATTTTTTATGATGAGAATAAGAGTTAAGGCCTTAAATAATGAAATCACATGAATTTGTTGCATTTTTACTCCTTTAAAAACTCCTAGAATGAAGCAATCACTATCTGTAGTCAAGAAACTCCTTGTTTCAGTTACCCCTCATGCTTGGCCTCAAAAATGCCTTAATTTATCCATAAAAATTCATGTTATTAACACATTTAAATACCATACATGGTATTATAATTCTAAAATTCACCTTAAAAAGACATCCATTTTATTTTTGCGTAAATATCTGGAGGGCGACCGACGTGGAGCAGGGCCGCTGTCGCCCAAAGTGTCTCTGCCTTGTTTTGATCCAGATTTTAGTATTTAAGATGATAGAGACGCTGCCTCTTCCAATGAATCTCTGCCAGGATGGAGAGGGTCATATCCAAGGGTGGTTGCAGAGTCTAAACCTAATCAAGATTGACCTATATTCAAGGGTTGTCATGAGTGGCCATGGGATTGGGGACCATTAAATATCGAGTTTGTTAGAACCATAAATCCTCTCAGCTTACATTCTTACCATGATCGAGTCATCAAATGGCTTCTATGGAATCCAACAATGTTGAAAGGCACGAAATGTCTTGGATCTCCCAAGAAATATTCAAACGCCCTCCAAATGTAAGCAGTCCTAATCATCATATGACCTTGTGCTTAGACGATTCTAATTACCACGTATATGCCCTTTTCTTATGAAAGCACATCAATTCATATTTCATTATAAATTCTAAAAGTTAAGTGAGATTTTGTGTTTCACAAGGAAACTATTTCCTCCAACCACGTCTAGTGACAAGACATTCTACCTTTACAGACTTTGGTGCCTCCACTTTAGGTTATAAAAACATAGAGTAAAAATCGTTAAATGTAAGAAACAAACTATGTTGCAAGAAATAAAGTTAAATACAAATATTTTTTACAAGTCTACTATGGGAGGCATGAAATATTTTGATACCCTTCTGCATTCTATTTTAGAGAGCATTTACTCGCTTAATGACAAAGGAATTATTTTTCAATTTGTAGAAGCACACAAATATTTAATTTTAAATGTTTAGATATATTATATGGATGACTACTAGTACTATGGCCTAACTTTGACAATCGGTTTTTTTTGTCATGAATTTTTTTGAATGTCAGTAATCTATTCAACATTGCTTTTCAAATGTTAATTTAATTCATTGTATAGATATAATTCATTGTTATTCAAATGCTTAAATTTACATTGTAAGCTTGATTTAATAATTTGAACTTGAAAATACAAATTTACATTCAAACTCAAGCACAAACAATTTTAATTACATTTAGGCAAGGACTAACTACTACACAAACCTTGTTTTTAATGTTCATCCAAACATCATTATTTTTATTATAATATGTAAATATTGTAACCAACCTCCAAGTCTCCAACCTCCACAAGGAATCAAGGTTCTTTGAGGTTGGAGATAGTATTATAATTGCATGTGCCATGTGGTATCTAAATAAACATTGACATCAAAACACACTCTAGTCATTAAATAAATAATTATAAGGTCTGGCTAAGATAGCAATTGCATCTCATTTATATATGATGAATAAATATTATCAATAGTAGTTAATTTAATTACACAGTTTGGCTCAGACAACTATCATGGTTTATTTATGGGTTATAAATAAATATTATCAACACTTAACAACTTAACCACTTAGTCTAGGTAAAACATTTACCACAAAGTCTTAAAAGGAACATGTGCCCTAATAAATACATGTCTATAAATTAGATTTAACTAAATTAATTCTCTACAATTCAATAGAAAATATTTAATGACACTTTTTTTATAAAATTAATAATCATGCCGTGTATTAGATATCCACATAACAAACAATTTACACAAGCTATGAATTTGAAATATAAAATGAGAAAGTTAAAAATTGTATTAACATCAGGTATTACATTTTTACGGTACTCTATCCACTCATTGTTTTACTCCAAATGAAAAAACATAAAATATATACGTAAACAAATAATCACCACTTATTATGATTGAATAGTTATATAAATATTAAGTAACATAAATAATAGATAAGAGGCCTCATACTCCAATCTAATGGCTAATAACACTTTGATAGACCTCCATTTCTATTATAATGCCAAAAAGTTTGAACTTTCAATTAAAATAATGAGCATGCCTATTATTTTTAATCACATTTCTTTAATTGTAATTGAAATTTTACTTGTGCCTTTTTATTTTAGAATAATGTTAACAATAGTAAAAGGGATAACTAAGTAATAAAATCATAGGAAACTATCAATACTATAAAGATGTTCTATCAGTGGTGGAAGGAAAGAAGAAAATATCAAAGCCCATACTTTGAAACATAAATACCCATAATAGTTTGTGATGGAAGTATGATAAATCAAGGCTTTGAATCCTTCTCATCCAATGTGGCAATCGTAAGTTTTCTTCTTATGCAGCCCAACCATGTTGTTGAAATTGTAAACCATGTGTTGACACTACAATCCTTAACCACATAGAAACTTCATCATATAATATGCCAGCACGGAAGGACATATTGGCCTCATGGAAAGTTCATCCTGCATTTCCACTCAAGGAGATGGTATGGCTACAATTTTGAATATCGATCGATTAAGCTTTTACAATGAATCAATCCATAGTTGGGGATATATTTAAAGCTTAAATTAAATAATACTTATATCAAGATTTTTTTAAATTATATTTTGGAGTCTTTTCAGCAAAGACTTTCTTAGTTAACCTATATTCCCATGGTCATTGAGCAAACAATTTATTAATTTATAACATTAGGGGTTGGTGTTGGAATCAAGAAACATTTCATCCATTCATTCGATTTATTTATTTGATCTTCTTCCTTATAGCAACATTAAAATTTTCTTTGTATTTAATATCTTCTCAGGGTTTAAACATTGTACATTAATTTTTAAATCTATTCATTGACTCTTTAGTAAATAGCTTCTAGTGTTGATATTCTCTCTCCTCTCTCCTTTCTTCTCCTTCTACAATCATATTATTCAAAATTTTCCCCTTCTAGAATCATATTGTACAATATTGGGTATGCCAAGAATATTTATTTTTGTGTGTCTTGTTAGAATCATTGTGTCCAATATTAGATTTGTCCAGAATATATTGTACGGTCTTGGGTCTGTCAAAACCATATTGTATGGTTCTAGTCATGTATGTAATGGTTTCTTTTGGCTTATGTGGGCATACCACTTATACCCCTTTTTCACTTTGCGATTGTTATGATGTTAATTTGCTTGCTAATAAGATCAAAATTTGAAATCAAAACATCTATAAATAAACAAACACTCTAATGTATCCAAACATATACTATTTATCAATTAAAGAGAAATTTAGAGATCAAATCCAAAAAACATTTTAGCATTCATTGTTCATATGAATCTATTGAACATCAAGTAGACAAGCATTTAGACAGTGTTCATTGTAGCACTAAACTTTATGTTAATGATACATTACATTGCACTAGTTTACCTAGTTGGTGAATTACTATAATTATTGAATTTTTTTTCAATATCCTACAGTATTGAGGGGAATAAAAAATATCAATAAATCTCAACTATTTAGTGTAATGCAAACCACAAAACATTTTGTTTTCTTTAGCATTTTTAGATCTAACTTCCCAATAGGGAAAGGAGAACAAGTGCATTTTCCTAGTAATTGAATTAAAGTTTCAAAAACTTGATTGATTATTTTTTAGCCTTGGATTTGATGAACATATAAATATTTGGAACAAATAATTACTACGTAATTGATTTTAGAAAACCTTCACAATGCAAGGCATTGAAATTCTTTACTCTAAAATAAAGTTTGTGCTCGCTTGAAACTTCCTGAAAATGTGATCATTACAATTTTGTGGCCTAGAAAATTTTTATTGATGGTTTTGACAAGGTCCTTCATTCACCACGAGTTTTTAAGGTTCATTTATATTACAACACAAAACCGTGATTTCTAATGTTAGACTTTGATGACTATATCTAGATCTTCCAATATTCAAGATACATTTAAAACCCCCATTTTGTCTTTATTGATCTCATTTTGAAAAATTAATTAGGTCAAAATAATTATTTTACATATGTTGTAGACCTATTTATATGGTTATGGATATTTGTGTTGTAATTTGATTGAAATCCATTTTTCAGTTCTACATTTTAGTGAACTCTAGCTCTCTTACAACCCTTAGTCTTTCATGTTTTGGTGAAATCACATTGTCTTGGATGTTAATCATCTTTATATGGTTAGATATTCTTTAAGGTAAATATGAATTTATGTATTTTTTGTAAGGTTTGATCGATTACATTATTTTAAATATATTTTAGCCCTAGCTCCATTATGTTTCACTACAATGTCAGGGAATTTTCATGGTGCATGTGCTTAATGTTTTATCTCCTCTTACACAAAAAATAATAAATTAGGTATAATAATCCAAATTAAAAGAGTTATAGGATTAATCGTGAGGCTATTGATTTTATTAAAATTCCTTTGGTTAATTTTAGAATTTTCTTGAAAAAGAAAAATAAACAAATGTAGCTCGTGTCAATTTAAAAGTTGTATTTTATTTTGCAACTAATAATGATGTGTCTTTCATTGATAATGGTGTGAATGTATCTCAAATTTATGATACATGTGAAGTAGATCACAATTAAAAAACTTGCTTAGATGAACAAGACTATGCTAAAATCTTGCATATTTTATAAAACTTATATAAGAAAACCCTAATGGGATAGTTGGATTGATGAGTGTATCGAAAAAGAATATAATTCAAACCATAGATTAAAAGGCCTAAGATAGGATTAAGATTTAAAAATTATGTAGACAATAAATAAATAGATCCACATAATGTGGATCAAATACTTACCTCTTGAAATGGATTGCAATCTATGACTAGTCATGTAGTCATTTCTCAAAGTTATTCTAAACCTATTCATGCTCATGATTTTATTGCATCGAATATTGCTAAAGTTATTCATTTTTAAAAATTTGTGATTTTCAAACATGTTCCCACTACTTCTCAATTTAATCAAAATAATTAACATATTTACACCATTTCTTAATTTCTTAAAAATTCTCAACATGTTCCCACTACTTCTGAATTTAAAAAAAAATTGCAATAGATTTATCAAATTCCTCTTATTCAACCATCTATTGTTTATGCCTCATAAATCACTTCATATGTTTCATATTTTTGTGCCTTACAAAATTATTCTATTCCAACCTATTCCACTGCTAGTTTGATTCTAAATCTTGAAATGAATATAATGAACCATACATTGCATGACTTGTAAAATAAAATCAATGTTCTTTCTCAAGGGTCTCAAAATCCAAAAACTAAGGTCAATTTTAATGATATTTTTCTAAACACCTTCGATTATGAAGTGTTTGCACACCCATTTCCAATAGGATTTTTTGATCCAAAATTTGAGTTGGTTAATGGAAAGGGGCCTTTTCATTACATTAGGGTTTTATATGTCTCTTATATTTTTATTATGATAATTGATTATTGACTAAATTATTTCCACAGAGTTTGAAATATTATGCAATTGATTGGTTCTATCACTATGAATGTTATTGTGTGGATCCATACATCCTATTACACCATTAATTGATGACTTCTAAGTTCATTTTTCAATAAATCTTGATGTGAAAGTCACCTTTTCACAATTAAATCGAATCAAACAATGATTAAAAGAGACTATTAATGACCAATTGTTTAGATCGAAGACTATGGTTATAAAGATCAATAATGAATTATCATATAGTTAACTCAAAATTATATTTTCTCATATCTTTCTTCTAATTATCAAGTAATGTTTTTGTTAGTGTAAAAGGTTTCTCTTTGTATTTGGTACCTTTGTGGGGTCTTTTTCTCAATTTTCAGTGTGAAAAGGGTTATTCCCCTAATTGGTTTCATCACTTAGATCTTTTCACACTTACTTAAGCTTACTTTGAGGTTTTTTCCTTTTATCCCACATTTCATGTGTTATTAGTCTCTTAGGTTGTATATCCTATATATACTCACCTCTTTCTCTCTTTTTAGATATAGATAAGCATGTGAAGGCTTTGTATTAACATTCTTATTGAATAGAATACAATCTATTCTATCAATGTTGGTTTCCTTGCTATGTTTTCCTTTCACTCACTTTGATTCTTGGGTGACTTTTTAGCCAAACTTTACATGGTACCAGAGTGGCGATGAGTTGTAAGATACCTTTCTAGGACATCTAGGAGTGAATATCTATTATTTGTGTAGCAAATGAGTATGCTCTTCTCTTGCATCCTCGAATGATTTGAAGAATTAGAAAGTTGTGAAAGAAATACCAAATTATGGGGGGTTTTCTTTATCTACTTTCTAGTTGCAAGTGATTTTTAAAGCATCTTGAAGAAAATTTGGAGCTCACCACCATAATCTAATCATCCAAGAAAGATAATAGCACTCCTAATTTTATTCAAATTGAATATTAGAGGCTCCATCTATAGGCAATTTTGCAGCAGTTATACATGAATCTAGAGAAGTTTGTAGTGAATTTGAAGGTTTTTTTTTCTCAAAATACATTTTTTAACCTTCAAGAGAAAATATGAATTCTCCATTACATTTAGGGTGTATGATAAAGTCAAATCTATCTCTTATTTTCTTCCAATTAGACATTTGAATCCAGATCTGCCATTTACAAATGTAGATTTAAATTTTTATAAAAAAATACATTAGTTCTTCTTCACATATATCTATAACTATAATGAATCACTCAAAACCATTTCTAGATTTTGTGCGCCTCACTCTCAGCTTTCCATAACTTTTTGAATTTCTAAATTTTGTTGAGTAACAAAGAAGCTATCATAGTTTTACTAACTATTATTCAAAAAAATTCTGGTAGTGTCACCCCCACCAAATTTGGTGTCTCTTTTGGTGGTTCTGCCAAATCTGGTGGTTCACTAAATTTGGAAACAAGTTTAATCATGACTAAATTTATTCATAACTAAATTTAGTTAGCAACAACTAAATATAGTGGTGACCCTAAAATTGGTGGTATTTTTGATAAATTTAGTAGATGACATCATGCTAATGTCAACATAATTTTTCTAAATTTTGACCTCCTTTACCATTGCAAGATTTTTAATTTGTAATTTAACTTCAAAGGCTCACATCTCAAGCGTATGAACTCTTTTTTTAGCATAATTATTTTTTAATTTGGGGTAGAATTTTGCACTCTTCGTAATGGTGTGATCATATTTTTATCATTTAGTCCTAGTTTTATAGAAAATTAGTTTTCTCAACATAGTTGAAAGACATTCACAATTTTTAAACCTTCAAAGCCTTTTATCTTTCACAAACGACCTCGAATCGATGTGATTCTTTGTTTGAAAGTGCAAAGTTTTTTCATATCTACATATTGGTATCACTTTGAAGTTACAATTATGCAACTTGAATTTACTTTCAATTTTATGGTCTATCTTGGACTTTGTAAAACTCTAGAAAAACAAACTCCAACATTGTAAATGCACTAAATTATAAATTGCCAAAAACATTATTTTTCTGCGGGGATTCTTGATTGAGTCATTTTTAGGGGGGGTGCTCTTGTGGTCATAATTTATTTTTTGGTTATAATCGTGGCTCCTAATCTTTGGAAAATCAAATGTGAGTATTTTTGGAAGAAAAGACATACCATAAATGATTTCATACAAAAGAAACTTGATCTAGAATTACAATTTCAACTTCAATAAATGATGTAACTTTATATTTCAAATGGCATCAATTTGTCAGAATATTTTGATCCTGCACTAGCAAATATTTCATCATCTCCTATGATTTTTCCACATTCTTATGATTCTATAGTGATAGGTTCTACAAATATTCATGAGTTGATAGTTTCAACTCAGTCATCATTGACACTCTCTAGGAGCACTTGATTCTCATATGTTTAGTTCTCTCATCGATGGTGAGAACCAGACATCCATGGTTATTGACCTTGAATCATGCATTACTCCTGATCACATTGATTATAATTAGTTACCCATTAGCATCCCTTTGGAGAAGTCTAAGAAGTTTTTAGAGTCATCACCCCCTCCTTGCTCTCCTATTTGTAGTAACTCAGTGCAATAGGACATTTGTGATCTTTTAGATACAACTCCTTGGGATGACTAATTGATAGATATTGTAACTCTATTTTGTGAGTCCTATATTTTAGATTTTGAGGATACCATTAAGGACATTCATTTCCTCTTTCATGATATATTCTATGGAACTTCTTCTTATTCAATTAATTTAAGGGCACATTCAGACCCTCTTGTCATTTCCTTTTCTACATCTATAGTGACAATTTCTATAGATATTCATGAGTTGATAGTTTCAACTCAATCATCATTGACACCTTCTACAAAAGTACCAAATTCTTATTGGTTCTATTGTATTTCCAATGGTGAGAACCATACATCCATGGTTACTGTATCTAAATCTTCTATGGTACTTGATCCATCACATCAGCATTCATCCTCATTTGGCACTTGCTTTGAGATCATTGACCAACATTTAAAGAAGACATCTTTGAAGGAGGAATTTTCATGTTTGGATCTTGTTCTACATTAGTTTCTAATTAGATTTGGATTATCATCCTTTGGCATTGACATGGAAACACTTGGGGTAGGTTTCAAATACCTCATTCACCTTGAGACTTCCTTTCTCACATTACTTCTTGGAGTGGGAGTTTCTTCTACATCGACCATTGGACTTGTTTCTTCCCAAAGGAAGAAATGTAATTTGTCGACATTAGATTATCTTCAACATGCATCTTTTAGCATTCACCATTGGCATAAGAGTTACTTCATTATGGGGGGGACTCATAGTCTCATATTTCATCCCTAATGGGGGGCTTATTGATTGTCTATTCATTGTGTATGTCCTACTTTGGAGGTTATGTTGATACCTCCTTCCATCATTTGTTCATTTTTTGTATCTCATCCTCTTACAGGGGGAGTTTTTTCCTACTAGGTATTCTACTTCTCTTCTTTTCTGAGGGGTTATTTGCATTATACATGGGTACCTTATCAAGCCTAGTTATCATAACCCATTCTTATTTCATTTTGTATGATTTTCCCCCAAGTTACACTTAAGGGGGGTTGTTAGTGCAAAAAGTTTCTCTTCATTTATGGTACCTTTCTGGGGTCTTTTTATCACTTCCTAGTGTGAAAAGGGTTATTCCCCTAATTGGTTTCATCACTTAGACCGTTTCACACTTACTTAAGATTACTTTGGGTTTTTTTTCCTTTTATCCCACATTTCATGTGTTAGTAGTATCTTAGGTGGTATATCCTACATATACTCCCCTCTTTCTCTCTTTTTAGATATAGAGAAGCATGTGAAGGATTTGTATTAGCATTCTTGTTGAATGCAATATAGTTTATTCTATCAATTTTGGTTTCCTTGCTATGACTTCCTTTCACTCATTTTGATTCTTGAGTATATTTTTAGCCAAATATTACAAGTTTATATGAAACACTTACCATTATTTTGATGAAATTTGTCACATGGTTACATATTTGGAGGACAAACTTTGATATGCAAATGTGATTAAGAATGGTTTAAATGCTCCAACTTCTAGTAGTGATAAATTTTCTAAATAAGACAAATTTTAATGCTAGAAGTAATGAAAAATATTTTCAACCTAAGAGTGATGTAAATAATATGGTCAACATTGTATAAAAACCACCTAACAAGATCATAAATTATAACAACAAATGGAGTGTATGAAATTTAAAATGTTAAGTGAAAGTCCATAGAATGTGTTGAGAATATTTGTTGACTGTAATATGATTACTTTGCCCCCCATTATATAATTATATCCTTCAAGGTCATTGCCTAAGAATCATAATTCAAACATAATTTTTAATTATCATGGAATTATAATACATTATTCAAATAGATACATCACCTTGAAGTATAAGATATAATATCTCATTGGTACCAACCAAATTTAAGTGATGAAAGTGGTAAGATGCACATACTATAACAAAAATGTGTCTAATAATAATAACAATATGCATAATGTAATAGAGATCACATAACACAAGAGATGTTTGTGGACAAAGATTCCCTACTATGCCATATACTAAAAAATAGAATAATTACCATTCAGGTAGAGAAATACCACTCAATAATCCTTAAGTAAAGAATAAATCCACAAGATATCCTAGTATGGGAATGGCACTTCTATAGGGACAAACCCCAATATACTTCTAACAAATAAAATACTCTTCAATATTCATCTCCTTTATATAGACCTCTATTAATAATAATGAATGAATAAACCAAGTCACCATATAGGTTCAATAATTTTCTAATTCTATAAGTTAATCATTTGACCCAATATAAACTAAGGGAATTTTTTCCACAAGTAACCATCTTAATTATCCCATATATATCATAATGTCTTTTCCATAGGTATATAACATGCCATCCCTCATTGACATATTTCATCCATGAAACATGCAAAAAAACCAAGTAATGAGTATTCCTCAAATCATTTACCACTTGATTCCTTACTCGACCATCCAACCACATGTATTTAATCTTGGTATCTTTTATATCTCTAATCCTTTTTCCAAAAGATGATGCACTCCTCTAATAAACTATTAAAGTCTACAAATTCTTCTATTTGCCTTTCAAACATAGTCATAGTGATTGTTACTATCATTCCATGTACAATATTACATTGTACTAATATGATTCCATATATGACCATAGTTTTTCCTCTTTGTCTTCCATTCATTTCCATTTTCATTTTTCCTCTAATTCCATATATGTCAATAGTTTTTGCTCCTTTGATTCCATGTATATCGATATTGATTATTTCACAATTTCCCTATAAATTCATAGTGATTGGTTCTTTGGTGCCCCTAATATGCATTCATGCTTTTTCCACCCTTGATGACATGGATGTCTATATGCCACAACCTTGATCTCTTGTTTTTCCCTTCTTACCTATTCAACCTTTTCTTCCATTATCTCTATCTTTCAAACCCTTTTTTTTGTTATATGTACCTCTTCCACTTTTTCATTTTCTATTTCCTTGATCTCTTGAGTAGATTGATGGTTAATTTTTACATGTGCATTTATTTCACATTATTCATAACCTATCTCTAACTATTTATTATGATTTTCTTCAATATATTTAGATTCACACCCATGCTTTACCTTGATCTCTCTTTGATTCTTTGTATTTGTGATATTCTATAAAGTTACCTTCTTTCTATTTTACCAAAATTTCATGAAATTATTTTTCACATTAATTTTGAATGTACACACAATATCAACCAATGATATCCAATCCATCAATTTACTAAGCATAAAAATATGAATGCCAAACATATTTGTTCATGCTAAGGTTCAATTTTTCAAAATCATGAATCTTGTTACCATCTATTTGAGTTTCCTTAATATTATTTGCTTGAACTTGTAGATGTTTATCCAATACCCAATTGATGAAGATATGCTTAATTTTAGGATTTAATTATATAATGACCTTATTATTTTGAATGCATCCATGAAAGTTAAATATTAAAGCTTACTTCTTTGAATAAAAACTTCTTGAACCCTTATCCTCCACCTCTCCTTCTACCTCATCCTAATCCTCTACCTCTCTTTCATATTTTTTCATCATTCTCATCCTTCTCTTCCTTATCCTCACTACCATTATCAAAATAAATTTATAATTCTTTTTATACATCATCTTTATTTTCTAACTCATCATCCTCATTAGTATTTTCTTCCTCTTTTTCTACCAAGTCTTCATTTATTGTCTTGTATTCATCATCATTATTTTATTCCTCTTATTTTTATTATTCATCATCTATGCCTTCTAATTTGTATCATCATTATCATAATCTTTATTAATTTATCATCTTCTTCTACATCATCTTTATTTTATGCCTCCTTATCCTTATCATTATTTTATTCTTTATTTTTGCACATATCTTGCTTATAGAATAAAACAATTTCTATATCTTCCCAATAGAGATCAATTTTTTCTCTACCCAAATCAAGCTATCAAAAATATGCATCACTAATATGATAGGTTCAAAGCATAATACCATGTCTCACTAGGTGGCCAAAAATATTTTAATAAATGACTAATAAATAATTCCTAAAACATAATCAATAAACTTTAATTTTTTTAGAATAATATGGATGCCATGTGTCTATGTATATATAAGTTAATAAAAATATGTCTATTCATTTTAGACATCTAAATTCAAGATTTATTGGTGCCAAATATTATTTTTGTGTATAATTAAATTGAAAGGTATTAGTGCCAAAATTCTAATTGAGAATAGGTCAGGATTATTGAATTAGAGCCACCATTATATATCATTGATATCATCCTCTCTAGAGTAATATATTATCAACCCCTTGATTCCCAGCTCATATAGAAACTATGGTTACAAAACACTTGTATTTATTGGATCTCCTTTCCTACCCTAAATCTAAGAATACAAACATATATATAAGTAGATATAGTGAGTTCTTTTGAATTGAATAAAATAGCACCTAATATATTATTACCTCAAACTATGAATTTTTTAATAGGGTCACATAATTTATAAACTAATATATTTTTAATTTAGAATGCCAAATTTGGATAGATAAAACTTCTTCGATAATATTCTAAAAAATTAGCATGATCACTTTTTAGATTGATCTTGAAAATATATTTTTGATGGTATAATATTTATTCCAACCAAAAAAATTGGTATGGAGAATGAAATTTTGAAGTTGGATTATTTTTCCCTAATTTCATGCCAAATAATTTTGTTCAAAACTTAGACTCACAGGGTTAAATTTAGTAGTATGTCTCAATCAATATTGCTCAGGATCCTTAGTTTGTCCACTTTTCAAAAGTATATCAAAAATATATTTTCAATATTGAAATATTTATCTAAATCAAAAAAATATTAAGGAAAATGAATCTTATGAAGTTGATTTTTTTTACTTAATTATACGCTAAAAAACATTCTCTAAAATCAAATTCACAAAATTAACTTTACATGGACATATCTCCCTCAATATTACTCCAAATATTTGGTGTGACCACTTTTCAAAAATATCTCAAAAATTTATTTCCAACCACACACAAATAACCTCAATAAAAAAACATGTGTGAAAAGAATGACCCTCTGAAAGTTATGTTATTTCTCTTTGAAAAATAATATATTTTATTATAAATGCCCAAAAAACATTTCCCACTTTTCCAAAACATAGATATAATACTAGTTGGTAAGATTCATACATGTAATAACCAAATTACATTGAATAATAATAAAAAATGCATAATATAATAGAAATCACACAAACCAAGAATTTTTTGTGGGTAAAGATGCCTTTTTATGTAATGTAAAATTTAAAAATAAAATAATTACCCGTAACTTAAGGAAGCATCATTTAGTAATTATCAAGGAAAGGATAAATCCATGGTGGGTTCAGGGTAATGGGGAAGAGGACAGGGGATGAGGGGGTCAGGCTTAAAGTACCCCTTTTTATATTTTGAAAATAATAATACTTGAACTTGGAGGGACTTTCAAAGATACATGAAAAAATAATTTTTTAACAAAGTAAGAAGATGAATTGTAAAATTTTTAATGTAATTTATAAATATATAATTTTTTTAATATTTAAATGAGAAAAATATGTGAAATTGATACATTTATGAATAATATGTGAAATTAAATACACGATTGTGTATGGACACTTTTTGTAGTAAATGAATATATTTTTGAATGAAATCACATATACACATATATATAATATAAAATATTATTTAGAATATGTTTACTTAATTTTTAAATAGATATGTTTTTTTTTTAAAACAAGTTAAGAAATTTGAAAAATTGAAACCGTAAGTGTATAAACACAGATTTTTGACCTTAACTTCATTAAAAATAAATAAATTCAAGCATAGCCACCAATTTGTAGATTTTTGAGATGTGTGTGTGTGTGTGTGTGTGTGTGTGTGTGTGTGTGTGTGTGTGTGTGTGTGTTTGTGTGTACATGTACATACATACATACATACCTACGTACATACGTACATACATACATATGTACGTACATACATACATACATACATGTGTGTGTGCGCGTGTGCGTGTACGTGTGTGCGTGTGTGTGTGCGTGTGTGTGTGCATGTGCGTGTGCGTGTGCGTGTGCGTGTGCATGTGTGTGTGTGTGTGTGTGTGTGTGTGCGTGTGTGTGCGTGTGTGTGTGTGTGTGTGTGTGTGTGTGTGTGTGTGTGTGTGTGTGTGTGTGTGTGTGTGTGTGTGTGTGTGTGTGTGTGTGTGTTTTGTTAAACTACTTTTAAAGAAACATGGGTGCATAAGGGGACATCATTCATGAAACAATGTGAATGGTGTGACTTCCCTACTTCCCTTGCTGCCATCCTTATTTGACTTCATGTTTTTAATAAATTGACTACACTAACAAAAAAACATTGTCTGAGTGACCATTATGTTTAACCAATTTAAGAGATGTTAGGTTGGTTGTTCCATCATCTTATTTTGCTCCTGATGAAGGATCAAGAGTAGTGATCTGAAATGTCGACATAAAAATTATTACATAATTATTCTCAAAAATAAGCTTCATTTGTATGGAATGTTGAATCATAAAATTTGTAGGTTTTAAAAAGTTAAAGCAATCATAATTTCTAATTACATTTAGATGCATCTAAATTAGCATGGGTATGTTCTCTATAATTTTAGGGGAGTGATTAAATATCTAACCCCTATTTTCCATTGAGATGACTCATGTTTGAATCATATATTATATAATTGAAATAATTCTATTGAAGTTACAAATTGCATTGGTAGAAGTGACATGTCATTAAACTCTGCAAATGTATGTCCCTAGGGTTCTTTGATTCAATCACCTTAAATGTCTTACCATTGCTTCTCACCATCATCACCCAACTCACCTTGAAATATTTCACCACTTTTATGCTTTGTAAGAATGTATTTGGATGTCAAAATAAGTTCATATAAAATAATTGGTGGGGGAGGGGGAAGCACTGATCAGGATTTGAATTACAATGCAATGCTTTAGTCTATGATGGTTTGTATTCTTTGTGGAAATAAATAACCTCTTTGCCCAATCACTATGTCAAAATTATAAATGTCAGAGAACTTCCTCTTCTTAAACAAAAAATGTCAAAGCATCTTATTCTCTCAATTAATTCCACATAGATTATACACCTTCCCAAATCTTCCCTCCACCGCAAGGGGAAAAGGCATTGCCTTCTTGAATATTTCTACTAACATAGGATAAAAAGGCTAGACTTAAAAAAATATTTTCTCTCCTATAGGTGATAAAGGCATGGCCTCCACATATATTTCCTTTGTAATAGGTGGCATAAGCAACTCCCTCTCTATTTATATAGCCCATGCATCATGTCTACAACTTCCTCACATGTTAATCTCCCATAACATTAAAGGTCTACAACTTATACTTCCTCAAATGTTACACTTAAGGGGTATGAAATATTAAAGAGAATCAGAACAGAAAGACTGATCATTTTTGCATCTTATTCTAGGACACTAATCCTATAACCTTGGCACTTTGAGATATTATATATGCATAACACATTTCATTCAAAATATCCAAATCCTAGTTAATAAAACCATTTGATGCATATCCTCAGACCATATAATTCCATTGATTCCCCTTCCCTTAGTGATTAATTGAATGAGATATTTTTTATTAGGTCGCCTAAAATCTTGAGAGTGAGAGTGTAGCCCAAATTGATGTGCACCAACTATAGAGATAGCTGCAACTTCATGATGTCATAATTGCAATAATAAGAAAAGGAAAAATACAATCATCAACATGCCTTTTGTGAGGTTTTCCTTCATTGTTTCATCGAATTTCCCATTTTAATGTTTAATACACTTGGTTATCTTGAGGCAAAAAGGGATCTAGTTTTAGACAATGATAGGTTGAGCTTTGTGTTGTCACCTAGTAGAAAGGGTTTAATAACTTCTCATGTTTTTTCACTAGTGTCCCTTCCACATTAACACATTTATTCCACTCTTATTTTAACATGCTTCTAGTCATGATGCACTTGTTCCCTTCCTTATATAGTGCCTTTTTCATTTAATTTATAGTGCACCTTTGTTGCTTGTAGCATTTTTCATTTATCATTTTTAACTTTCTTGGAGTGATGTCATTTTACATGGTTACCAATTTTTTGTGAGATATTCATCATGTGTACTTTTCCCTTCTATGGTCATGGGTACTACACTTCCATTACTTTTTCACACTTCCTTACCTCACAAGTCCTTTATATTGATTTGATCCCAACCCCATGCCTAGTTTTGTCATTATTCACATACTATATCATGCTTATCTACTCTTGTCTTATTTTCCCATTTTTCACCTTTTCACCCCATACTAAATCCTATGCCCAGTCCTTCAACGCAACAAATTTATTTATATTATCTTCATCTTGGTTATATGTATCGAGATTGATCTTCCTTTGTTACAATGGTCATCAAGATATAAATTTATTGAGTTCAAGTTGCCAATCCTAGCAAGCTTTCATTCACTAAGAGAGAGTTTACAAAAATTACATAGCTACCTCACCCAGAAACTTAAATGTCCAACATAAGGCTTTCAAAATAAATCCCTCACTCTACTTGCTTGACTCCACTTACAAGGTGCACATATATTATTACATATACAACTATGCACAACTACCATGTTTAGGAACTAAACTAAACTACTCTAACCTATCAAATAGAATATGCATAAAACAAATGGCATACACTTTATTACATAAAAACAAAGTGCATGAGCATGAGCTTCAAGTAGAAATAAAAATGGCCATTCCCATAGTAGTATCTTCCTAAACATCCTTTACTTTGAGTGCTTCAGCTTCAGCTTTCAATGTTCAATCTAGCTGAGTGGCACACATATCTATTTCAATATAAGTGCACATCCTCAATGCGAGAGTATCCCTCATGTCATCCCCATTCTACACAGATCATCATGACACTTCCTACATAATATTGTCCCCTCTACCTAGGGTCCTTTTTAAACACCACACTCTATCAATTATTATTATTCTCATGCTTCTTAATTTCACGCTCATCTTTTTCCCTCATGTTAAAATAGTTCTCTCCCTCTACCTTTAATAATTCAGTCCCCCTTCACCTTTTACCATCCATGTTGTTCATATGCATAGGAACTTAGTCCACTAATTTATCACGTTATATAATCCATTATATACCATTATCTTCTCCATCTTTACCAAAAACTAATTCAAGTCTAAGCCTCCAGTTTTATAGAAAGGCTGGTACTAAAATTCCTCTTAACATTGCAGCAATAAAATTTGACTTGTGCTAGTAACAAAACCAAAATATTGGGCTAGTCTAGCGGTCACTACATACTAGTTCTTTTGTGCACTTAAACATTTTACTTTACAACCTTATATGCTAGCACATCACATAAATTTAGGCTCACACACTCACCCAAGGCATAGGGAGGGAAAATGGGGCTAGGTTGACATTATTTAGAAATGCTTCCATTCATATAGTCATACACGTAACTTATGTGCATGGGTCAACTTGAGGATTCCCTAAATCTTTTCTACTATTGCATTGAGCACATATTCATAAGAAGATAATCATAACAATAATTATACTATATAAATATTCATTCAACATGTACAATACTTATAAGTACATGAACAATAATAACCATCATAAACATGGTGATATTAACTTTATAAATACTTTTGTTCATAATTCAATATAACATGGTTACAATGTGCTTCTCATGCATTTAACAACATAAGTTATTTACATATATTTCTTTCCTAACAATATACACTTCACTACTACTTGTATTCCTCTCTTTGTTCCTCTCAAGTCTTTGATTTTTATAGGCTTCTAATCGACTTCAAGTGTCACTTGGTAGCTCATCTACCACCAATCAATAATTAATTCCTTTTCCACCCATTTGGAAGTTAATGTGGTGCTCAACTCTAGGTCAATGACCATGCCATATTTCACCACTTCCCATATTATAATGTGTGAAATCATGTGCCTAACTATGGATTTGATAGTCTAATAAAATGCTTAATTTTTTGAGAGGTACATCATAATGGGAATGATTCAAACATTTTATGCTAGTAAATTGTGGTATATTTCAATGGATTTGGTGACCTAATAATTCCTTAAAGTAGTGCTTCTATTGAAATGTGATCATGAGACCATCTTGTTACTCTCAATGACAAGCTTAATTATTTTAGTTCTCCCTTGTCTCTTTTTTACCTATCATTTTGTAAATGAAATAAATAATAAATATTTTAAACCTTTCCTTGCATGTTATTTTTAAGCATAGTAGAGAACTACATCTGACCATGATTCTGAGGATTAGATATGTAGTCTATCATGTTATGGTGGGGCATCAATTCTAGGTCTTAGGTTAAATTAGGGTTAATATTTAACCAACCCTTGAGCCATGTTAAAATATATTTACATTGATATTTAGTTTGAGATTAATGAAATAAAATTTGAGTATGCAACATAATGTGAAAGATTATTAATGCTTAACCCTTTTAGTAAACATTAAGTGAAACAATGATTTTTAATTATATGTTGACCATTCTATAATTAAATTAATTTTAACCTTTCATTTGGTCAATATCTAAATATGATGGGCTTCTTGATCTACTTAATCATTTTCATGTCACTTGGATAAGTGGGTTCAACATGGTTACGTAGTGACCATACAACTATTTGTGCACTTTTATTAATGTCATGTATATATGTGAGTTTTGTTTTGACATATTGTGTGTATGATAACATGAAGGTGGATATATAATGGATAGTTTAAGTTGTAAAGGATATGTGTTGTTCATTTTTAAGAAATAAACTGGACATTTTTTATATGTGTTTTAGTCATGCAAAAGTTTAGGCATGACATTTTGGTATCAAATACTAGGGTCAACACCGGGAACTTTGGATAAATTAGTATGTTTGGTTCAATTATCTTCCACATCATACAAATAACATATCTATCATATTCTTAGAAACACTTGTGTCATGTCCCCTTTTTAGTTGACATCTTCAGAATTGATGATTAGCCTATTATGTGACCCTCGTAGGTTGATAGGATGGATAGAGGGTCATAATGGAGCTTGGCTTGGCTTCGACTAGTAGAATTTCTATAGTTGGCTTTCATTTGGGCTCTTTCAAACATGTTTGCTTGAGCTCCTATTATTTAGGGACTTTTGACATGCAACAAAGCACCTTTATTTTGGTATGGTCATGTGCAGAATTACTCCCTGATTCACCAGCTTTAGTCGGTTCGAGGATCGGACATGTATTAAGGGAGATATTAATATTTGATTGATTTAATTAAATATTAATTATTTGGTCTAATTTTAATTAAGAAACCCTAATTTTAATTTAATAAACCCTAATTCTAATTTAAGAAAAAAACCCTAATTAGGGCAATCATACCTTTTTGAGGGTATAAGGGTTTCTCATGGGAGAGAGTTGGAATTATTATGATGATTATGAATTATTGATTGAAGACAATTTTTGCTAAGGATTTTCTTGAGAAGACTGAGCCAAGGGTTCCAGTATTCTGTTTGCATTGGAGAACGTCCACTCTTCAGTGTGTACGATTCAGAGGCTATGAGAGATTAGCTGATCTATTGCCAGGTTGAGAGATAACTTCACATAGAAGTTATCACAGGTATTTATAGGAATTTATTTTATTAAGGTTTTTTTTATTCAGATATTGCACAGATACAGATCTTCCATATTGGAGCCGTATATCTTGAGATCAGGTGTCCAGCATACAGGTTGTGCTATATTGTATTGGCAATCGTATGAAGCCCATACAGATCCATGAAAATCCATACAAAGCCCATACAGATTCATGCAAATCCATACACATCTGTGAAAAATGTAGAGACTAACATCGATAGGCAGAGATAGACAGTGGCTGACATCGGCCAATCCCCATACCGACGTCGGCAGGTTAATGACACCAAGAAACTAACGGTGGTAGTATAATCGACATCAATGACTATGTTTTTGACACAGTAGGCCGAGACGTACCAGATCCAGGTTTTATTCCCAGCTTGTGAAATACTCAAGTTTTCAAGACAGTATTTTAATATTATTTTATATGCATGACAGAGGACATCTATTGTAATCATTTGGGTGAATAAATAAGAGATTATACTGTGGTTTATTTATCTATTTGAATTTATCTCCAAAATCGTATCTTTATTCATGCAAAATATCAAAAAGAGTAAAATACAGAAAAACAATTCAAATAATATTCAGTTTCAAAATTGAAGGGAAACAGGGGATATTACAGTGGTATCAGAGCTTTTGTCTTTCTATAGTCCCTATTGGTTGGGGATATTACAGTGGTATCAGAGCTTTTGTCTTTCTATAGTCCCTATTGGTTGGGGATATTACAACTTGGAAGACATTTTCATCTTTTTATGAGATACTCTTGAGAATTATGATGTTGTGTGTTAGTATGCCTCTTTATATTTTTCATTTGATTGTAAGATATAGTGAAGAAAAAAATGAACACACTAATTCTAAATATGTCTATGGGTTTTTGATTATTTTACTTCATTCTCCACATAGATGACCAATCCTTATAATAAAACTAAAGAAACAATAATTTACATATTCCTCAAGCTCACACACATACTATTCATGATATCTAGATCATCTATTTGTGTTCCTTGGAAAACATCATCTTAATTGGACAACAATGCACTATCTCTTGTTTGAAAACATTTATCTTTTACTCCTACCAAATAAGGCTAATTTTGAAACTTTAAATTCATATAATGATTGGTCTAAAATTTTAGCAAGTCTCATTCAAATGAATACCAAAAATACCATTATAAATCCACATTTTAAACTATTTTGTACATAAGAGACTTCCAAAATGAAAAACACTAGAATTCTAATTTCACATTTAGATAAAATCCCATTTGTCCAAATTTTGAGTACATACAACCTTAATAACCCTTATCTAAAGTATGAATACACATTCAAGATCATAATTCATAGTTTAAGTACTTAATCACACTAGGATCACACCAAAAACTAGCATTTTACACCAATATTTCACACACACGATCATAACATGGGAAAACAACATGGAGTTTGTTCCCTCTTTGGAGTATTAGTATGTAGGTAGAATTCAACATAGGTGGTGTTGAAGTCAAGAATAAATGAAATTGCTAACCCATTTTTACCCCATGCTTAAATTTGTATTCTTTATATATTGATCTAGGGTTACAATTGAAAATAAGTTACACAATTTTTTTTGCATTAGATTGGAAGATCCCACATAGTCCATAGAACACATAGGAGAAGGAAAACCTATCACAAAAAAATTAGAGTTCTATAATTCATTGAATAAGGCCACTCCATAGGGATAAAAATGCATGGCTTTCCTATATAATTATAACACTCATGTTTATAGACCTTGCAAAGTTTTAATCTTGATCGACACTCAGTCAACACAACCTCCCAATAAATTTCAATCTCATATGTAATTTGTATCTCAATTTCCCAAATAATTTTATTTTCTCTATATTCGTTTTCATATTTAATATATTTATAGATTTAGTAAGTCTCAAATCATTTTATGTCGTTAATTACATATTTGTACCATTTTAATTTACACAATAGTTTGTCTAGTTAAAGTCTATCATTCTCTTAGTTCTAAAAATTTGATAAAACAAAAATTTGAAAAAGTTAAATATTTTTAAATGCTATAATGTAAATTTGGAATCTTAATATTTATGAGATAAGTATTAAATAACACCAACTTTGGCAACCCCCCACCATTTATGAAAAAGGCATAAAGGTGCTTGAATTCAATGAGGTGAACCCTCTTTAAAAGATCATTATGATGTAGTAAATGTTATTTGGTTCTTGTGTTATATTTCAATTTGGGTATTAATTTATAGATTGTTTTGGTTTTTTAATATTAAGAAAACTCTTGCATAACAAAGTTATGGTATTTTTTTTCTAAAAGAATTGGAAGGTCGTAATATATAACACCAGGGTAAATTTATTTCAAGTGAATATCATTTGAAATTATAAGTATTATAAATTTATTTGAAATATAAAAATAATGAAAGTAAAAATGAAGAGATAGATTTAGGTTTCTTTACATGAATGCTTAAATGCCTTATTCCAAAACTGCATGCAATGCTTAATATCAAATTTTAACTCACTCGAATTTAGTTACATGCTGAGAAATTGGATTGTAGTTTTCTAAAAGGCCATTCTTTCCTTACAATTTTTGGTTTTGGTTTCATAATTTTAAAATATGGTGATATCGATGTAGAGGAGACTGTATTTTGCTAGTTATATGAATAATGTTTATGTTTTTTTGTTTCCTTACACTTTCTAAGTGTATATTTGAATATTAAAATATATTGGTTATTTTTAAATTAAGGCATTGATTGAAATATGGGGTATGACTATATTTATAGACTGAAAAATCTTACGTGAAAATAAGACATGTTTTGAATGTGCAAATATCCAATAACCCTTCTAAACCCTATTAATTAATTATTTGTGTGTTTCTAAATAGTTATTTAGCTGGTTTACAGTTGCAAACGTGTTCACACAACACACCTCTATCATGATGCAAAGCTTGGTTGCATTTTTTAATTTTCTCGACGCGTCGCGTATACCGAATGTGAGTTATTTTCAAAGCATGTAGGTCTTGGTAGGTGATATTGTTCCAGAAACTCTGCCCTTTGATGGCGATGTTTGGAATTTTTGCGTAAATATCCGGAGGGCGACCGGCGTGGAGCAGAGCCGCTGTAGTCCAAAGTGTCTGCCTTGTTTTGATCCAGGTTTTAATATTTAAGATGATAGAGACGCTGCCCAGTCCAATGAATCTCTGCCAGGACGGAGAGGGTCATATCCAAGGGTAGTTGCAGAGTCTAAACCTAATCAAGATTGACCTATATTCAAGGGTTGTTATGAGTGGCCATGGGATTGGGGACCACAAGTCACCGGCTATATATGATGACGTCGATTAATTTTAAACGTACACCAAACTTACCAATAAATAAAAACATTGGTTTATTTTCACTCGGAAATCGGTAATGTCATGGTTATTTAACATTCTTCACAATATAACAATGTATAGAAATTTCAAATATGACTTCTTTACGTAAATTTCCAACCATTTTTTTATTTTGTTTGGTTGTTTAAAACAAAATTGTCGAAGAACGTTACAAATTTAAAGTTCATGTATGAAAATGGATCATAGTTATTTGATTTGTTTCAGTGTACATGTATGTGTTCTTAGTAGTAATTCACGCGGGTGATTTTTCAATATACAAAACAATTTCATAAGAGGTGGAAGGATAAGTTTGATTTTCAAAACTAGTTTTTGGATAAGTACACATTTATTTTTCATGGACGACACACTGCAATTTAATGTTAATACATTATCATTAATTCAATAGAAAATATTTAATGGCAAGATTAATTGTTACACATCATTTTTTTTAGAAAGTTCATATACATGTAGTGCATCAGATATCCACATAACAAACAATTTGCACAAGCTAAAAATATGAAATATGAAGTGAGAAAGATAAATATTGTATTAACATCAAGCATTACATTTTTACGGTACTCTATCCAGTCATTCTTTTAATCTAAATGTAGAAATATAAAACATATATGTAAACAAATAGATTCACCACTTATTATGATTGAATACTTATATAAATATTAGGTAACATAAACAATAGATAAGAGGCCTCATACTCCAATCTATTGACTAACAACACTCGAATAGACCTCCATTTCTACTATAATGCCAAAAAAATCTAAACTTTTAATTAAAATAATGAGCATGCCAATTATTTTTTATCACATTTCTTTAATTGTAATTGAAAGTTTACTAATTGTAATTGAAAGTTCACTTGTGCCTTTTTATTTTAGAATAATGTCAACAATAGTAAAGGGATAACTAATTAATAAAATCATAGGCAACTATCAATACTATAAAGATGTTTTGTCACTCGTGGAAGGAAAGAAGAAAATATCAAAGCCCATACTTTGAAACATAAATACCCATCATAGTTTGTGATGGGAGTATGATAAATCAAGGCTTTTAATCCTTCTCATCCCATGTTGAAATCGTAAGTTTTCTTCTTATGCAGCCCAACCATGTTGTTGAAATTGTAAACCATGTGTTGACACTACAATCCTTAACCACATAGAAACTTCATCATATAATATGCCAGCACGGAAGGACCCATTGGCCTCATGGAAAGTTCATCCTGCATTGCCACTCAAGGAGATGGTATGGCTGCAATTTTGGATATCGATCGATCAAGCTTTTACAATGAATCGATCCATAGTTGGGGAGCTTAAATTAAATAATACTTATATCAAGATTTTTTAAAATTATATTTTGGAGTCTTTTCAGCAAAGACTTTCTTAGTTAACCTATATTCCCATGGTCATTGAGCAAACAATTTATTAATTTATAACATTAGGGGTTGGTGTTGGAATCAAGAAACATTTCATCTATTCATTCAATTTATTTATTTAATCTTCTTCTTATAACAATATTAAAATTTTATTTGTATTTAATATCTTCTCAGGATTTAAACATTGTACACTAATTTTTAAATTAATTTATTAACTCTTTAGTAAATAGCTTGTAGTGTTGATATTCTCTCTCCTTTCTTCTCCTTCTACAATCATATTATTCAAAATTTTCCCCTTCTAGAATCATATTGTACAATATTGGGTATGCCAAGAATATGTGTTTTTGTGTGTCCTATTAAAATCGTTGTGTCCAATATTGGATTTGTCAAGAATATTTTGTATGGTCCTAAGTCTGCCAAAACCATATTGTATGGTTCTAGTCATTTATGTAATGGTTTCTTTTGGCTTATGTGGGCATACCACTTATCCCCCTTTTTCACTTTGTGATTGTTATGATGTTAGCTTGCTTGCTAATAAGGTCAAAATTTGAAATCAAAACATCTATAAATAAACAAACACTCTAATGTATCCAAACTTATACTATTTATCAATCAAAGAGAAATTTAGAAATCAAATCCAAAAAACATTTTAGAATTCATTGTTCATATGAATCTATTGAACATCAAGTAGACAAGCATTTAGACAATGCTCATTGTAGCACTAAACTTTATGTTAATGATACATTACATTGCACTAGTTTACCTAGTTGGTGAATTACTACAATTATTGAATTTTTTTTCAATATCCTACAGTATTGAGGGGACTAAAAAATATCAAGAAAGCTCAACTATTTGGTGTAATGCAAACCACAAAACATTTTGTTTTCTTTAGTATTTTTAGATCTAAATAATATATTAGGTATAATAATCCAAATTAAAAGAGTTATAGGATTAATCATGAGGCTATTGATTTTACTAAAATTCCTTTGGTTAATTTTAGATTTTTCTTGAAAAAGAAAAATAAACAAATGTAGCTAGTGTCACTTAAAAAGTTGTATTTTATTTTGCAACTAATAATGATGTGTCTTTCATTGATAATGGCGTGTATGTATCTCAAATTTATGATACATGTGAAGTAGATCACGATTAAAAAACTTGCTTATATGAACAAGATTATGCTAAAAATCTCACAGATTTTATAAAATATATATATATAAGAAAACCTGAATGGGATAGTTGGATTGATGAGTGTATCGAAAAAGAATTCAATTAAATCCATAGAATAAAAGGCCTAAGATAGGATTAAGATTTTAAAATTATGTAGACAATAAATATATAGATCCACATAATGTGGATCAAATACTTACCTCTTGAAATGGATTGAAATCTATGACTAGTCATGTAATCATTTCTTAAACTTATTCTAAACCTACTCATGCTCATGATTTTATTGCATCTAATATTGCTAAAGTTATTCATTTTTAAAAATTTGTGATTTTCAAACATGTTCCCACTGCTTCTCAATTTAATCAAAATAATTAACATATTTACACCATTTCTCAATTTCTTAAAAATTCTCAACAAGTTCCCACTACTTCTCAATTTAAAAAAAAATTGCAATAGATTTATCAAATTCCTCTTATTCAACCATTTATTGTTTATGCTTCATAAATCACTTCATATGTTTCATATTTTTGTGCCTTACAAAATTATTCTATTCCAACCTATTCCACTTCTAGTTTGATTCCAAATCTTGAAATGAATATAATGAAGCATACATTGCATGACTTGTAAAATAAAATTAATGTTATTTCTCAAGGGTCTCAAAATCCAAAAATTAAGGTCAATTTTAATGATATTTTTCTAAACACCTTCGATTATGAAGTGCTTGCACACCCATTTCCAATAGGATTTTTTGATCCAAAATTTGAGTTGGTTAATGGAAAGGGCCCTTTTCATTAAATTAGGGTTTTATATGTCTCTTATTTATATTTTTATTATGATAATTGATTATTGACTAAATTATTTCCACAAAGTTTGAAATATTATGCAATTGATTGGTTCTATCACTATGAATGTTATTGTGTGGATCCATACATCCTATTACACCATAAATTGATGACTTCTAAGTTCATTTTTCAATAAATCTTGATGTGAAAGTCACCTTTTCACAATTAAATCGAATCAAACAATGATTAAATGAGACTATTAATGACCAATTGTTTAGATCGAAGACTATGGTTATAAAGATTAATAATGAATTATCATATAGTTAAGTCAAAATTAAATTTTCTCATATCTTTATTCCAATTATCAAGTAATGTTTTTGTTAGTGTAAAAGGTTTCTCTTTGTGTTTGGTACCTTTGAAGGGTCTTTTTCTCAATTTTCAGTGTGAAAAGGGTTATTCCCCTAATCGGTTCCATCACTTAGATCTTTTCACACTTACTTAAGCTTACTTTGAGGTTTTTTCCTTTTATCCCACATTTCATTTGTTATTAGTCTCTTAGGTGGTATATCCTATATATACTCACATCTTTCTCTCTTTTTAAATATAGATAAGCATGTGAAGGCTTTGTATTAACATTCCTATTGAATAGAATACAATTTATTTTATCAATTTTGGTTTCCTTGCTATGTTTTCCTTTCACTCATTTTGATTCTTGGGTGACTTTTTAGCCAAACTTTACATGGTACCAGAGTGGCGATGAGTTGTAAGATACCTTTCTAGGATATCTAGGAGTGAATATCTATTATTTGTGTAGCAAATGAGTATGCTCTTCTCTTACATCCTCGAATGATTTGAAGAATTAGAAAGTTGTGAAAGAAAGACCAAATTATGGGGGGTTCTCTTTATCTAATTTCCAATTGCAAGTGATTTTTAAATCATCTTGAAGAAAATTTGGAGCTCACCACCATAATCTGGTCATCCAAGAAAGATAGTAGCACTCCTAATTTTATTCTAATTGAATATTAGAGGCTCCATCTATAAGCAGTTTTACAGTAGTTCTACATGAATCTAGTGAAGTTTGTAGTGAATTTGAAGGTTTTTTTCTCAAAATACATTTTTTAACCTTCAAGAGAAAATATGAATTCTCCATTACATTTAGGGTGTATGAGAAAGTCAAATCTATCTCTTATTTTTTTCCAATTACAAATTTGAATCCAAATCTGCCATTTACAAATGTAGATTTAAATTTTTATCAAAAAATACATTTGTTCTTCTTCACATAGATCTATATCTATAATGAATCACTCAAAACAATTTCTATATTTTGTGCGCCTCACTCTCAGCTTTTCATAACTTTTTGAATTTCTAAATTTCATTGAGTAACAAAGAAGTTATCACAGTTTTACCAACTATTATTCAAAAAAAATTCTGGTAGTGTCACCCCCACCAAATTTGGTGGCTCTTTTGGTGGTTCTGCCAAATCTGGTGGTTCACTAAATTTAGAAACAAGTTTAATCATGACTAAAGTTAGTCATAACTAAATTTAGTTAGCAACAACTAAATCTGGTGGTGACCCTAAAATTGGTGGTAGTTTTGCCAAATTTAGTAGATGACATCATGCTGATGTCAGCATTAATTTTCTAAATTTTGGCCTCCTTTACCATTGCAAGCTTTTGAATTTGTAATTTAACTTCAGAGGCTCACATCTCATGCATATGAACTCCTTTTTCAGCATAATTATTTTTTAATTTGGGGTAGAATTTTGCACTCTCCGTAATGGTGTGATCATATTTTTATCATTTAGTCCTAGTTTTATAGAAAATTAGTTTTCTCAATAGATTTGAAAGACAGTCACAATTTTTAAACCTTCAAAGGCTTGTATCTTTCACAAACGACCTCGAATCGATGTGATTTTTTGTTTGAAAGTGCATAGTTTTTTTATATCTACATATTGGTATCACTTTGAAGTTACAATTATGCAACTTGAATTTATTTTCAATTTTGTGGTCTATCTTAGACTTTGTAAAACTCTAGAAAAACAAACTCCAACATTGTAAATGCACTAAATTATAAATGGCCAAAAACATTATTTTTCTGGGGGGGATTCTTGATTGAGTCATTTTTTGGGGGGGTGCTCTTGTGGTCATATTTTATTTTTTGGTTATAATCATGGCTTGTAATCTTTGGAAAATCAAATGTGAGTATTTTTGGATGAAAAGACATACCATAGATGATTTCAAACAAAAGAAACTTGATGATCTAGAATTACAATTTCAACTTCAATAAATGATGTAACTTTATATTTCAAATGTCATCAATTTGTTAGAATAGTTTGATCTTGCACTAGCAAATATTTCATTATCTCCTATGCTTTTTCCACATTCTGATGATTCTATAGTGATAGGTTCTACAAATATTCATGAGTTGATAGTTTCAACTCAGTCATCATTGACACTCTATAGGAGCACTTGATTCTCATATGTTTAGTTCTCTCATCTATGGTGAGAACCATACATCCATGGTTATTGACCTTGAATCATGCATTACTCTTGATCACATTGATTATAATTCGTTACCCATTAGCATCCATTTGGAGAAGTCTAAGAAGTTTTAGGAGTCATCACCCCCTCCTTGCTCTCTTGTTTGTAGTAACTCAGTGTAATAGGACATTTTTTATCTTTAAATACAACTCCTTGGGATGAATAATTGATAGATATTATAACTCTACTATGTACCTAGGGATATCATATATTGATGTATATGGGTTGAGGGAGATGCCGACATGTGGCACACATCCCCTTAGTTAGTTATATGGGTACAATATATTAGGATAGTAGAGTAACTTATGGAAGTAGTACATTAGGTAATGGTCAGCCTACATTGGATTAGGAGGTTACCCATCCATGGTTTAGATAGATGTATATATATATGAGATGATTATCATGGGAAAGATATCAAGTAAGCATTGAGTCTTCTATTGTAAGAGGATATTGGAGGTTGTCCCCTCGAAGAGACATTGTGGAGTTATTCCTTCCTAAAGGAGTATGATATGGTGTTTCCCTACCTTAAGGGTATTTATGCATATATTGAATATCAAGATCATTACAAGTGGTATCAGAGCTTTGATTTGGGCAATTTGTGTGGAGTGAAACCCTAATGTCACTATATATTTTGAAATATAAGGAATTTTTATTCAAAAATTTTATTGAAGATGTAAGAAACTATAATAGAAGCGTAGTAAAAATTTTAGAATTTTTTGATTCGTTTTGAGGGAGTTATTGCTATTTTAGGTTTTATAATAATTTCACTATATCTTCCTAAATATAAGGAATTTTTATTCAAATTTTTTATTAGAGATGTAAGCAGATATAAGAGAAGTACAGTAAAAAATTTGGAATTTATCGAGTTGTTTCGTGTGATTTTTTGTGATTTTATGGATCAGTTTTGACATTTTAGGGTTTCATGAACCTTAATTTTTTTTGTGGATCATGGAGTTGCAAAAAATTTTAGGGGAAGATGATGTTGATGCTAGAGAATGGTGGCTCAATTTTAAGGAGAAAAATACTAAATTTTTTTATGGAAAATAGAATTATCTTTTTCTTTGTCTGGGCCTGCAAAACATTGGTGGACTAATGAATTGAGCTTTGTGCAATAGTATTCTTCATGGGAAGCAATGGAGAAAACCTTCCTAGATCGATGGGATATAAAAGAAAAAGAGGATGTAGAAGAGGAAGAAAATCATGATGATAAAGAAGAAGAAGAAGAAGAAGAAGAAGAAGAAAAAAACAAGGGTTCAAATCATTTGGCTCCAAAGAAATCCGAGTCAATTTTTCAATTTCATGGATGCATTCAAAAAAAGAAGGTGGTTGTGTCCATAAACCCTACCAGCAAGTATAACTTTATTAACATGAATGTGGCTAAGCATCTACATGTTCAAGCACATAATATCAAGGAGGTTCAAGTAGATGGTAAGAATATTTCAATGTTTGAAGATCTGAAACTCATTATGGAAAAATATGTTTTGCATTTAGATTTTTATGCTTTGGATATGGATGATATGGATATAGTTCTTGGATATCCATGGTTAGAGACTTTGGGAACAATGAATATTAATATTCAGAAAAAGGTCATGAAGTTTTGGATAAGAAAAAGAAGATCACTTTACAAGATATCATAGTGAAAAAGGCACCAATAACAATCTAGGTAGATCATGACGATGAGATTTAAATAGGTGATGAAGATTCAAATGATATAGATAAAGAAACACTACAAATGAACAATTCATCTACTCAAGAGACAAAGAAGGAAAAGGTGGAAGAGGTAGAAGCAAAGGTGGAAAAGGTCAAAGTATTGGAAAAGGTTGAGGTATATAGACACCCACATCATCATGAGAGGAAACAATCATGGAACCAGGTGAGAAAGTGTCATAACAACAATCATTTTGTCTATACAGGAAATAAAATTTTCAATCATTATGGACATGCATGGAATCCAAAGAAAAAATACTATGGCACATGGAATGAATGGGGAAAACACTATGCCTATGCATGGAAAAATACCTACTATGGTCATGGTTGGAATCAGAGTAGCACAACGGAATATGGTACATGGATTAAAAAGAGGAATAATTATGCTTGGACACCAAAGCAGTATAATTATGATCATGAATAAAATCAGTCGAGCACAATAAAATTTGGAAACAAGCTTGGAGAGCTATCACCTGCCAAGATCACATATGGATGGCTAGATGATCGAGATTGGAGACAAGTGTGCAATGATTTGAAGCACACTCATTATTTGGTTTCTTCCTATGTTTCAGGGATGAAACATGTCAAGGAGGGAAGGAATGCTATGTACCTAGGGATGTGATATATTGATGTATATGGGTTGATGGAGATGCCGACATGTGGCACACATCCCCTTAGTTAGTTATATGGGTACAATATATTAGGATAATAGAGTAACTTGTGAAAGTGGTACATTGGGTAATGGTTGGCCTACATTGGATTAGGAGGTTACCCATCCATGGGTTAGATAGATGTATATATATATGAGATGATTATCATGGGAAAGATATCAAGTAAGCATTGAGTCTTCTATTGTAAGAGGATATTGGAGGTTGTCCCCTCAAAGAGACATTGTGGAGTTATTCCTTCCTAAAGGAGTATTATATGGTGTTTGCCTACCTTAAGGGTATTTATGCATATATTGAATATCAAGATCATTACAAAGTCTATTTTGTGAGTCCTATATTTTAGATTTTGAGGACATTAAGGACATTCATTTCCTCTTTCATGATATAATCTATGGTACTTCTTCTCATTCAAATAATTTAAGGGCACATTCAGACCCTCTTGTTCTTTCCTTATCTACATCTATAGTGACAATTTCTATAGATATTCATGAGTTGATAGTTTCAACTCAATCATCATTGACACCTTCTAAAAAATTACCAAATTCTTATTGGTTTTTTTGTATTTCCAATGGTGAGCACCATACATCCATGGTTACTGTATCTAAATCTTCTATGGTACCTGATCCATCACATCAACATTCATCCTCATTTGGCACTTGCTTTGAGATCATTGAGCAACATTTAAAGAAGACATCTTCGAAGGAGGAATTTTCATGTTTGGATCTTGTTCTACATCAGTTTCTAATTGGCTTTGGATTATCATCCTTTGGCATTGAGACTTCCTTTCTCACATTACTTCTTGGAGTGGTAATTTCTTCTACATCGACCATTAGACTTGTTTCTTCCCAAAGGAAGAAATGCAATTTGTCAACATTATATTATCTTCAACATGCATCTTTTAGCATTCACCATTGGCATACGAGTTACTTCATTATGGGGGGGACTCATAGTCTCATATTTCCTCCCTAATGGGGAGTTATTGATTGTATATTCATTATGGATGTCCTACTTTGGAGGTCATGTTGATACCTCCTTCCATCATTTGTTCATTTTTTGTATCTCATCCTCTTATAAGGGGAGTTTTTTCCTACTGGGTTTTCTCTTTCTCTTCTTTTTTGAGGGGTTATTTTCATTATACATGGGTACCTTATCAAGCCTAGTTATCATAACCCATTCTTATTTTATTTTTTAGGCTTTTCCCCCAAGTTACACTTAAGGGGGGGTGTTAGTGCAAAAATTTTATCTTCGTGTATGGTACCTTTCTGGGGTCTTTTTCTCACTTCCTAGTGTGAAAAGGGTTATTTGCCTAATTGGTTTCATCACTTAGACCTTTTCACACTTACTTAAGATTAATTTGGGTTTTTTTCCTTTTATCCCACATTTCATGTGTTATTAGTCTCTTAGGTGGTATATCCTATATATGCTCCCCTCTTTCTCTCTTTTTAGATATAGAGAAGCATGTGAAGGCTTTGTATTAGCATTCTTGTTGAATGCAATATAGTTTATTCTATCAATTTTGGTTTCCTTGCTATGACTTCCTTTCACTCATTTTGATTCTTAAGTGGATTTTTAGCCAAATCTTACAAGTTTATATGAAACACTTACCATTCTTTTGATGAAATTTGTCACACGGTTAGATATTTGGAGGACAAACTTTTATATGCAAATGTGATTTAGAGTAATTTAAATGATCCAACTTCTAGTAGTGATAAATTTTCTAAATAAGACAAATTTTAAGGCTAGAAGTAATGAAAATGATTTTCAACCTAAGAGTGATGTAAATAATATTGTCAACATTGTAGAAAAACCACCTAACAAGATCATAAATTATAACAACAAATGGAGTGTATGAAATTTACAATGTTAAGTGAAAGTCCATAGAATGTGTTGAGAATATTTGTTGACTGTAATATGATTAATTTGCCTCCCATTATATAATTATATCCTTCAAGGTCATTGCCTAAGAATCATAATTCAAACATAATTTTTAATTATCATGGAATTATAGTACATAATTCAAATAGATACATCACCTTGAAGTATAAGATATAATATCTCATTGGTACCAACCAAATTTAAGTGATGAAAGTGGTAAGATACACATACTATAACAAAAATGTGTCTAACAATAATAACAATATGCATAATGTAATAGAGATCACATAACACAAGAGATGTTTGTGGACAAAGATTCCCTACTATGCCATATACTAAAAAATAGAATAATTACCCTTCAGGTAGAGAAATACCACTCAATAATCCTTAAGTAAAGAATAAATCCACAAGATATCCTAGTATGGGAATGGCACTTCTATAGGGACAAACCCCAATATACTTCTAACAAATAAAATACTCTCCAATATTCATCTCCTTTATATAGACCTCTATTAATAATAATGAATGAATAAACCAAATCACCATATCGGTTGAATAATTTCCTAATATAACGAATTCTATAAGTTAATCATTTGACCCAATATAAACTAAGGGAATTTTTGCCACATGTAACCATCTTCATTATCCCATATATATCATAATGTCTTTTCCATAGGTATATAGCATGCCATCCCTCATTGACATATTTCATCCATGAAACATGAGAAGAAACCAAGTAAAGAGTGTTCCTCAAATCATTTACCACTTGATTCCTTACTCGACCATCCAACCACGTGTATTTAATCTTGGTATCTTTTATATCTCTAATCCTTGTTCCAAAAGATGATGCACTCCTCTAATAAACTATTAAAGGCTACAAATTCTTCTATTTGCCTTTCAAACATAGTCATAGTGATTGTTCCTATCATTCCATGTACAATATTGCATTGTACTACTATGATTCCATTTATGACCATAGTTGTTCCTCTTTGTCTTCCATTCATTTCCATTTTCATTTTTCCTCTAATTCCATATATGTCAATAGTTTTTGCTCCTTTTATTCCATGTATATCCATATTGATTATTTCACAATTTCCCTATAAATTCATAGTGATTGGTTCTTTGGTGCCCCTAATATGCATTCATGATTTTTTCCACCCTTGATGACATGGATGTCTATATGCCATAACCTTAATCTCTTGTTTTTCCAATTTTACCTCTTCAACCTTTTCTTCCATTATCTCTATCTTTCCAACCCTTTTTTTTGTTATATGTACCTCTTCCACTTTTTCATTTTCTATTTCCTTCATCTCTTGAGTAGATTGATGGTTAATTTTTACATGTGAATTTATTTCACATTATTCATAACCTATCTCTAACTATTTATTATGATTTTCTTTGATATATTTATATTCACACCCATGCTTTACCTTGATCTCTCTTTGATTCTTTGTATTTGTGATATTCTATAAAGTTACCTTCTTTCTCTTTTACCAAAATTTCATGAAATTATTGTTCACATTAATTTTGAATGTACACACAATATCAACCAATGATATCCAATCCATCAATTTACTACGCATAAAAATATGAATGCCAAACATATTTGTTCATGGTAAGGTTCAATTTTTCAAAATCATGAATCTTATTAGCATCTATTTGAGTTTCCTTAATATTATTTTCTTGAACTTATAGATGTTTATCCAATACCCAATTGATGAAGATATACTTACTTTTAGGATATAATTATATAATGACCTTATTATTTTGAATGCATCCATGAAAGTTAAATATTTAAGCTTACTTCTTTGATTAAAAACTTCTTGAACCCTTATCCTCCACCTCTCCTTCTACCTCATCCTAATCCTCTACCTCTCTTTCATATTTTTTTCATCATTCTCATCCTTCTCTTCCTTATCCTCACTACCATTATCAAAATAAATTTATAATTCTTCTTCTACATCATCTTTATTTTCTGACTCGTCATCCTCATTAGTATTTTCTTCCTCTTTTTCTACCAAGTCTTCATTTATTGTCTCGTATTCATCATCATTATTTTATTCCTCTTATTTTTATTATTCATCATCTATGCCTTCTAATTTGTATCATCATTATCATAATCTTTTTTAATTTATGCATCTTCTTCTACATCATCTTTATTTTATGCCTTCTTATCCTTATCATTATTTTATTATTTATTTTTGCACATATCCTACTTATCGAATAAAAAAAATTCTATTTCTTCACAATAGAGATCAATTTTTTCTCTACCCAAATCAAGCTACCAAAAATATGCATCACTAATATGATAGGTTCAAAGCATAATACCATGTCTCACTAGGTGGCCAAAAATATTTCAATAAATGACTAATAAATAATTCCTAAAACATAATCAATAAACTTTAAATTTTTTAGAATAATATGGATGCCATGTGTTTATGTATATATAAGTTAATAAAAATATGTCTATTCATTTTAGACATCTAAATTCAAGATTTATTGGTGCCAAATATTATTTTTGTGTATACTTAAATTGAAAGGTATCAGTGCCAAAATTATAATTGATAATAGGTCAGGATTATTAAATTAGAGCCACCATTATATATCATTGATATCATCCTCTCTAGAGTAATATATTATCTACCCCTTGATTCCCAGCTCATATAGAAACTATGGTTACAAAAACACTTGTATTTATTGGATCTCCTTTCCTACCCTAAATCTAAGAATACAAACATATATATAAGTAGATATAGTGAGTTATTTTGAATTGATTAAAATGGCACCTAATATATTCTTACCTCGAACTACGATTTTTTTAATAGGGTCACATAATCTATAAACTAATAGATTTTTAATTTAGAATGCCAAATTTGGATAGATAAAACTTCTTCAATAATATTCTAAAAAATTAGCATGATCACTTTTTAGATTGATCTTGAAAATATATTGTTGATGGTATAATATTTATTCCAACCAAAAAAATTGGTATGGATAATGAAATTTTGAAGTTGGATTATTTTTCCCTAATTCCATGCCAAATAATTTTGTTCAAAACTTAGACTCACATGGTTAAATTTAGTAGCATGTCTCAATCAATATTGCTCAGGATCCTTAGTTTGTCCACTTTTCAAAAGTATCTCAAAAATATATTTTCAATATTGAAATAATTATCTAAATAGAAAAAATATTAAGGAAAATGAACCTTATGAAGTTAATTTTTTTTACCTAATTATACGCTAAAAAACATTCTCTGAAATCAAATTCACTAGGTTAACTTTACATGGACATATCTCCCTCAATATTACTCAAAATTTTTGGTGTGACCACTTTTCAAAAATATCTCAAAAATTTATTTCCAACCACACACAAATAACCTCAATAAAAAACATGTGTGAAAAGAATGACCCTCTGAAAGTTATGTTGTTTCTCTTTGAAAAATAATATATTTTATTATAAATGCCCAAAAAACATTTCTCACTTTTCCAAAATCATAGATATAATACTAGTTGGTAAGATTCATACATGCAATAACCAAATTACATTGAATAATAATTTTTAAAAAATGCATAATATAATAGAAATCACACAAACCAAGAAATGTTTGTGGGTAAAGATGCCTTTTTATGTAATGTAAAATTTAAAAATAAAATAATTACCCATAACTTAGGGAAGCATCATTTAGTATCCATCAAGGAAAGGATAAATCCATGGTGGGTGCAGGGTAATGGGGAAGAGGACAGGGGATGAGGGGGTCGGGCTTAAAGTACCCCTTTTTATATTTTGAAAATAATAATACTTGAACTTGGAGGGACTTTCAAAGATACATGAACAAATAATTTTTTAACAAAGTAAGAAGATGAATTGTAAAAAATTTAATGTAATTTATAAATATATAATTTTTTTAATATTTAGATGAGAAAAATATGTGAAATTAAATACACGATTGTGTATGGACACTTTTTTATAGTAAATGAATGGATTTTTGAATGAAATCACATATACGCATATATATAATATAAAATATTATTTAGAATATGTTTTCTTAAAATTTAAATAGATGTGTTTTTAAAAAAAACAAGTCAATAAATTTTAAAAATTGAAACTGTAAATGTACAAAAATAGATTTTTGACCTTAACATCATTAAAAATAAATAAATTCAAGCATAGCCACCAATTTTTAGATTTTTGAGGTATATATGTCTGTGTGTGTGTGTACATGTACATACATACATACATACATACATACATACATACATACATACGTGTGTGTGTGTGTGTGTGTGTGTGTGTGTGTGTGTGTGTGTGTGTGTGTGTGTGTGTGTGTGTGTGTGTTGTGTTAAACTATTTTTAAAGAAACATGGGTGCATAAAGGGACATCATTTAATGAAACAATGTGAATGGTGTGACTTCCCTACTTCCCTTGCTTCCATCCTTATTTGACTTCAAGTTTTTAATAAATTGACTACCCTAACAAAAAAACATTGTCTGGGTGACCATTATGTTTGACCAATTTAAGAAATATTAGGTTGGTTGTTCCATCATCCTATTTTTCTCCTGATGAAGGATCATGAGTAGTGATCTGAAATGTCGAGATAAAAAATATTACATAATTATTCTCAAAAATAATCTTCATTTGTATGGAATGTTGAATCATAAAATTTGTAGGTTTTAAATAGTTAAAGCAATCATAATTTCTAATTACATTTAGATGCATCTAAATTAACATGGGTATGTTCTCTATAATTCTAGGGGAGTGATTAAATATCTGACCCCTATTTTCTATTGAGATGACCCATGTTTGAATCATATATTATATAATTGAAATAATTCTATTGAAGTTACAAATTGCATTGATAGAAGTGACATGTCATTAAACTCTACAAATGTATGTCCCTAGGGTTCTTTGAGTCAATCACCTTAAATGTCTTACCATTGCTTCTCACCATCATCACCAAACTCACCTTGAAATATTTCACCACTTTTATGCTTTGTAAGAATGTATTTGGATGTCAAAATAAGTTCATATAAAATAATTGGCAGGGGAGGGGGGGCACTGATCAGGTTCTGAATTATAATGCAATGCTTTAGTCTATGATGGTTTGTATTCTTTGTGGAAATAAATAACCTCTTTGCCTAATCACTATGTCAAAACTATAAATGTCAGAGAACTTCCTCTTCTTAAACAAAAATGTCAAAGCATCTTATTCTCTCCATTAATTCCACATAGATTAGACAACTTCCCAAGTCTTTCCTCCACCATAGGGGGAAAGGAATTGCCTTCTTGAATATTTCTACTAACATAGGATAAAAAGGGGGTAGACTTAAAAAATATTTTCTCTCCTATAGGTGATAAAGGCATGGCCTCCACAAATATTTCCTTTGTAATAGGTGGCATAAGCAACTCCCTCTCTATTTCTATATTCCATGCATCATGTCTACAACTTCCTCACATGTTAATATCCCATAACATTAAAGGTCTACAACTTATACTTCCTCAAATGTTACACTTAAGGGGTATGAAATATTAAAGAGAATCAGAAGAGAAAGACTGCTCATTTTTGCATCTTATTCTAGGACACTAATCCTATAACCTTGGCACTTTGAGATATTATATATGCGTAACACATTTCATTCAAAATACCTAAAGCCTAGTTAATAAAACCATTTGATGCATATCCTCAGACCATATAATTCCATTGATTCCCCTTCCCTTAGTGATTAATTGAATGAGATATTTTTTATTAGGTCTCCTAAAATCTTGAGAGTGAGAGTGTAGCCCAAATCAATGTGCACCAGCTATAGAGATAGCTACAACTTCATGATGGCATAATTGCAATAATAAGAAAAGGAAAAATATAATCATCAACATGCCTTTTGTGAGGTTTTCCTTCATTTTTTCATCGAATTTCCCATTTTAATGTTTAATACACTTGGTTATCTTGAGGCAAAAAAGGATCTGGTTTTAGACAATGATGGGTTGAGCTTTGTGTTATCACCTAGTAGAAAGGGTTTAATAACTTCTCATGTTTTTTCACTAGTGTACCTTCCACATTAACACATTTATTCCACTCTTATTTTAACATGCTTCTAGTCATGATGCACTTGTACCCTTCCTTATATAGTGCCTTTTTCATTTCATTTATAGTGCACCTTTGTTGCTTATAGGATTTTTCATTTATCAATTTTAACTTTCTTGGAGTGATGTCATTTTACATGGTTACCAATTTTTGGTGAGATATTCATTATGTTTACTTTTCCCTTCTATGTTCATGGGTGATACACTTCCATTCCTCTTTCACACTTCCTTACCTCACAAGTCCTTTATATTGATTTGATCCCAACCCCATGCCTAGTTTTTTCATTATTCACATACTATATCATGCTTATATACTCTTGTCTTATTTTCCCACTTTTCACCTTTCCACCCCATACTAAATCCTATGCCCAATCCTTCAACGCAACAAATTTATTTCTATTATCTTCATCTTGGTTATATGTATCGAGATTGATCTTCCTTTGTTACAATGGTCATCAAGATATAAATTTATTGAGTTCAAGTTGCCAATACTAGCAAGGTTTAATTCACTAAGAGAGAGTTTTAAAAAATTACATAGATACCTCACCCAGAAACTTAAATGTCCAACTTAAGGCTTTCAAAATAAATCCCTCACTCTACTTTCTTTACTCCACTTACAAGGTGCACATATATTAGTACATATACAACTATGCACAACTACCATGTTTAGGAACTAAACTAAACTACTCTAACCTATCAAATAGAATATGCATAAAACAAATGGCATACACTTTATTACACAAAAACCAAGTGCATGAGCATGAGCTTCAAGTAAAAATAAAAATGGCCATTCCCATAGTAGTATCTTCCTAAACATCCTTTACTTTGAGTGCTTCAGCTTCAGCTTTCGGTGTTCAATCTAGCTGAGTGGCACACATATCTATTTCAATATAAGTGCACATCCTCAATGTAAGGGTATCCCTGATGTCATCCCCATTTTGTACTGATCATCATGACACTTCCTACATAATATTGTCCCCTCTACCTAGGGTCTTTTTTAGACACCACTCTCTATTAATTCTTATTATTCTTATGCTTCTTAAGTTCACGCTCATCTTGTTCCCTTATGTTAAAATATTTCTCGCCCTCTACCTTTCATAATTCATTCCCCCTTCACCTTCTACCATCCATGTTGTTCATATGCATAAGAAATTAGTCCACTAATTTATCATGTTCTATAATCCATTATATACCATTAGCTTCTCGATCTTTACCGAAAACTAATTCAAGTCTAAGCCTCCAGTTTTATAGAAAGACTGGTACTAAACTTCCTCTTAACATTGCAGCAATAAAATTTGACCTGTGCTAGTAACAAAACCAAAATATTGGGCTAGTCTAGCGGTCACTACATGATAGTTCTTTTGTGCACGTAAACACTTTACTTTACAACCTTATATGCTAGCACATCACATAAATTTAGGCTCACACACTCACCCAAGGCATAGGGAGGGAAAATGGGGCTAGGTTGACATTATTTAGAAATGGTTCTATTCATATAGTCATACACGTAACTTACGTGCATGGGTCAACTGAGGATTCCCTAAATCTTTTCTACTATTGCATTGAGCACATATTCATAAGAAGATAATCACAACAATAATTATAATATATAAATATTCATTCAACATGTACAATACTTATAAGTACATAAACAATAATAACCATCATAAACATGGTGATATTAACTTTAATAAATACTTTTGTTCATAATTCAATAGAACATGGTTACAATGTGTTTCTCATGCATTTAACAACATAAGTTATTTACATATATTTCTCTCCTAACATTATGCAATTCACTACTACTTGTATTCTTCTCTTTGTTCCTCTCAAGTCTTTGATTTTTATAGGCTTTTAAGCGACTTCAAGTGTCACTTAGTATCTCATCTACCACCAATCAATAATTAATTCCTTTCCCACCCATTTGGAATTTAATATGGTGCTCAATTCTAGTTCAACAACTATGCCATGTTTCACCACTTCCCAATTTTATTTTAAATTCATCCCACACACACACACACACACACACACACACACACACACAGATATATATAACTTTTCCCTCTATCCTTCATGATCTTTGTTGTGGTTTTTGGATACACACAATCTTTATGTGTCTTGATTTTAACATTTTATCAAATATGCACATGGAATTTTTTTAGGCTAGATATTTCCCTATTTGAATTTTTTTTAGGGTGCATCCTAGAAATTTTGGGTTAGTGTGTATTAGCATTTACTCTCTTTAGATACATAATCATATCCTCACCTTTATTTTCCACTCGTACATGCCCCTTGTCTTGGCTATACCTAAGGTCAACAGTCTGTCCAACCATGTCTATGACATATGTCTTCTCAATTTTTTCCTTATGGTGAGTTAATATCTATAGCTCATGAGTAAGATTATTATATTGATACACATTCATCAAAATCATAGGCATAATTGTATTTTCATTAGATTCGTGTCTTGATTCTACTTGAGATAATTTAGAAATTTATATCTAACCCATGTGAATAGTTGGAGATTTTGTGTTGTATATGTTATAATCATTAGATCCATCCCATACTTTAGATGTGCCATTTCAATCATGTTTTTTATTTATAGTAAGGTATGCATAACCAACCATACTATATTGTGGAATTAATTTATTTTAGTTTCTATACTCTTAAACATATTCATCATCATCAATATCACACACCTCAATTGTGTGCATATGTGGAAAATGATTAGATATCATTTCTTGAGGAATAATTGAATAAATGGTTCACTTTCATTTCTTGATTTTAATATGCAATCATATCATTTTTAGGATTACCTTTTCCATATTTTTTATGAATAAAGTGTAAGATATGGTTGTCTCTTTAGAAATCACACTTATAACGTTAGTCTTATTATGTATATATTTCCTACAAACTCCATTATTAGGTGTAATTTCTTAGTAAAATCTAATTTATGTAGCTATTATTTGAATAATTCAACCTTGGGCGAGGGAACCATAATGTAAATGGATTTCTCAATATTGGAAGGTGTGCTTGAATATAGTGACACTTTAATAAATGTATCTAATGTAAGGTCATAACTATCAAGAAGGTCATGAAAATGTGTATAACCCACCCCCACAACCCCAACCTCATTATTAAACATTCTTGACAATATAACAATGTACATAAATTTCAAATATAACTTCCTTACATAAAATTTCAACCATTTTTTAATTTTGTTTGGTTGTATAAAACAAAATTATCAAGTATGTATACAAATTTTAAGGTCTATGTATGAAAATGGATCATAGATATTTGATTTGTTTGGAATTACATGTATGTGTTCCCTATTTTTATTCATGTAGATGACTCTTCAATATACTAAATAGTTACAATAAGAGGTAGAAGGATAAGATTGATCTTCAAAACTAGTTTTTGGACCAGTATACATTTATTTTCCATAGATGACACACTAAAATTCGGTGTCAATATGTTATCATTAAGAACTTGATAATTAAAATTATATTCATTTGGTTGTGATCTAAGATGACTATTTTATTTTCCCCTACACATTTTTTTATGTCTTAGATTGTATGTACCTACCTATTTTATTGAAAATGTTCATTGTTTGCAAAATACACTTTGACTAATATGTTGTGGTTAGAAATCAAAAAATATTTGATAGGTTTTCATTGTGAGATCCAAAAATCAGGCATGACACTAAATTGTTTGAATACCCACATCAATCACATGAATACTCTATGCATTACCAAAGGTGTCTACAATTGTCTACAAGCCTAGCTGATACCAATAAATATTAATAGCTTTTAAATGATATACCGAACATGTAAAATAGAAACATTTATGTCTTACTTAAAAAAGGTTTGGCACCATTTAATATTAAGATTCTTATAGCCATAAATCTTGTTAACTTACATTCTTACCATGATCGAGTCATCAAATGGATTTTATGGAATCCAACAATGTTGAAAAACACAAAATGTGTTAGATCTCCCAAGAAATATTCAAACATCCTCTAGAGTAGTCCTAATAATAATGTGACCTTGTGTTTAAATTATTCTCATCACCATAGATATTCCCTTTTCTTGGGAAGGCATGTCAATTCATATTTTGTTACAAATTCTAAAAGTTAAGGAAGTGAGCTTTTGTGTCTCACAAGGAAACTATTTCCTCTAACCACGTCCATGATTTCAGGGCTTTGTACCTATATAGAATTTAGTGCCTTCACTTTAGGTTATAAAAATAGAGCATAAAAATCATTAAATGTAATAATCAAAATATGTTTCAAGAAATAAAATTAAAGATAAAGATTTTTTACAATACTATTGTGGGAGGCATGAAATATTTTGATACCCTTTTGCATTCTATTTTAGAGAGAATTTACTTGACTCGTGACAATAAAACTATTTTTTAATTTGTGGAAGCACACAAATATTTAATTTCAAATGTTTAGTTACACTATATGGATGAATACTAGTACCATGGCCTAACTTTGACAGTCGACCTTCCCTATCATGATTTTTTTTTCAAATGACAGTTATCTATTTAACATTGCCTTTCAAATTCTAATATATTTCATCGTATACAAATAATTAGTTGTTGTTAAAATGCTTAAATTTACAATGCAAGTTTACTTTAATAATTTGAACTTGAAAATACAAATTTACATTAAAACTCAATCACAAACAATTCTAAATACATTTACGCAAGGACTAGCCCCTATGTAGGCCTTGTTTTTAATGTTTATCAAAACATCATTTTTTTTTATTGTAATATGCAAATATTGTAACCAACCTCTAAGTCTCCAACCTCTATAAGGAATAAAGGTTATTTGAGGTTGGAGCTATTATTATAATTGCATGTGCCATATGGTATCTAAATAAAATTTGACATCAAAACACACTCTAGTCATTAAATAAATAATTATAAGGTCTGGCTAAGATAGAAATTACATCTCATTTATAAAGTATGAATAAATAGTATAAATACTAGGTAATTTAATCACATAGTTTGACTCAAACAACTACCATGACTCATTTATAAGTTATAAATAAATATTACCGACACTTGACAACTTAACCACATAGTCTGGGTAAAACATCTACCACAGAGTTGTAAAAGGGACACGTGCACTAATAAATACATGTATAAAAATTAGATTTATCTAAATCAATTCTTTATAATTCAATAGAAAACATTTAATATCAATACTAATTGATACACATCAATTCTTTTATAAAGTTAATAATCATGTAGTGTACTAGATATCCACATAATAAACAATTTGCGTAAGCTAAAAATATGAAATATGAAGTGAGAAATATAAAAGTTGTATTAACATCAAGCATTACATTTTTACAATACTCTATCCACTCTTTCTTTTATTCTAAATGAAAAAATATAAAACATGTATGTAAATAAATAGAGTCACCCCTTATTATGATTGAATACTTATATGAGAATTAGGTGACATAAATAATAGATGAGAGGCCTCATACTCCAATCTATTGGCTAATGACACTCTAATAGATCTCCATCTCTACTATGATGCCAAAAATTTTGAACTTTCAATTAAAATAATGAGCATGCCAATTATTTTTTATCACATTTCTTTAAGTATAATTAAAATATTACTTGTTCCTTTTTATTTTAGACTAATGTCAACAATAGTAGAAGGGGTAACTAAGTAATAAAATCATAGGCAAATATCAATACTATACAGATGTTTTGTTGCTGGTGGAAGGAAGAAAATATCAAAGACCATACTCTGAAACATAAATACCCATCATAGTTTTTGATGGGAGTATGATAAATAAAGGATTTGAATCCTTCTCATCCCATGTGGAAATTGTAAACCATGTGTTGACACTACAATTCTTAACCGCATATAAACTTCATCATATAATATGCCAGCATGGAAGGACCCATTGGCCTCATGGAAAGTTCATCCTGCATTGCCACTCAAGGAGATCAAGCTTTTGCAATGAATCGATCCATAGTTGGGGATTTTAGATCCTATTTATGATTATATTTAAAGCTTAAATTAAATAATACTTATATCAAAAAAAAAAATTATATTTTGGAGTATTTTTAGCAAAGACTTTCTTAATTATCCAATATTTCCATTGTCATCAGCAAACAATTTATTAATTTATAATGTTAGGGGTTGGTGTTGGAATCAAGAAACACTTCATTCATTCGATTTATTTATTCGATCTTCTTCCTTACAACAACATTAAAATTTTCTTTGTATTCAATATATTCTAAATATTTAAACATTGTACACTAATTTTTGAATCTATCCATTAACTCCTTAGTAAAAATGGATTGTAGTGTTGATATTCTCTCTCCTTTCTTTCCATTCTACAATCATATTGTTCAATTTTTTCCCCTTCTAGAATCATACCATATAATACTAGGTATGCTAAGAATATTTGTTTTTTTTTGTCCTATTAGAATCATATTGTCCAATATTGGGTTTTTCAAGAATATATTATACGGTCCTAAGTCTACTAAAACCATATTGTATGGTTCTATCCATGTATGTAATGGTTCCTTTTGGCTTATGTGGGAATTCACTTATCCCATTTTTTCACTTTGTGATTGTTATGATGTTAGCTTGCTTTCCAATAAGATCAAAATTTGAAATCAAAACATCTATAAATAAAACAAACACTCTAATGTATCTAGACATATATTATCTATCAATTAAAGGGAAATTTAGAGATCAAATCCAAAAAGCATTTTATCATTAATTGTTCATAAGAATCCATTTAACATCAAATAGATAAGCATTTAGAGAGTGTTCATTGTAGCATTAAATTCTATGTTAATGACACACTACATTGCATTGGTTTGCCTAACTAATGAATTACTACAATTATTAGATTTTGTTTCAATATCCTACAGTATTGAGGGGCTTGAAAAATGTCAAGGAAGCTCAACTATTACATGGTGTAATTCAATCCACAAAATATTTTGTTTTATTTAGAATTTTCAAATCTAACTTCCTATGCATTTTCCTATTGATTGAATTAAAGTTTCAAAAACTTGATTGAGTATTTTGGAGCCTTAGATTTAAAGAAAATATTCATCAATAGAGATTTGGAATAAATAATTTCTATGTAATTGATTTTATAAAACCTTCACAATGTAAGGCATTGCAATTCTTTACTCTAAATAAAGGTTGTGCTATTGAGTATTGTCATTGATGTCAAAGGTACATCTTGCATGAGGTTGATCAAAGGTGACTAAGCCTAGTTGATAGTTTGTTGATGTAATAAGGGGCATTGAGAAAGTGTTGTAATTGAAGGATGTTGTCATGAAAGATAATTTTAGGGAAAGATAGATAATTTGAAGGCAACTAATGTCTTATGTTTGCATGAAGGTATAAGTCATTGATGTCAAAGTTGCATAAGAAGCCTAGTAATGACATGAAGAGGTATGTGTATGAAAATTAATAAAAATAGTCATGTGAAGGTTATATGACACTATTTGAGCATGTATATGAGGCATTTAATTATTCATGATATTTTTAGTGTGAGCCTATAGGGGTAGGACCTTTAGGCTAAGCTTACACCTAGACCTCTCTTAGACCCTTCCTAGCCTAATGAGGCATGAAGATCATATTTCAAGGAATGTATGCATATGTGAGCATGGAAAAAGGTGAGATAATTTTTTTTAGGCATGTCCACAAGTTTTTAGGTCATTTTTGAAGGAAATTGCATGAAACACTATTTTAGGCCTTTTCAAGTTCACAGATTGAGGTCTCAAGACTTGAGAAGAACTTTTAGACATTCATTGGCATGTGTAACCTCTACATGGGAACCTAATATATTAAGGAGATATGGGGAAGGATCATATATAATATCTCTAGGCATTGGTTTTGGATTTAAGGGGTAGTCCTTTATGAATAATTGCTAACACCAAAACCTATGTTAAACCTCCCTAAAACCCTAATAAGGATCTGATGTGAAATATCTTATTCAAATTAGCTCAGAATGGACTCAAATGACTAAAAAAATTATTGGATCATGTATTAAACTTTCCCAGGTACCTCTAGGTGGTGGTGGTTAGTTAGATGAGAGAGAAAATGCACATATATAAACTTATTTGTCAAGAAGTTATAGGTCTCAAAATTTGTATTGGTAAAGAAGAGAAAATGGATGGAAGAATAATATAGGGACTCATAATACATTAATATTATGGTTTATGGATAGGTTCCACTCTTCAACTGTACTAAATTGGTCATCTAAGTAAGCTAGTCGTAGACAAACCTAATGGTGTGATTAGTGAAAAACTGAGGCTTAGATGAGAAGATGGATTTGAGGGTCTAAACATGTTAGATTGATGTAAAAAAGTACATGAATATTTTATTTATGAATTTTGAGTCATTTTCATTCTTGGAAGAAGTTTTGGAGGTCAGTGATTATGGTAAATAGTTACTCATAAGTCGACATGTTTGGTTTAGATAAGACTGTGTGATATAGGATCAAGAAATTAGTCTGCAAGACAAATATTTTCCAATAGACCATATGATATTTATATTTAATAATGGTATATAGATCTCATATAACCATTTACATACATCAGGATTCATGAAAAGTGTCTACATAGGTATTGAAGGTCTAAGTCACCATGACTGGTCTTTGAGGTAAATTAGCAGTTCTGAGTGAGTTCCAAAGATGTTCTTGAGCCCTTATATCCTGAGTGAAAGTGTTTCAATAATTTTGAGATGATATTTAGGTCATATATTATGTATACATGTTTATTTTGTCCTTATTAAGTCACTTAAGGGTGTGTAAGCTTAATTTTTTCAAATAAGACTTTTGAGGTACATAGGCCTAATAGGGCAATTGGTCCTAAAGGAGATTTCATGGTATGAACAAAATAAATAGGGATAATAAAACATGGATGACGTCAATATAGGTCCTTTGATAAGTGATTTAATGGTTTTTATTTGTTTGAGAAGGCCATCTGGGTCTAAGAGAATCAAGCTTTGATGCTAAGAAGATAGACCTAATGTAATTATGCCTCCATGAGGCCTAAAAGAGAAATGAGGCTTAATTGAGTTTTTGTAGACCAAAAGGGGTCCAAATTTTGTTTGAATCATGTTTATAAGATGTTTTAAGACCTAATCCATGGCTGACCAAGTGGTGTGTGACCATGAAACTTGTATATATACAAGGCAGTTCAAGCTTATTTATAGGTATACAACATAAGAAAATAAAATATTGCATGGATGAGTAGAAGGAGGTTTTGAAATGAGACCAAAACAATTGAGAATAGGTTTGGTGATAAAAATACATGAGGTGGCTGAGTTGGTGTTGAGTCACTTAGGGATTTGGTGTTTCCTTGCAAGTAGGTGTTTGTTAAAGCCTAGTCAAGTTGGTGTTTTACTTTATTGGGGTTGGTGCACTAAGTTCAGATGGTGCTCAATATAATTTGATATTTTTTTATAGGAATATATTCCATTTTCATATATCATAGTGTGTTTTCTTCCCCTTGAGGATTTCCCACTCATATGTGTGTTTTCTTGTGTTATATACTCATGTGAATGATTATTTATGTATTTTTATATCATTGTATTGATTTGATGGTTCAAGGAATGTTAAATTACATGTGAAATAAAGTTTTTAAACACTGATTCACCCCCCCCCCCCAGTTATTATTCTTAAAACATGTGCTTGATTGAAACTTCTTAAAAATTTAATCACTATAATTCTAGGGCCTAGAATTTTTTTGTTGATGGTTTGGACAAGGTCCTTCATTCATCATGAGTTCTCAAGGTTCATTTCTATTGAAACACAAAACCTCAAACTTCAACAACTATCTCTAGATCTCCCAATATTCAAGATACATTAAAAACCCCTCCTTTTATCTTTATTGATCTAGTTTTGAAAAATTAATTAGGTTAAATTTATTATTTTACATATGTTTTAGACCTATTTATATGGTTATGGATATTTATGTTGCAATTTGATTGAAATCCATTTATCAATTCTACATTTTAATTAACTCCAACTCTCTTACACCCCTTAGTGTTTCATATGTTAGTGAAATCACATTGTCTTGCATGTTATTCATATTTTTAGGGTTAGATATTCTTTAGGGTAAATATGAATTTATACATTTTTATAATTTTATATCAATTTCATTCTATTTAATATATAATATCCATAGCTCCATTATGTTTCACTCCAAATCTCTTGGAATTTTCATGGTGCATGTGCTTAATGTTTTATCTCCTCATATACAAAAAATAATTGATTAGGTCTAATAATACAACTAAAAAGAGTTCTATGATTAATCATGATGCTATTTATTTACCTAAAATTCCTTTGGTTAATTTTATATCTTTCTTAAAAAATAAAAAGAAATTAAAAAATGTAGCTAGTGTCACTTTAAAATTTGTATTTCATGGTGCAACTAATAATGGTGTCTTTGAATGATAATGGTGTGAATGCATTCCAAATTTATAATACATGTGAAGTAGATCATGATTAAAAAAAATTCTTAGATGAACAAGATAATGCTAAAAATCTTGCACATTTTATAAAACATATAATAGAAAACCCTAATGGGATAGTTGGATTGATGAGTGTATTGAAAGAAGTTTAAATTCAATCCATAGATTAAGAGATATAAGATAGGATTAAGATATAAAAATTACATAGAATATAAATATATGGATCCACATAATGTGGATCAAATACTTACCTCTTGAAATGGATTTCAATCTATGACTAGTCATGTAGTCATTTCTCAAACTTATTCTAAACCTACTCATGCCCATGATTTTATTACATCTAATATTGCTAAAGGTTCTCATTTAAAAAAAATTATTTTCAAACATGTTCCCATTGTATCTCAATGTAATCAAAATAATTAACCTATTTACACCATTTTTCAATTTTAAAAAAAATCTCAACATGCTCCCACTACTTCTCAATTTAAAAAAAACTCCAACGTGTTTATCAAATTCCTCTTATTCAACCATATATTATTTATGCCTCCTAAATCATTGCATATGTTTCATATCCTTTTAATTTATATAATTATTCTATTCCAACCTATTCCACTTCTAGTTTGATTCCAAATCTTGAAATGAATATAATGAAGCATACATTAAATGACTTGTAAAATAAAACTAATGTTCTTTATCAAGGGTATCAAAATTGAAAAATTAGGGTCACTTCTAGTGATATTTTTCTAAACACCTTAGATTATTAAGTGACCGCACCCCGATTTCCAATAGGATTTTTTGATCTAAAATTTGATTTGGTTAATGGAAAAGGCCCTTCTCATTACATTAGGGTTTTATGTCTCTCTTATTTTTATTTTTATTATGATAATTGATTATTGAATAAATTATTTCCACAGATTTTGAAATATTGTGTAATTGATTAGTTCTATGAAAGTTATTATGTGGATCCATACATCCTATTAAACCATTAGTTGACAACTTCTAAGTTCATTTTTCAATAAATCTTGATGTGAAGATCACATTTTCATAATTAACTAGAATAAAACAATGATTAAATGAGACTAGTAGTAATCAATTGTTTAGATCAGAGGCTATGGATACAAAGATTAATAATGAATTACCATATAGTTAAATCAAAATTATATTTTATCATATCTTTCTTCCAATTATCAAGGAAAATTTTATAATCAACACTTACCATTATTTCAATGAAATTTGTCTCACAATTAGATATTTGAAGGCCAAAATTTTAGATGCAAATGTGCTTAAGTATGGTTTAAATGATCCAACTTATAATAGTGATAAATTTTCCAAATAAGACAAATTTTAAGGCTAGAAGTAATGAAAATGATTTTCAACCTAAGAGTGATGCTAATAAAATGGTCAACATTGTAGAAAAACCACCTAACATGATCATATTATAACAACAAATGGAGTGTAATAAATTTACAATGTTAAGTGAAAGTCCATCGAATGTTTTGAGAATATTTGTTGACTATAATCTGTTTAATTTGCTTCCCATTATATAATTAGATCCTTCAAGGTCATTTCCTAACAATCATAATGAAAACATAATTTCTGATTATCATGGAATTAAAGTACATTATTCAAATAGATACATCACCTTGAAGTATAAGATATGGTATCTCGTTGGTATGAACCAAATTTAAGTGAAGAAACTATTAAGATACACATATTACAACAAAAATGTGTCAAATAATAATAATAATAATAATAATAATAATAATAATAATAATAATAACACAAGAGATGTTGTGGGCAAAGATTCCCTAATCTACCATATACTAAAAAATAGAATACTTACCCTTAAGGTAGAGAAATACCATTCAATGACCCTTAAGTAAGGAATAAAGCCACAAGATATCCTAGTATGGGAATGACACTTCTAGAGGGATAAACTCCAATATGATTCTATCAAATAAAATACTCTCCACTTACTTAAAATCCTTGTGAATGATATTAATTTCCTTTATATAGACCTCTATTACTAATAATGAATGAATAAACTAAATCTCAATATAGGTTGAATCATTTCCCAATATAACTAATTCTATAAGTTAATCATTTGACCCAATATAAACTAAGGGAATGTGTGCCACATGTACGCATCTCCATTATCCCATATATATCATAATATCATTTCCCTAGGTATATAACATTCCATCCCTCATTTACATATTTCATCCATGAAACATGAGAATAAACCAAGTAATGAGCGTTCCTCAAATCATTTACCAATTTATGCCTTGCTCGATCATTCGATCACATGTATTTAATCTTGGTATCTATTATATCTCTAATCCTTATTCCAAAAGATGATGCACTACTCTAATGAACCATTCATGACTAAAAATTCTTCTCTTTGGCTTTCATGCATAGCATAATGATTGTTCCCATCATTTCATGTACCATGTTATATTGTACTACTATGATTCCATTTATGACCATAGTTTTTCCTCTTTGGCTTCCATTCATTACTGTTGACACTTGGATATTCACCCTTGAGGAGATGCCTGTCTCTCCTCATCCAAGTGGCACAATGAAAACATCCCTCTTTCTATGGGTGACAATGTTGAGAGTTGAATCTCTAGAAGGGCTAGTTCCTTTGATGCACTCTTTGAAGAACTTTCTTACCTATCAACTTATGGATGAAAAGGGTTAAGAAAAACAACTCAAAAAACCAAAATATGATGAAAAAAATTTAATTTCCTTCTATTTGATTGAATATATACTACTTAAATACAAACAGAGCTTTTCTTACACACAACTCATAACTTAAGATGCATTGTCACATCAATGTTTCATATGTTAGATTCAAGAAGGTATTTGACACTTAGGAGGGTAATGGATGATTTCATGAGGGAAAATAATCATATAAATCTTCTAAGACACCTATAAACTTATAAAATAATACTAACAAAGACTTGCAACAATATCCTTTATGCACACTTGGTAGACAATCAAGGATAACATGCTAGAAAAGAAGATCTTCTACTATACAAGACCAATAGGATTACACTAACACTCAATTTCACAAAATTTAAGTAGGAAAAAACCCTTGTTTATTTCTTCAATAGTCCTTAAAGTACAAAATTGGCTAGGGTTTCACCATAAACCAATAGAGGCTACCCAAAAGAAGCAAAAGAATCCATATTTATACCCTTTGAGAGAGAAACAAGGCAAAGGAAGTCCAAAGGTCACTTGTACCCATATCAATTCGATAAATGAGGTTAAAATTACATGTGATATATATTTTAAATGATCCATGTAATGTCATGGGTTCCAAATGTCCATATAACTCATGAAATTGATGAAAAGTGTCTCAAAATTCCTTATCCTTGCTCAAAAAATTGCCTTCATCATTTGGACCTATTTGAACATCCCACCACTAACTATGGATAGTTATAATTATTGGAATGAGATGGAAGTAATTCAAGCATGAAATTACATGCATTGGTTGCATTCTTACTCCTTTGGAAACTCCTATAATGAAGTAATCACTGTCTACAATTTAGAAACTCCTTATTTCAGTTACCCCTCATGCTTGGCCTCAAAAATTCCTTAATTTTTCCATAAAAATTAATTGGATGGAGTTATTAACACATTTAAATACCCTAAATGGTCTTATAATTTTCAAATTCACCTTAAAAAGATATCCATTTGAGTTTTTCGCACTTTTCACTCTTGTGCTCACTATGCCAATTTTGACTGGCTGAAAGGAGAGCTCTAGTTAGGAAACTTAGAAGTTTTTTTCATAGAATAAAATGAAAATATGGAGTTATAATATGTATTTATCCTCCCTCAAAACTTTATTTCGTCTTCTCAAACCTCCTAGAACCTATAAAACATAGAAAAAGGTGATAAAAACATTGTTTTGCATGTTATTCATATAGTTTCATACATATTATTTTCATGGGTGAGAGAATAAGTGAGTATTATCCATGATAAAATAGGTTTCCTTTCTAAAATATTCCATTTTAATGGCTCTCCATTCTTGTTTTCTCCATTGGGTTCATCTAAGGGTTTTACTAGGGTTTTAGACTATTTCTATTCTTAACAATTGTTCATACAGATGCCACATTAAAGTTTCCAATTAATGCCAAAAATTTGTTTTATATTAACCTATATAACTCCCCACAACCCATTTTATTCCCATGCAAATCCTTATCAAAGATATGAGCTTTACAAGTTAACCTATCGATCTTGTTTCTCTACTTTCCTGCATGCTTGAGCTATCTCTAGGCCAAAAACAATGTTCTTGCCAATTTATTTACATAAAAAAATATCATACATGTCTTAATTCACTCCATAAACATTCCCCAATCATTTTGATATCTCATCAAGGACTAGAAATGAAGGTAGATCACCAATTGGCTTTAAGTCTCGTCAAGGCCTAATGGGCTTGGCATACCCTCTGCCAGTTTGGATCACTTGGGATGTTATAACATGTTTATGATGGTTTATCATGCATGTTTACACTTAATTGATACTCACCAAGTCATCATATGACCTTTCAGACACTCCTTTTCATCTTTTCTCTCTCATTTGACAATTAGGCCTAGTGGGAACTTGCCTAATTTGACTCTATACATGAATAGTTAGGTCATTTTAGAGGGTTAAAGCTTTTTTTAGTGTTATTTATCCTCCATAAATATTCCATACTCATCACCCAATATTAATTTAATATCCCAAAGCCTCAACTTAAGTCCTTCACTCATTTGGCCATCTTTTGCTTATCTTGCCAAAGATCTAATTTTCATGAGTGGTTAATCTCTGAGACAAAATATATATATATATATATACCTCATCCCCATGGAAAAATTAATTTTTTTATAGTTTTCTCAGGTCTTAATGATTCTCTATAACAAATTAAAAGGTTAGACTCCCTCATTTGGGTACCTAACCAACTCAAGTTGTCTAAAAAAGGGGCTAAAAAACTTATGTTCCTGCATTTTTGTCCAAATCCACTTGTGTATGACCTTTCCAATCAAATTATATGCCTTTATTTTGTATAAAAATGTTACCCACCTTAAACTTGTGCTCATTTAGCTTTTGAAAGCATCCAAAACCTTTCTCCTTAGTGGATTCTTTATGCTTACCCTTTGAACCAATAGGTTTCTTAGCTTGCTTGTATGGACTGTAGTCCATTTTCCAAGTGGGAAGGTAATTTTATAACCTTATCAAGGTCTTGGTAATTTTATTTCATATATTTTATCATATTGGATCATCTTATGATCATTTCAACTTTCCTTTCATCTCTAGATAGTCTAGGCTTCACTCACCCTTGCCAAGTTGTACCCTGTTGACTAAGATTGAGGTACTTCTACATTTTATTACTCCTATGGGTTTCATGGGCTCCCAATATATTTTAATTATTTTTATATTCTCTACTTTTACCACTTAATATTACCAAACTTTTCCTTCAAATGATATCTCACCTAAGAGTTCCAAGTTCCTTCTTTTAGATTAATTATCTCTTGACTAGTGACTGAGACAATCCTCCTCCAAGAGCTAGTTGTAGGTATTTATTGCCTCATGAAGGTATTTAATATGATGTTTTAAAACCTTATTGACCTTTCCTTGACTTTACATTAATTTATTAACTCTTTGATCACTCCCCTAATATCCATCAAGCCATTTGTATATCATTTAGCTCAAGACTAGGACAACTTCATTATGGTCTTCCCTATAGGTATTCATAGGATTGGATAAGGTTATTATGATGGATAAAACCTTAATAATATCATATTAGAGGTTGTAACCTACTTGATCAACTCTGAACCCACCTTAGATAGCTAAACACTATCACAATGCATGTTTACTCACTACTTTTTCATCAAAACTATCTAACTCCTATAGGTGGCCATTATCCATGCCTGAGGAGTACTTGATCATGTTCTAAGCACTAGGAATAGGTTAAAAACCTAACTTAATATTTAAAACAAAATCTCCATAAATTTTCCTATTTCACTTCACACAACAACATTTGCCAATGGCCTTCCAACACCTATCTCATAATTTAGTCCTTCCTACTTGTAGGACTAAGAGATCTTGCATCTATTGAGCCCTGTAGGTGCTTCTAGGTTTAAAAAAAAATCATTTTTACTCATGAATATACTTGGGACCTTGATATAGTTTATAATCATCCTTTGAAACCATGAACACAACCTAACCTCCATCTATGCAAGAAGAGACCTTTTTCAAGCTTGAAACTCCACCTTCGCTGTAGATGCATTTTTAAGACAGTGTATGGACAGGGCATGTGAGTATGGAGTAGAAACCATATTAAAACATTTCAAGATGATAATTTAGTCATGAATGTGTATTTGGGTCATTTAGAGTCATTCAATCATGATGCTTAGTCAAGGTATGCCAAGTTGATTGAAGAAGATCCTCTTTTAGACCAAAATCATGTAGAATTCACTAATTGGTTTTAGTGTGTTTTAAGGTACTTTTGAAGCTCTTAAAAACCACCTTCCCCTTGTCCTATGATAGGTATATATGGTCCATCCCTTTAGATGCCTCAAAATATCTTGAAAACATGCCTTAGAAGGTCCACCAAAACCTCTTAGAACTTTGTTTTGTTCTTTTAGGGATTCCATCCCTAAATTTAGTCTTTGACCTTCCAACTTGATTCCATGTTTCCTTTGTCTTCTAAGAGTTTTCTATAGGTCTATTAAGGCCTTCTTGTCATGAAAATTAAAAGAGAAAGTATGAAATTGCTTTAGTCCTTCCTGTACACACCTAAACTCATGCTCAACCCACTTTGAAAGGTTGTTTTGAGAAGCAAATAGTGGATTGGGGTGTGGGATACTTTAAACCATGAGTATAAAATAGAATCACATGCCTTTGATGAAATTACAAATGTACTTCAAGTAAAACAAACAGTTTCAATAGATATCCACCTCCCCTTACACTAGCATGATGCCATCAAGGACCTACAAATACATATTTTGGGTAGAATATGTGGGCAAATCATATCATTGAGGTAAACATTGGTGGTGAACTACCTAAAAACTACCTAAATGCCATAGTTAATCTTCAACATTGTGGTATCCATCCTTTTAAACTTGGAACTAGCTTCAAAACACCTATTACAACATGGAGACACTTGCACATATGTGAAAAAGAGTAGACAAATGCACCAAGTGGCTATTTGACATGGCATATGAGCATGTGATCAAAATTTGTACTTTCCAAAACATGAAAAAGGACCTCATTCAACTCTTCAAGTCTTGGATGGACCAATACACCTCCATCATAACCTCATAGACATGATGAACTAGTTCATACATGAAACTACAACTAGAAATGTGCAAGGAGTTGATCATAGAGGGGAACAAGATAGCAAGAAATCTAAGGAGTGACATGGTGAAGTTAAAACATAAATGAGATGATCACATGACCCAGAGGATGATATAACACTCTTTCCCAATTGAAAGAGACACCTACAAGAGAGAGACACTCAGTAAATCAAAGTAATCCAACTGAAACTACATATGGTGATACCTCCTTATATGATAGACCAATTATGCTCATCTAAACATCATGAATCATGAAAACAAGAATTGAGACCATCTAAGAAGGAATCCAAAATCATTTGGATCTAATACCACCAATTGGTTCATATGGATTTGGCATAAATGGATCAAAACCTATAGGGTACACCAAATAACTATCAAATATACATAGTCAACTTGTTATCAATGGTTAATACATCATGTTTGACCAATATTCAAAATACATATATTAAAATTAAGGTTTCCTAATGTAATATCATATCCCAAATTTTTTTTTTTTGAAATTGCTTGTGCTTCCTGTACTAAACAAAAACCTTAGGATCATTCTCGTCTACTAAGAAGAGCAATAAATGTGTAGAATGGTTTTGGCATATAAACTACTATTTTAGATCAAACCAATTACTTAGGTTAGTTCTATAAGGATGAGGAGACCCCCCATGATCTCTCCCACATGGTAAACTTCCCAAAAATCCATACAAGTGCCATTTTATCTCTTTTTCAATTGATTTATGAAGTTTTAGTTAGATAACTTAAAGCCTTCTAATGTAACTTGTTGACCGATTTTGCCCCTTGGAAAAATTGTGGTTAACTTCTTCCCCTACATTTTAAAACTAGTCATATTCAGGTTGCAAAGTCCATCAATAGTTCAATAGTTCAAACGGCCTAAGTTCAAGTCAACGGTTCAACGAGTCCGGTTCAATAGTGGTTCATCGACCTTTTGGCTCAATCGGCGCGCTCCTTTGAACCTTGAACCGTTCAACCAAATTTTGGTTCAACGGCTTTGGTTCAAGGGCCTGCCCTTGGCCAAAGAGCGGTCAATAGTCAAAAATCCCTTTCAAAGGAAGGCAGGCATTTATAATGCAAAGGGACCTGGGCAACGTTTTAATTAAATAAAAAAAAGGGGGTTCAATGTTTTTTTTATAACAGTCCCAAATTCCTTCAGACTTTTGCCCGAAGGAATTCCTTCAAACTTTTGCTTGAAGGAATTCCTTCAGACAAAAAGTCTAAAGGAATTCAGGTGCAAATGCAAAGCCTGTGGGAGCTCGAATAAAACATTTGCAGAGACAACAAAGCCCGAGAGACCATCCCAGGACCCGTCAAAGTGTGCATACAATGCAAAGTGCCTGACTGGGTGCTAAGACTTAACAGGCTACAAAGAAGTTTAGAAGGAGAAGCCAGTGTGGACTCGATTGCCAGCATGGATCTAACTGCCATGTGATCCGATGACGAGGACTCGAGGATGTCCCAGAGCACGTCAAATTTAACAAAGCCATTTAGCCGTTGGGTTTTCAGTCTGGAAGAGCACCAAACATGGACAAGAAAAGGGCCTAAATGTAGCGACCTGCCAAGTATGTTCGCCCAAGGGGCTGAGCAGCCAGGTAAGACAAAAATAAGGACAAGGATGCAGAAGAAGACAAAATAGAGAGACAAAGTAAGAAATGATGAGGCATGGAGCAGTCAAGCAGTCCAAGTGGTGCCATTTGGGAAGTGACTTCAGTAGGTGGAGTAGTCCCTACAAATTAATCATGAAGGGCACAAATAGTTGAGATAAAATTGGTTTTCCCCATTTTTTATTAAATGGAAGGCACGCTGTGTAAGTTACCTAAGCAGGAAATGCAGGTCTCGAATAGTCAAAATGAACAGCTCATTAATATTTGAGCGACTTGTTTTCTTTCAAAGGGGACACGACTTGCCACTTGTAACAAAAGAGCGCCAAATGAGCCTCTTAGATTTTCCATATATATTGCAAACTTGGTCATTTTGTAATCATCTCCCAATTTTTTAAAGGCCCAGCCCTGGCAAAATCTCTACCTGAATCAATAAAAATATAGTTTTACCTCCATCTTGAATAGATAATCTGCATATGTTCTGAATGTTGATTTGTGTTCAGTCATTATCTTTGATGCTCTCACAGGTTTGATATCAACAAACCAGTTATCTATAAAGAGCCAGTTTGTAGCTTACAGGAGAAGAGTTCCATTTGGGGTGCAAAAATAGAGGAAGTCATTTTCAGTATGTATTCCACAGCATCTTGGTGAGTCCCTATTTTTGTGTTTTCCATAAGAACCTACCTGTCATTCTCTTGCACCCTGGTCCTTCTGTCAAGCCTGAGTGTATGTATGTTGTTTTTGTCTGATCTTGAGTGTGGATGTGGGAAGGTCAACTTATTTTGGTGTATCACCTCTTTTAGAGTAGGTTGTTTGTTTTCTACATTTCTTCTCCCTTTTCATCCCCCCCTTTTATTATATCTATATATACCTGTATTTTGCACTGCCTGAAACAAACATGATGCATCAAAGGGAGCTAGCCCTTAACTAGAGACTCTCCTCTCCTTCTTCGCCATCCCACAAGTGAGAGAGGAGTTTCCATGTTGCGAGGAGAGGGTAGGAACCTATTTTCTTGCCACTGGGTGCACTTTCCTGTGTCAACAATTCTGGCACGCCCAGTGGGACACAGTTTGATAACGCAGTACAGTTCAAGATTGATGTTGGTCCTGATATAACCAATTTAATTTTTCATCATCTGGCGACTTTGAGTTAAATCTGTTGGTTAAGCAGCCTGGTGCCATTCAATAGTTTCTTGTATGTATAATTCTTTTGCACAAAATCATGGGTTTTGTTTTCCTTCATGTGAATATGATCAGACTCAAAATATTTATGGAATCACCTCAAGTAGCTCTCCTAGTTTCCCTGCAACTATAAGGGAGGTGAGGCTGGAATTTGAGAGGTAGACAATGGAAATTACCACAATGGAAGAGCAGTATAGATATCAACAAGAGCTAATGTATAAAGAGGAGTGTTTGTTTAGGCAAGCACAGGGCTTGCAATCCATGGAAGAGGAGGTAACAAAATGGAGAAATTCATCTTTTCAAGGCAGCCAGCATTGTGCACCCCTTCCTAATCTGAAGAAATCCCCCTCTTTGGCACCAGATCCTTTCTATCACATTGCACTTGCTCACTCTAGCTTATCAAATATACCTGCCCCCAACTCAGTGCGCCTAGCTTTCCAACATCAGATGATATCAGAACAATCTCCCATTGGGGAAAATACCACCAGCCAGCATGTCCCTCCTCTAAATTCTCCTCCAACACACCAACAGTCTCTTCCTTGCATTTCCCAACCTCCCCAAGTCCTTCAGCATAATGTGCAGATTCTGAGTTGGAGGAAGGAATGCCAGGAACCAGCTCTGAGCTTTGGAGAGGATCATGCTGGTGAGCTCCAAGAAAGACTCTTTCAAGACAACCTAGCCAAGCAAATTGAAGATTTAGAGGCCAGGATGAAGCTGCTTCTTGAAAGAGAGAAAAAACTTACAGACCTTGTAGAGGAGCCTCAGGACCTTGTGGAAAACAAAGTTGCTACCTGTTTGCAAGAGCAAAATTCTAATTTAGAGATCCTGAACTGGGGAGAAACAATAAAATCATGGGGCAGGAAAGAACAAGAAGAGCAAGGTTCTTCTCAAAGCCTTGAAGAAGCTGAAGCTGTGCCTGCTCATGATAATGCTGGAGATCTCCAGGAGAAGCTTTTCTAAGAAAATCTGAGTAGGAGAATTGCAGAGTTGGAATCCAAAGAGAAAATCCTTAGCCAATGTGTGATGGACAGTTCAGACCAAACAGCACATTCTATGCCTGAACACACCCCACCTACACATTCCCAAGAGAGTTATCAGACCACACCTGATATTGATGAAGTGCTGACCAAGTGGAGAGAGGAGAATCATTCGATTCTAGCTCAAGGACTGCTTCCTCTTCCACATGTTTTCTCCACTTTGCCCCTTCTCAAGGAGGAACCTATTTTGCAAGAGGTAGGTGAGGAGCAAAAGATCCAATCTGCAGTCCTTCAAGAGGCTGTCATGAGCGACAACAAAGAAGAAATCGTCATTGATTCTCCTTGTGAAGACCTTATCAATAATGGAGAAGATGCAGGTCTTGCATATATGCAGATGTTCCAGCAATACGAGGAAAAAATGCATGGTAAGCTCTCTTCCCCTCAGTTTGATAAACTTCATTGCTGTTTTGATGAGGATGACTACATTGAAGATCCCGAGTTAGAGGAGGATCAGAAGGATATTTTTGAAAATCTAGAAGTCCTAATTTTTGAGGAGGAAAAGAAGAGATCTGTCTTCCTGGAGGAATGCTTTGAAGAAGAGAGTTTTAAATAGAGAGGTGATGTTATGTGGGATGAGCAACCATTTTGTGAATCCATTTTAGACATCGCAGCAGTCACACTTCTTCAAGAAGGCCAAGAGGAAGCAGAGGATGAGTCTGACAGAGTTTTCAAAGAGGCAGAAGGAAACAAATCAGACCATGATACATTGCAGAAGGAATGTGCAAATCAGAAGGCTTACAGTGATGAGCTAGCAGCCATTGATTTCTTGGTAAGGAGCACCAATATGATGAACCAACATTCAACAAGCTTCCAAGAACAAACAGAGTACACATATGTTGGGAGCATGTTCAAATCTGTTTCACTCAGAGACTAGCCAATGCAGGTGACAGGCAAGAAGAGCAGGTCACCAATTCTCTTTTTTATTCAGCTACTTGCCTGCCACCACAAGTCTTCTTACCAGGAAGGGGACTTAAGAAGTTTTCCATTTGATCCATGAGGGAATAAAAAATTACTGGTTCACTGTACATAATAGTTTGTTTTCAGTTTCTTTTCTTGCTTTCCCTAAGTGCAGTTGCACAGGTAGCATTTTTAGCCTTGTGTGTTTCCCTTTGCTTTGGGGTAAAGCTTCATGTTTGATTCTCAAATATTTCAAGCTGTTGATAATTCTTTCAAAGCTGCATCTGACTCCATGCCCAATGGATTTGCAAGGCAACTGGGTTCTAAGCATGGCAGGCATGCTTTCCCTGTGAGTCGCCAACTGTTGACCGATTTTACCCCTTGGAAAAATTGTGGTCAACTTCTTCCCCTGCATTTTAAAACCAGTCATATTTGGGTTGCAAAGTCTATCAATAGTTCAACAATTCAAACGGCCTAAGTTCAAGTCAACGGTTTAACGGGTCCAATTCAATAGTGGTTCATCAGCCTTTTGGCTCAATCGATGTGCTCCTTTGAACGTTGAACCGTTGAACCAAATTTTGGTTCAATGACTTTGGTTCAAGGGCCTACCCTTGGCTAAAGAGCGGTCAATAGTCAAAAAGCCCTTTCAAAGGAAGGCAGGTGTTTATAATGCAAAGGGACTCGGGCAATGTTTTAATTAAATAAAAAAAAGGGGGTTCGATGTTTTTTTTATAACAGTCCCAAATTCCTTCAGACTTTTGCCCAAAGGAATTCTTTCAGACAAAAAGTCTGAAGGAATTCAGGCAGAAATGCAAAGCCCGTGGGAGCCCAAACAAAACATCCGCAAAGACAACAAAGCCCGAGAGACCATCCCAGGACCCGTCGAAGTGCGCATACAATGCAAAGTGCTTGACTGGGTGCTAAGACTTAACAGGCCACAAAGAAGTTTAGAAGGAGAAGCCAGCATGGACCCAACTGCCAGCATGGATCTGATTGCCATGTGATCCGATGATAAGGACCCGAGGATGTCCCAGAGCACGTCAAATTTAACAAAGCCATTTAGCCATTGGGTTTTCAGTCTAGAAGAGTGCCAAACATGGACAAGAAAAGGGCCTGAATGTAGCGACCCGCCAAGTATGTTCACCCAAGGGGCTGAGCAACTAGGTAAGACAAATAAGGACAAGGATGCAGAAGAAGACAAAATAGAGAGACAAAGTAAGAAATGACGAGGCATGGAGCAGTCAAGCAGTCCAAGTGGCACCATTTGGGAAGTGACTTCAGTAGGTGGAGCAGTCCCTACAAATTAATCATGAAGGGTACAAGCAGTTGAGATAAAATTAGTTTTCCCCATTTTTTATTAAATGGAAGGCAAGCCATGTAAGTTACCTAAGCAGGAAATGCAGGTGTCGAACAGTCAAAATGAATAGCTCGTTAATATTTGAGTGACTTGTTTTCTTTTAAAGGGGACATGACTTGCCACTTGTAATAAAAGAGTGCCAAATGAGCCTCTTAGATTTTCCATATATATTGTGAACTTGGTCATTTTGTAATCATCTCCCACTTTTGTAAAGGTGCAGCCTTGGCGAAATCTCTACCTGAATCAATAAAAATATAGTTTTACCTCCATCTTGAATACATAATCCACGTATGTTTTGAATGTTGATTTGTGTTCAGTCATTATCTTTGATGCTCTCACAGGTTCGATATCAACAGACCAGTTATCTATAAAGAGCCAGTTTGCAGCTTATAGGAGAAGAGTTCCATTTGGGGTGCAGAAACAGAGGAAGTCATTTTCATTATGTATTCCACAGCATCTTGGTGAGTCCCTGTTCTTGTGTTTTCCATAAGAACCTACCTATCACTCTCTTGCACCCTGGTCCTTCTGTCAAGCCTGAGTGTATGTATGTTGTTTTTGTCTGATCCTGAGTGTGGATGTGGGAAGGTCGACTTATTTTGGTGTATCACCTCTTTTAGAGTAGGTTGTTTGTTTTCTGCATTTCTTCTCCCTTTTCATCCCCCCTTTTATTATATCTATATATACCTATATTTTGCACTGTCTGAAACAAACATGATGCATCAAAGGGAGCTAGCCCTTAACTAGAGACTCTCCTCTCCTGCTTCATTGTCCCATAGGCGAGAGAGGAGTTTCCATGTTACGAGGAGAGGGCAAGAACCTGTTTTCCTGCCACTGGGTGCACTTTCTTGCATCAACATAACTAAGATATCAGACACTCAAAATAACTTATTGGATGTTTTAAATGAAAATATGACACATAGGCACCTTGGGAAACATGTTATTTGCAGTAATGAGCCCTATAAGTACATAAAATGACCCCAAATGGACAAATTGATTAATGTGACTAAGACTAAAACCAATATGACCTCAAATGACATCATATAACAAGTAATACTTCCTATGAAAACATAATAGGACCCCTTCAAATGTTTAAAATCAAAAGTTTTTGCCTAGGGGTGCCCAAATTTGACCAAAAAGTCAAATTTGGTTAACAATTACCATTTTTATTTTTCCTCTAATTACATCTATGTTAATAGTTTTTACCCCTTTGATTCTATGTACATCCATAGTGATTATTTCACAAATTCCATATAAATTCACAGTGATTGGTTCTTTAACACATCTGATATACATTCATGATTTTTTTCTCTTTTGATGATGTGGATGTCTATATGCCACAACATTAGTCTCTTATTTTTCCAATTTTACCTCTTCAACCTTTTCTTCCATTATCTCTACCTTTAAAATCCTTTAAAATGATATATGTTCCTCTTCCACGTTTTTGGTTTCTATTTACTTCATCTCTTGAGTATATGAATGGTTAATTTTTACATGTGAATTTATTTCACATTATTCATAACCTACCTCTAACTCTTTCTTATTATTTTATTTAATATATTTAGATTCATACCCATGCTTTACCTTGATCTCTCTTTTATTCTGAGTATTTGTGATATTCTATAAAGTTAACTTCTTTCTCTTTTACCAAAATTTCATGAAATTATTTTCCACGTTAATATTAAATGCACACACAATATAAACCAATGCTATTCAATCCATCAATTTCCTAAGCATAAAAATATGAATGCCAAACATATTTGTTCATGGTAAGGTTCAAGTTTTCAAAATCATTAATCTTATTACCATCCATTTGAGTTTCCTTAATATTATTTTCTTGAACTTGTAGATGTTGATCTAATACCCAATTGATGAAGATATACTTACTTTTAAGATTTAATTATATAATGACCTTATTATTTTGAATGTATCTATGAAAGTGAATTATTGAAGCTTACTTCTTTGGAGTAAAACATCTTGAACCCTTATCCTCCACCTCTCCTTTTACCTCATCCTAATCCTCCACCTCTCTTTCATATTTGTTTTCATTACTCTCATTTTTGTCTTCCTTATCCTCACTACCATTATCAAAAATTAATTTATAATGCTTCTTCTACATCATCCTTATTTTCTGACTTATCATTATCATCAGTATTTTCTTCCTCTTTTTTCTACCATATCTTCATTTCTTGTCTAGTATTCATCATCATTATTTTATTCCTCTTGTTTTTATTATTCATCATATACACCTTCTCATTTGTGTAATCATTATCATTATCTTAATTATTTTATTCCTCTTCTTCTACATCATATTTATTTTTCACCTCCTCATCCTTATCATTATTTTATTCTTTATTTTCGCACATATCTTGTTTATCTAATAAAACATTTTCCATTTCTTATCAAGAGAAATCAAATTTTTCTCTACCCAAATCAAGCTACAAAAAATATGCTTCACTAATAAAATAATGTCAAAGCATAATACCATGTTTCACTAGGTGGCCAAACATATTTTAATAAATGACTAATAAATAATTCCTAAAACATACTTAACAAACTTTGAAAAAAAATAGAATAATATAAATGCCATGTGTCTACGTATATATAAGTTAATAAAAATATGTCTATTCATTTTAGACATCTAAATTCAAGATTTATTGGTGCCAAATATTATTTTTGTGTATACTTAAATTGAAAGGCATCATACTACACTAATTCAAAGGTATTAGTGTCACATTTATAATTGAGAATAGATCAAGATTATTAAATTACAGCCACCATTATATATCATTAATATCATTCTCTCTAGAGTAATATATTAACAACCCCTTGACTCCTAGCTCATAAAAAAATATGGTTACAAGAACACTTGTATTCATTGGATCTCCTTTCCTACCCTAAATCTAAGAATAAAAACATATATACAAGTAGATATAGTGAGTTTCTTTGAATTGAATAAAATGACACCTAATATTCTTACCTCAAAATATGAATTTTTTAATAGGGTCACATAGTTTATAAGCTAATAGATTTTTAATTTAGAATGACAAATTTGGATGGATAAAACTTCCCCGATAATATTCTAAAAAATTAACATGATCACTTTTTAGATTGATCTTGAAAATATATTTTTGATGGTATAATATTTATTCCAACCAAAAAAATTAGTATAGAGCATGAAATTTTAAAGTTGAATTATTTTTCCTTAATTCCATGCCAAATAATTTTGTTCAATACTTAGACTCACAGGGTTAAATTTAGTGACATGTCTCAATCAATATTGCTCAGGATCCTTAGTGTGTCTAATTTTCAAAAGTATCTCAAAAATATATTCTCAATGCTACAATATTCATCTGAATTAAAAAACTATTAAGGAGAATGAACTTTCTAAAGTTGATTATTTTTTCGTTAATTATACGCTAAAAAACATTTTATGAAATCAAATTCACTATATTAACTTTACATGGACATATCTCCCTCAATATTGCTCAAAATATTTGGTGTGACCACTTTTCAAAAATATCTCAAAAATTTATTTCCAACTACATACAAATAACCTCAATAAAAAAATGTGTGAGGAGAATAACCCTCTAGAAGAAATGTTATTTCTCTTTAAAGAATAATATATATTATTATATATGCCCAAAAAAAAATTTCCCACTTTTCCAAAATTATGCATATGATACTAATTGGTAAGACCCATACATGTAATAACCAAATTACATTTAATAATAATAAAAAAATGCATAATATAATAAAAATCACACAAAACAAAAAATGTTTGTGGACAAAAATGCCCTTTTATATAATGTAAAATTTAAAAATAGAATAATTACCCGTAACTTAGGGAAGCATCATTTACTACTTATATTCATATATTCAAATGAGAAAAATATATGAAATTGATATATTTTTTAAAAATATGTGAAATTGATATATTTTTTAAAAATATGTGAAATTAAATACATGATTGCATATGGACACTTTTTTGTAGTAAATGAATGAATTTTTGAATGAAATCACGTATACAAATATAAAATGTCAAATATTATTTAGAGTATTTTTTCTTAATTTTTAAATAGATATATTTTTTTTAAAATAGGTCAAAATATTTGAAAATTTAAAACCACAAGTGTACAAACATATATTTTTGACCTTAACTTCATTAAAAATAAATAAATTCAAGCATAGCCAACAATTTGTAGATTGTGTGTGTGTGTGTGTGTGTGTGTGTGTGTGTGTGTGTGTGTGTGTGTGTGTGTGTGTATATGTATATGTATATGTATATGTATATATATGTATATGTATATATATATATATATATGTATATATATATATATATGTATATATATATATATATATATGTATATATATATATATATATATATATATATATGTATATATATGTGTGTGTGTGTGTGTGTGTGTGTGTGTGTGTGTGTGTGTGTGTGTATGTGTGTATGTATGTATGTATATATATGTGTGTGTACACACACATATATATAGTATATGTATATATGCACACACACACACACATGTATATTCAATGGTAACAAAGTTGTTAAATTATTTTAAAAGAAACATGGGTGCATAAGGGGAGATCATTCGTGAGACAATATGAATGTTGTGACTTCCCTACTTCCCTTCTTACCATATATGTATATGTATGTGTATATGTATGTGTATATGTATATGTATATGTATATATATATGTGTGTGTCTATATGTATATATATATATATATATATGTATGTATGTATGTATGTATGTATGTATGTATGTATGTATGTATGTATGTATATATGTGTGTGTGTACACACACACACACATATATATAGTATATGTATATATGTACACACACACACACACACACACACACACACACACACACACACACACACACACACACACACATGTATATTCGATGGTAACAAAGTTGTTAAATTATTTTAAAAGAAACATGGGTGCATAAGGGGAGATCATTCGTGAGACAATATGAATGTTGTGACTTCCCTACTTCCCTTATTACCATCCTTCTTTGACTTCAAGTTTTTAATAACTTGACTACCCTAATGGAAAAACATTTTGGCTAGGTGACCATTATCTTTGACCTATTTAAGAGATGTTAGGTTGGTTGTTCCATCATCCTATTTTTCTCCTAATGAAGGATCACAAGTAGTGATATGAAACATCGAGGTAAAAATTATTACACAATTATTCTAAAAAGCAAGCTTCATTTGTATGGAATGTGAAAGCATAAAATCTATAGGTTTTAAATAGTTAAAGTAATCATGACTTCTAATTACATTTAGATGCATCTAAATTGGCATGGGTGTATTCTCTATAGTTTTAGGGGAGTGATTAAATATCTGACCCCTATTTTCCATTAAGATGACCCATGTTTGAATCATTTATTAGATAATTTAAATAATTCTATTGAAGTTATAGATTGCATTGATAGAAGTGACATGTCATTAAACTTTGCAAGTGTATTCCTTAGGGTTCTTCGAGTCAATCACCTTACATGTCTTACCATTGATTCTCAATATCATCAACCAACTCACCTTAAAATATTTCACCACTTTCATGCTCTGTAATAATGTATTTGGATGTCAAAATAAGTTCATGTAAAATAATTGAGGGGGGGACTGATCAAGATCTGAATTACAATACAATATTTTAGTCTATGATGGTTTGTATTCTTTATGGAAAGAGATAACCTCTTTGCCTAATCACTATGTCAAAACTAAAAATGTCAAAGCACTTCCTCTTCTTTGATAGAAAATGTTAGATCATATCATTCTCTCCATTAATTACACATAGATTATACACCTTCCCAAATCTTTCCTCTACCATTGGGGGAAAAGTCATTACCTTCTTGAATATTTCTACTAACATAGGAGAAAAATGCTAGCCTTCAACAAATATTTCCTCTCCCATAGGTGATAAAGGCATGACCTCCACAAATATTCCCTCTACCATAGGTGGCAAAGGCAACTCCCTCTCTATTTCTATAGACTGTGCATCATGTCTACAACTTCCTCACATGTTAATCTCCCATAGCATTAAAAGTATACACCTTATACTTCCTCAGTTGTTATGCTCAAGGGGTATGAAATATTAAAGAGAAATAAAAGAGAAATATTGTTCATTTTTGCATCTTATTCTAGGACACTAATCCTACAACCTTGGAACTCTGAGATATTATATTTGTGTAACACATTTCATTCAAAAGCCTTAAAACCTATTTAATAAAACCATTTGATGCATATCCTCAGACCATATAATTTCATTTATTCTCCTTCCCTTAGTGATGGATTTAATGAGATATTTTTTATCAAGTCGCCTAAAATCTTGAGAGTGAGAAGGTAGCCCAAATCGATGAGCACCAGCTATAGAGATGGTCATAGATTCATGATGGCATAGTTGCAATAATAAAAAATAAAAAATACAATCATCAACATGCCTATTGTGATGTTTTCCTTTATTGTTTCATCAAATTTCCCATTTTAATGTTTAATACACTTGGTTATCTTGAGGCAAAAAAGGATTTGGTTTTGGACAATGATGTGTTGAGCTCTATGTTGCCACCCAGTGGTAAGGATTTAATAAATTCTCATGTTTTTTCACTAGTTCACCTTCCACATTAACACATTTTTTCTACTCTTATTTTAACATGCTTCTAGCCATGATGCAATTGTTTCCTTCCTCATACATTGCCTTTTTAATTTAATTATAGCACACCTTTGTTACTTGTAGGCTTTTTCATTTATCAATTTTAACTTTCTTGGAGTGATGTTATTTTATGTGGCTACCAATTTTTGGTGAGATATTCATCATGTGTAATTTTCCCTTCTATGTTTATGGGTGATACACTTCCCTTCCTCTTTCACACTTCCTTACCTCACAAGTCCTTCATATTGATTTGATCCCAACCCCATGCTTAGCTTTATCATTATTCACATACTATATCATGCTTATCTACTCTTGTCTTATTTTCCCACTTTTCACCTTTCCACCCCAAACTAAATCCTATTCCTAGTCTTTCAATGCAACAAGTTTATTTCTATTATCTTCATCTTGGTTGTATGTATTGAGATTGATATTCCTTTATTATAATGGTCACCAGAATATAAATTTATTGAGTTCAAGTTGCCAATCCTAGCAATATTTCATTCACTAAGGGAGAATTTACAAAAAATTTATAGCTAACTCTCCCAAAAACTTAAATTTCCAACATAAGGCTTTCAAAATAAATCCCTCGCTTGAATTTTTTGACTCCACTTACAAGGTGCATATATATTATTACATATACAACTATGCACAACTACCATGATTAGGAACTAAAATAAACTACCTATTAAATAGAATATGCATAAAACATATGGCATACACTTTATTACATAAAAACCAAGTTCATGAGCATGAAATTCAATTATAAGGAAAAATGGGCATTCTCTTAGTAGTATCTTCTTGAACATACTTTATTTAATTGAAAGGAGAACAAGTGCATTTTCCTAGTGATTGAACTAAAGTTTCAAAAACTTGATTGAGTATTTTTTAGCCTTGGATTTAATTAACATATTCATAAAAAATATTTGGAATAAATAATTACTATGTAATTGATTTTAGAAAACCTTCACAATGCAAGGCATTACAATTATTTACTCTAAAATAAAGTTTGTGCTTACTTGAAACTTCCTAAAAATGTGATCACTATAATTTTGGGGCCTAGAGATTGTTTGTTGATGATTTGGACAAGGTCCTTCATTTTCCATGAGTTTTCAAGGTTCATTTCTATTTTAATACAAAACCCTAATTTATAGTGTTAGACTTTGATGACTATATCTAGATCTCCCAATATTCAAGATACATTTAAAAACCCCCTTTTGTCTTTATTGATCTAGTTTTGAAAAATTAATTGCATCAAATTTATTATTTTACATATGTTGTAGACCTATTTATATGGTTATGGATATTTGTGTTATAAATTGATTAAAATCCATTTATCAATTCTACATTTTAGTGAACTCTAACTCTCTTACACCCCTTAGTGTTTCATGTTTTGGTGAAATTTCATTGTCTTGCATGTTATTCATATTTATAAGTTAAGATCTTCTTTAAGGTAAATATGAATTTATGCATTTTTTGTAAGGTTTGATTTATTCCATTCTATTAAATATACATTAGCCCTAGTTTCATTATGTTTCAATCCAAATCTCAGGGAATTTGCATGGTGCATGTGTTTAATGTTTTATATCCTCTTATACCAAAAATAATAGATTAGGTATAAATAATACAACTTAAAATAGCACTAGGATTAATCATGAGGCTATTAATTTTATTGAAATTCCTTTGGTTAATTTTAGATCTTTCTTGAAAAAGATAAAGAAATTAAAAAATGTAGTTAGTGTCACTTTAAAAGCTGTATTTCATGTTGCAACTAATAATGATGTGTCTTTGAATGATAATGGTGTAAATGTATTCCAAATTTATTATACATGTGATTTAGATCATGATTAAAAAACTTGTTTCAATGAACAAGATAATGCTAAAAATATTACACATTTTATAAAACATATAAAAGAAAACCCTAATGGGATAGTTGGATTGATGAGTGTATTGAAAAAAATTCAATTCAATCCATAGATTAAGAGGCCTAAGATAGGATTAAGATTCAAAAATTATGTACACAATAAATATATGGATCTACATAATGTGGATCAAATACTTACCTCTTGAAATGGATTGCAATATATGACTAGTCATGTAGTCATTTCTCAAACTTATTCTAAACCTACTCATGCTCATGATTTTATTGCATCCAATATTGCTAAAGTTTCTCATTTAAAAAAAATATATGATTTTCAAACATGTTCCCACTGCTTCTCAATTTAATAAAAATAATTAACATATTTACACGATTTCTCAATTTCTTAAAAATTATCAACATGTTCCCACTACTTCTCAATTTTTTAAAAAATGCAACAAACTTATCAAATTCCTCTTATTCAACCATATATTGTTTATGCCTCATAAATCACTTCATATGTTTCATATTCTTGTGATTTACAAAATTAATGGAAAGGTCCCTTTTTATTACATTAGGGTTTTATATTTCTCTTATTTATATTTTTATTATGATAATCAAATATTGACTAAATTATTTCCACAGAGTTTGAAGTATTGTGCAATTGATTGGTTATATGAAAGTTATTGTGTGGATCCATACATCATATTACACCATTACTTGATGATTTCTAAGTTTATTTTTCAATCAATCTTGATGTGAAGGTCATATTTTCATAATTAAATGGAATCAAACAATGATTAAATGAGACTATTAGTGACCAATTATTTAAATTGAAGACTATGGTTACAAAGATTAATAATGAATTATCATATAGTTAACTCAAAATTATATTTTCTCATATATTTCTTCCAATTATCAAGTAATATATTTTTTAGTTTAAAACATTTCTCTTTATGTCGGGTACCTTTCTGGGGTCTTTTTCTCACTTCCCAGTGTGAAAAATGTTATTCCCCTAACTCGTTCCATCACTTAGACCTTTTTACACTTAAGCTTACTTTAGGTTTTTTTCCTTTTATCCCACATTTCATGTGTTATTAGTCTCTTAGGTGGTATATCCTATATATACTCACCTATTTATCTCTTTTTAGATATAGATAAGCATGTGAAGGATTTGTATTAGCATTCTTATTTAATAGAATATAGTTTATTCTATCAATTTTGGTTTCTTGGCTATGTTTTCCTTTTACTCATTTTGATTTTTAAGTGGTTTTTAGCCAAATCTTACATGGTACCAGAGTGGCTATGAGTTGTAAGATAGCTTTCTAAGATATCTATGAGTGCAGATCCATTATTATTTGTAGAAAATGAGTATACTCTTCTCTTGTATCCTTAAATTATTTGAAGAATCAAAAAAATTTGAAATAAATACCATATTATGTGGGGGGGAGGGGGAGGGGGTTTCTTTATCTACTTTTTAGTTGTAGGTGATTTGTGAAGCGTCTTGGATAAAATTTGGAGCTCACTACCATAATTTGATCATCCAAGAAAGATATTAACACTCCTAATTTTATTTTAGTTGAAAATTAGATGCTCCATCTATAGGTGGTTTTGTAATAGTTCTACATGAATCTAGAGAAGTTTCTAGGAATTTGAAGGTTTTTTTCTCAAAATACATTTTTTAACCTTCAAGAGAAAATATGAGTTTTCCATTACATTTAGGGTGTTTGAGAAAGCCAGGTCTATCTCTTATTTTGTTCTCATTAGACATTTGAAGCCAGATCTGCCATTTACAAATGTAGATTTAAGTTTTTTATCAAAAAAATACATTTGTTCTTCTTCACATAGATCTCTAACTATAATGAATCACTCAAAACCATTTCTAGATTTTGTTCACCTCACTCTCAAATTTCCATAAGTTTTTGAATTTATAAATTTTGTTGAGCAACAAAGAATTAATCATAGTTGACTAACTACTATTCAAAAAAAAAATTGGTAGTGCCATCCCCACCAAATTTGGTGGCTCTTTGGTGGTTGTGCCAAACCTGGCAGTTCACTAAATCTGACAGTAAGTTTAGTCATGACTAAATTTAGTAATAAATAAATTTAGTTAAAAATAAATAAATTTGGTGGTGACCCTAAAATTGGTGATAGTTCTACCAAATTTATTAGATGACATCATGTTGATGTCAACATAAATTTTCTAAATGTTGACACCTTTACCATTGTAAGCTTTTAAATTTGTAATTCAACATCAAAGGCTCATATATCAAGTGTATAAATTCATTTTTCAACACATATTTTTTTAATTTAGGGTAGAATTTTATGTTCTTTGTAGTGGTGTGATCATATTTTTCTCATTTGGTCCCAGTTTTATAGAAAATAAATTTTCTCAATAGATCTAAAAGACAGTCACAATTTTTTGACCTTCAAAGGGTTGTATCTTTCACAAATGACCTCAAATCGATGTGATTCTTTGTTTGAAAGTGAATATTGTTTTGATATCTACATATTGGTATCACTTTAAAATTACAATTCTATAACTTGACTATACTTTCAATTTTGTGTTCCATCTTGTACTTTGGAAAAACAAACTCCAACATTATAAATGTACTAAATTATAAAGTGCCAAAAACATTATTTTCTGGCAGGGATTCTTGATTGAGTCATTTTTGGGGGGGTGCTCTTATGGTCATCTTTTATTTATGAGTTATGATCATGGATCCTAATATTTAGAAAATCAAATGTGAGTATTATGGGAAGAAAAGGCATACCATAGATGATTGCATACAAAATAAATTTGATGATCTAGAATTACAAGTTCAACTTCAATAATTGATGCAACTTTGTATTGTAAATGGCATCAGTTTAATAGAATATTTTGATCTTGTATTAGCATATATTTCATCATATTCTATACTTTCTTCACATTTTGATAATTCTATAGTGACAGGTTTATAAATATTCATGAGTTGACAGTTTCAACTCAGTAATCATTGACACTTTCTATAAGAGCACTTGATTCTCATCTATTCAGTTATCTCATCGATGGTGAGTACCTTACATCCATGGTTACTAACCTTGAATCATGCATTATTACTAATCACATTGATTAAAATTTGTTACCTTTTTACATCTATTTGGATAAGTCTAAGATCTTTTTGGAGGCATCATCCCCTCCTCCCTCTCCTATTTGTAGTAATTCAGTGCAATAGGACATTCATGATCTTCTAGACACAACTCCTTGGGATGAATACTTGATAGATATTTCAACTCTATTTTTGAGTCCTATATTTCATATTTGGAGGACATTCATTTCCCCTTTCATGATAGCTTTAATGGAAATTCTTCTTATTCAAATTATTTGAGGGCACATTTAGACCCTCTTATTCTTTCCTTGACTACATTTACAGTGACAATTTCTATAGATATTCATGAGTTGATAGTTTTAACTCGATCATCATTGACACCTTCTACAAAAGTATCAAATTATTATTAGTTATATTATATTTTCAATGGTGAGCACCATACATCCATGGTTACTATACCTAAATATTTTATGGTACCTGATCCATCACATCAACATTCATCCCCATTTGGCACTAGTTTGGACATCATTGAGAAGCATTTGGAGAAGACATCTTCAAAGGAATAATTTTCATGTTTGAATATTATTCTACATCAGTTTCCAATTGGATTTGGATTACCATCCTTTGGCATCGACATGGCAACACTTGGGGGTAGGTTCCAAAGACCTCATTCATCTTGAGACTTCCTTTCTCACATTACTTTTTGGAGTGGGAGTTTCTTCTACATTGACCATTGGAATTATTTTTGCCCAAAGGGATAAATGCAATATGTTGAAATTGGATCATATTCAACATGTATCTTTCAACATTCATCATTGGCACAGGAGTTACTTCAATATGGGGGGGACTCATAGTCTCATATTTCCTCCCTTATGGAGAGGGGGGTTATTGATTGTATATTCATGATGGATGTCCCACTTCGGAGGTCATGTTGATACATTCTTCCATCATTTGTTCATGTTTTTCATCTCATCTTATAATGGGGAGGGGCAGGGGGTGGGTGGTTTCCTATTGGATTTTCTCCTTCTCTTCTTTTTTGAGGAGTTATTTGCATTATAAATTTGTACCTTATCAGGCCTAGTTGTTAGGACCTATTTTTATTTGTTTTATAGTTTTTTCCCCCCAAATTACATTTATATGGGGATGTTAGTGTAAAAGGTTTCTCTTCATGTATGCTACCTTTCTGGGGTCTTTTTCTCACTTCTTAGTGTGAAAAGAGTTATTCCCCTAACCAATTCCACCACTTAGACATTTTCACACATACTTAAGCTTACTTTGGGGATTTTTCATTTTATCCCACATTTCATGTGTTATTATTCTCTTAGGTGGTACATCCTATATATACTCCCCTCTTTCTCTCTTTTTAGATATAGAGAAGCATGTGAAGACTTTGTATTAGCATTCCTATTAAATAGAATGTAGTTTATTCTATCAATTATGGTTTCTTTGCTATGATTTCCTTTCACTCATTTTGATTATTGAGTGGATTTTTAGCCAAATATTACAATTTTATATTCAACACTCACCATTCTTTAAATGAATTTTTTCACACAATTAGATATTTGGAGGACAAAATATTATATGCAAATGTGCTTAAGTATGGTTTAAATTCTCTAATTTTTAGTAGTGATAAATTTTCCAAATAAGACAAATTTTAAGGCTAGAATAATGAAAATTATTTTCAACCTAAGAGTGATGCAAAGAATATGGTCAACATTGTATAAAAACCACCTAACAAGATCATAAATTATAACAATAAATGGAGTGTAAGATGTTAAGATCTTAGAGTACAATTGATTACATTTGTGTAAGCAACTAAACACAGAATTTAAACCAGAAGTAATAAGTAACTAGAAATTAGAAACAACAAATAATAGGAGATACAAGAAACAACCAATCTATATTAAACTTTTCCAAAAGGAAATACAATGAAGAAATATCTCTCTCCTCACACCTCACAGATGTACAATAATTCTCCCTCAAGAGTTCTCTCTCTCTCTCTATCAATTACAATCAACTCAATTACTGAATTGTCTACATGCTATGAGGATCTAACCCTATTATATAGTATACTACAACACTAGGGTTCATAAGCCATGCATTCACCACCCCTAGATCCACCTCTTAAATCAAAGGCTCAAATCTATTCGTCTAAAAATAGAAAAGCTAGAAATGCACAGAAGTCGGTGTCAGTCTAAAGATGACCGATGTCGGTTGACCCCTAACCGATGTCGGTCGACCCCTAACCGATGTTAGTTGGTTCTGATCGATGCCAGTTACTGTGTAAGCCCAGCAACCTCCACATTATCTCATTAATATAGCTTTTAGCTCCACAACTCAACATAAGAAATTTACAATGTTAAGTGAAAGTCCATAGAATGTGTTGAGAATATTTGTTGAATGTAATATGATTACTTTGCCTCCCATTATAGAATTATATCCTTCAAGGTCATTGCCTAAGAATCATAATGCAAACATAATTTTTAATTATCATGGAATTATAGTATATTATTCAAATAAATACATCACCTTGAAGTATAAGATATAATATCTCATTGGTACCAACCAAATTTAAGTGATGAAAGTGGTAAGATACACATATTATAACAAAAATGTGTTGAATAATAATAATAATATGCATAATGTAATAGAGATCACATAACACAAGAGATGTTTGTGGGAAAAGATTCCCTAATATGCCATTTACTAAAAAATAGAATAATTACCCTTAAGGTATAGAAATACCATTCAATAATCCTTAAGTAAAGAATAAATCCTCAAGATATCCTAGTATGGGAATGTCACTTCTAGAGGGACAAACTCCAATATGCTTCTAGCAAATAAAATACTATCCAATATTCATCTCCTTTATATATACCTCTATTACTAATATAGGTTGAATAATTTCCTAATATAACGAATTCCATAAGTTAATCATTTGACCCAATATAAACTAAGGGAATTTTTTCCACAAGTAACCATATACATTATCCCATATATATCATAATGTCTTTTCCCTGTGTTTATAACATGCCATCCCTCATTAACATATTTCATCCATGAAATATGAGAAAAAACCAAGTGATGATTATTCCTCAAATCATTTACCACTTGATTCCTTTCTTGACCATCCAACCACATGTATTTAATCTTTGTATCTGTTAGATCTCTAATCCTTGTTCCAAAATACAATGCACTACTTTGATGAACCATTAACAGCTACAAATTCTTCTCTTTGGCTTCCAAACATAGTCATAGTGATTTTTCCTATCATTCCATGTACAATATTACATTGTACTACTATGATTCCATTTATAACCATAGTTGTTCCTCTTTATCTTCCATTCATTGCCATTTTGATTTTTCCTCTAATTCCATATATGTCAATAGTTTTTTCTCCTTTTATTCCATGTATATCCATAGTGATTATTTCACAATTTACCTATAAATTCATAATGATTGGTTCTTTGATGCCCATGATATGCATTCATGATTTTTTCCTCCCTTGATGATGTGGATGTCTATATGCCAGAACCTTAGTCTCTTATTTTTCCAATTTTACCTCTTCAACCTTTTATATTATTATCTCTATCTTTCCAACCCTTTTTTCTGCTATATGTACCTCTTCAACCTTTTCATCTTCTATTTCCTTCATCTCTTGAGTAGATGAAAGGTTAATTTTTACATGTGCATTTAATTCACATTATTCATAAACTACCTCTAACTATTTCTTATGATTTTCTTCATATATTTAGATTCACGCCCATGCTTTATCTTGATCTCTATTTGATTCTTTGTATTTGTGATATTCTTCAACATTAATATTAAATTATTTTTCACATTAATATTAAATGTACACACAATATCAATCAATGATATCCAATCCATCAATTTCCTAAGCATAAAAATATGAATGCCAAACATATTTGTTTATGGTAAGGTTCAAGTTTTCAAAATCATGAATCTTATTACCATCTATTTGAGTTTCTTTAATATCATTTACTTGAACTTGTATATGTTGATGCAATACCCAATTGATGAAGATATACTTACTGTTAAAATTTAATTATATAATAACCTTATTCTTTTAAATGTATCCATGAAAGTGAAATATTGAAGCTTACTTCTTTGGAGCAAAACTTATTGAACCCTTATCCTCCACCTCTCCTTCTACCTCATCCTAATCATGTACCTCTCTTTTATATTTTTTTCAGCATTCTCATCCTTGTCTTCCTTTTCCTCACTACCATTATCAAAATAAATTTATAATGCTTCTTCTACATCATCCTTATTTTGTGACTCATCATTGTCATTAGTATTTTCTTCCTCTTTTTCTACCATGTCTTCATTTCTTCTCTCATATTCATCATCACTATTTTATTCCTCTTATTGTTATTATTCATCATCTATGCCTTCTCATTTGTATCATCATTATCATAATCTTCATTATTTTATTCACTTATTCTACATCATCTTTATTTTATGCCTCCTCATCGTTATCATTATTTTATTATTTATTTTTGCACATATCTTGCTTATCTAATTAAAACATTTTCCATTTCTTCCCAATATAAATCAATATTTTCTCTACCCAAATCAAGCTACCAAAAAAATGCTTCACTAATACAATAAGCTCAAAGCATAATACCATGTCTCACTAGGTGCCCAAAAATATTTTAATAAATGACTAATAAATAATTCATAAAACATAATTAATAAACTTTAAAAAAATTATAATAATATGGATGCCATGTGTCTATGTATATATAAGTTAATAAAAATATGTATATTCATTTTAGACATCTAAATTCAAGGTTTATTGGTGATAAATATTGTTTTTGTGTATACTTAAATTGAAAGGTATCAGTGCCACACTAATTCAAAGGTATCAGTGCCATAATTATAATTGATAATAGGTCGAGATTATTAAATTAGAGCCACCATTATATATCATTAATATCATCCTCTCTAGAATAATATATTAGAAACCCCTTGACTCCTAGATCATATAGAAATTATATTTACAAGAACACTTGTATTCATTGGATCTCCTTTCCTACCCTAAATCTAAGAATAAAAACATATATACAAGTAGATGTAGTGAGTTCCTTTGAATTCAATAAAATGGAACCTAATATTCTTACCTCAAAATATGAATTTTTATAAGGTCACATAGTTTTAAAACTAATATATTTTTAATTCAGAATGCCAAATTTGGATGGATAAAACTTCCTCGATAATATTATAAAAATTAACATGATCACTTTTTAGATTGATCTTGAAAACATATTTATGATGGAATAATATTTATCTCAAACAAAAAAAATGGTATAGAGGATGAAATTTTGAAGTTGAATTATTTTTTCCTAATTCCATGCCAAATAATTTTGTTCAAAACTTAGATTTATAGGGTTAAATTTAGTGACATGTCTCAATAAATATTGCTCAAGATCCTTAGTGTGTTCAATTTTCAAAATCATCTCAAAAGTATATTCTCAATCTTGACATATTCCTCTGAATAAAAAAACTATTAAGGAGAATGAACCTTTTGAAGTTGATTATTTTTTCCCTAGCTATATGCTAATAAACATTCTCTGCAATCGAATTCACTAGGTTAACTTTAGATGGACATATCTACCTTAATATTGGTCAAAATATTTGGTGTGACCACTTTTCAAAAATATCTCAAAAATTTATTTCCAACCACATATAAATAACCTCAATAAAAAACATGTGTGAAGAGAATGACCCTCTGGAAGATATGTTTTTTTCTCTTTGAAAAATAATCTATATTATTATATATGCCCAAAAAATATTTCCCACTTTTCCAAAATTATAAATATGATACTAGTTGGTAAGATCCATACATGTCATAACCAAATTACATTGAATAATAATAAAAATATGCATAATATAATAGAAATCATACAAAACAAGAAATGTTTGTGGGTAAAGATGCCCTTGAATGTAATGTAAAATTTAAAAATGGAATAATTATTTGTAACATAGGGAAGCATCATTTGGTACTCATAAGGGGGATTAAAGTTCCCCTTTTTTATTTTGAAAATAACAATACTTGAATTTGAAGGGACTTTCAAAGATACATGAATAAATAATTTTATAACAAATTAAGAAGATAAATGGTGAAATTTCGATTGTAGTTTATAAATATATAATTTTTTCTATTATCCAGATGAGAATAATATGTAAAATTTATACATTTTTAAAAAATATATGAAATTAAATACATGATTGTGTATGGACACTTTTTGTAGTAAATAAATGGATTTTTTTATGAAATCACATATATGGATATAGAAAATGTCAAATATTATTTAGAATATTTTTTCTTATTTTTTAAATACATGAGTTTAACAAAATCAAGAAATTTGGAAAATTGAAACTACAAGTGTATGCACAGTTTTTTGACCTTAAATTCATTAAAAATAAATAAATTCAAGCATAGCCAACAATGTGTAGATTATATATATATATATATATATATATATATATATATATATATATATATATATATATATATATATATATATATATATATATATATATATATATATATATATATATTTGTGTGTGTTTCTATCAATGGTAAAAAAGGTTAAACTATTTTTAATGAAACATGGGTGCATAAGGGGATCATTCATTAAACAATGTGAATGTTGTGAGTTCCTTACTTCCCTTACTGCCATCTTACATTGAATTCAAGTTTTTAATAACTTGACTTTCATAATACAAAAATAAATTAGCTAGGTGACCTTTATCTATCACCTATTTAAGAGATGCTAGGTTGGTTATTCCATCATCCTATTTTGCTCCTAATGAAGGATCACAGGTAGTGATATGAAACATCGAGGTAAAAATTATTACCCAATTATTCCCAAAAGTAAGATTCATTTTTATGAAATGTGAATGCATAAAGTATATAGGTTTTAAATAGTTAAAGTAATCATAATTTTAATTTAATTATATTTAGACATGTCTAAATTGACATGGGTGCATTCTCTATAGTTTTAGAGGTTTGATTTTATATCTAACCCTGAGTTTCCATTGAGATGACCCATGTTTAAATCATGTATTGGATAATTGAAACAATTCTATTGAAGTTATATATTGAATTGATAGAAGTGACATGTCATTAAACTATGCAATTATATGTTCCCAAGGTTCTTTGAGTCCATTGCCTTAAATGCCTTACCACCATATGTCCCCAAGGTTATTTGTACTTCCTATAAGGGAACACCAATGATCATGGGGATAATGGATGATCAAGAGGAGAAGCGAGCACTAACCTGATGGGTGTTATGTTCAGATAAGATTTACCCAAGATTGAAGGTGAGTTTGTTTGATGTGTATATTGTATAGATTTTAGATATTTGGAAGGATGTGATAGGACTTGTGACAACATGAGTGTTGTGTCACAATTCAGATGACAAGGTACCACTATATACATTAGCCTTGTGTTAGTCTATATTGGATCAAGGGACACTCTATGGCATGGGTTATGTCATTTGGGATCATCTCATGCATGATATGTATAAGATGTTATCCAGAGGGTAGAAGACTATGGGGCTAGTGGTATTGCTAAGTACTTGGATATATGAGATGTTATCTATGTATTCGATAGTTGGGTTACCCCATGTGGTCAACGATTAGTTACCTTAGGTGTTGATATCAAGATAGGATCAGGTGGTGTAGACTATGCCTACATGATAGTGCTACATATGGTCACATAAAGAGATATCATGTGGAATCCTTATGTGCACATTATAATAGTTTGGTTGAGTTAGGTGACTGTGGTACCATGGTTAGCATAAGTGCAGATCATGGGCCATTACACTTGGTGGATAGAGTCATAACTAGTGGCACACTTGCTATTATAGTTTGGACTCCCTCACCTAATAGCTCCTATAGTGGTGCCTACATTTTGGTCTCAACATATGAGAGAGTTGAGGGGGAGAAGAGGAGGAGTGCCAGTCAAGAGATTGGAGATCAAACTATGGCATGTGAGATCATTGACTGGTTGAGCATGATAGTTGGTAGCAGATAAGGTATGGATTTGGATAAAGGGGTGTAGTAGAAACCATAACTAGTACCAAAGTAAGAGGAGTGGAAACCACCTTAGTCACACAACTGATGGATATACCAATGGAAAAAGAGATCATAGAGGGTGGTCATTTAGAATGACTCATCAGTTAACCTAGGGTAGAGATGGTCTATAGAGGGACCACTGATGTGAGGATCAAGATGTGTATAGGCAGTGACTCTGGGGTTTAATTTGATTCAAAGGCATCCCATAGATAAGGTACTTGGGGGATGAACTGATGGAGAGACTGTGCTTAGTGGATGAATAGACAAAGAGATGGTGATTGGTGATACTGAGATAGGTAATAAATGGTTGGAATTTTTAGTTTTTGAGATAGAATACTAGTTGTATAGATAGATTTTGAGATTTATAGGTGATCTAATATCTATCTGATTTGGATTTTATAGATCATGTAGATGAGGAGGAGGTTATATGGGGATCTCTGATGATGGGAGTGCACCATGATATTCTAGATGGGGTGATGGCACCATATGACCCCACCACATTGAATGATCTTGTGGTACCATCTGCCTCGGCTCAAAAAGGTTGGTTCAAACTAATAGGGGAGGCTATGAGGTAGCTATAGGCACATATAGATAGGCTATATCCACCATCAAGGGTGGGTGAAAGAGAGGCACAAGCATGGTAGGCCTTGGCTCAGGAGAGAGCTATACATTCAAATACCACTATCTAGTTAGGATAGGTATAGGCCCAGGTGGTAAACCTATAGGGATAGGTAGTAGGCTTGAGATCTTGGGCATCCTCCTTATAGCATACTATTTACAGGGGACAATCTAAATCATCTATGGGTAGTGTGGCTAGACCATGAGATAGACATGATAGAGTCTAACCTTAGAGCAGGAGTTATGTATTTTGGACTTTATATTGCATAAAACACATGACATATATAGAGATATTCTATTTTTATAGTTGGATATTGATCTTATGTGTTCTATTTTGGGTATTTTTATTGTGGTTGTTGATGCATGGATATATTTTTTTCTAACACGTGCATTTTTCTTTTGTTATATATGCTATAGGAAATATATGTGGGGTGTTCTCTTTTCTAGCATTATGTAGTAAATATGCATGGTTAAAAATAAATAGGTAAAAAGGACTTGGAAAAGTATAATTAATCAAAAAAATGTACTACACACTATTTTATGTTGGGAAATGTGTAATAATAAAATATGACTTAGTATAATAAACCAAAGAGTGGAAAACAAGAGGGAAAAAATTGTTTTTAAACCATGAGAAAGAGTGGCACCAAATTAAAACAAGTAAAATCACACTAAATCATGTTGGGAAGTATGAAAATAATGTAATAGAATGGAAATCATGTCAAAGAACAATAGTATAAAAATAAATCAATTAAATCAATAATTCATACTAAATCATGTTGGGAAGTATAAAAGAAAAAACAAAATTGGTAAAAGTGGTCTTAAATTAATCACACTATTTCAAGTTAAGAAGTATGAAAAACTCAAGAAACATGGTTGGATTCTTACATGCAATCAAACAATAAGAAGATAAAAGTGAAATATTAATGAAGTAATCATAAAACATACTAAATCAAGATGGGAAGCATGTCAATGACATGTAACTCATAATCAATCACATCTTATCTCATATTTGACACATTTAATTTTGTTGTGAGTTGGATTATTCTAAAATTTTGTGAGGAAGGCCAGGTCTTATCCATGGTCTTACACTACAACTCACAAAGGGAACACGAATGAGGTGGAAATAATATTAAAATATGGTAAAAGGAGATGTTTGAAATGTTAATGTAAAAATTTGGTAATTTGTGAGGAAGGTTAGGTCCTATCCATGGTCTTACACTGTAACTCACAAATGGAATCCCTAGGGGAGTGATCAGTGAACAAAATAATATTTTTCATGGGGAAATATTAGGATTATAGGGAGTGAAAAAGTGAATGTAATAATAATAACATAGGAATCTTATGAGAAGACCTTAGGATATATGAGGCATACTAAGGACATGAGAAGACACTAATTGACTAGTGACCATCAATATACAGAGGATACTTGTTCACTATAGGCACAAATTTGTGTAGGCAAATAAGTGTGTTACTAAGATCAACTCATGTTGGAGGTTTTTTAAAAATAAAAGTAAAATGTACCTACCTTCCCACAATATGTTCCCTATTCTTCAAGACCCCGTACAGAGCTGTCGGTCTACTGTGAAGATTGGGTACTTGTGTGAGAAAGTAGGTAGAACTAAAAGATTTTTTTATTCTCCTTTTCTAATCTACTAGCCTACCACACCCCAATGAACCTCAGATTTATTGTGAGGTCAACTATGAAGTTTTAGCTTTGATTAGAGAAAGGAGTTGTGTTTAGAATCACATATTTTTAGTGTGATTTAACTTTTGATAATTTTGAATGTTGCCTTTTAGATCATTATATTTTTTTAAATGATTTGGTTTTTTTGTAGTTTTATGGATTTTATGATTCCTCCTCTATAAGGAGTTAGAATGACCAATCATGAAATATAAAGTGATACACATGAATGAGATTTGGGCTTTGGCTAAAGGAAGCTAATTATCCAAAGGCAAGACTAACTAGAACACTTAGGCTTAACTATGAACCAACACATTATCTCAAGTCTCAAACATGTGTATGTTTAGTTTGTGAAAGGGAATAAGAGGAGATCCAAAGTGGACCAGTAAAAGGAGATTGTAATGAGATAAATTATTTGCTAACTGATCACAGTATAAAGAAGGAATGACTAAAAGGAGTCAGGTTTATATAACCAAGTTAGAATAACTATTATATATGGGTATAGAGATAAGATAGCAAACAATTATGAAAAGAACAAGATAGTAATAAGAAATAAACTCAAGAAGAAAAAGAATGAAATTATGAAAAAAAAACCCATAAGAGAACATAATAAAAATAATGACATCATAAGCAACATGTAATGCAAAACAAAAGTCACCATGTAAGATAGATAAAAATTTGACACAATGTCAAATGATATAAAATAGATAAGCGTAAAGTTGGAGAACACATCTAATATAAATGAAAATGTAAGAACACCATGCATGTGTTCGTAAATACTGATATATTTATCCACAAACATTATCCATAACATCTAGTAAGTCTCTATGAAGTTGAATGCAAAATAAAACTAAAGTCTCATTGATCTTCAAGGAAAGTTGAGAAAATACTTCACATAAAAACTCATCAACAAAAAATGTAGGAGTGTTTGAAGGATCATGCTGATGAGGGCTATAATGTCAGTTATACTCAGGAGAATGCATGGGAGAGGATTTTATGAGAGATGAATGGGTCACTGGTGGGGAAGGTGCCACCAATGAAGATGGATCCATGGGTGAGGGAATCATGGGTGGAAAAATATGAGGTGGATAAGGGACCATAGGTGTGGATGGAACCATAAGAGAGGGAGCCAAAGGGGAAGAAGGGGAGCCTTATTATAAGAGAAACCTATGGGAGGAAGGGTATAAGGTGCATGAATGGTTAGGAGGTGATCCTTAAGATGATATTGAAGGATGTGGTAATGATCAGTGTAATGTATACCATATTAGTGCCAGAGATAATATACCTCTTCATATTTGGGAAGATATTTAGGTAACACTTTTAGAGGAGGTATAACCTTATCTAAGGGCTAAGGAGTGGTGGGACATAAGGTGTTGATATATTGTCATAAAATTTGGTAATGCATGGATGAATGGTTATATATGCCATGAAATCAATAGATACACTTATGAGTAGACTTGGTGGCTATACTCACAATAAGGGGAAATAAAAGTTAAGGAAGCTTGATATAAATAATAGCCTTGAGTCTAATGACTGACAACTTTATGAATGTCACAATAAGGCTGATTGACCCATTTGGTGGGTGAAGGAGCTAGTTATGGTAAAGGAAACACACCATCACCAAGAGAAGGTGTGGTTGGTGGAGAGACTATAGAAGGCTTGAATAAAAGAATAATAGGATTGAAAATACAAAAATACTTAGATATAGAGGGAGTGGGAATGGGATTCATACTAGACTCTGCTAAGGAAGGAGTGAGATGCATGAAAGGTTGAAGGATAGTTGCAAGTATCTTAGGGATAAATCAGCTATAGGGGTATTTGTATCAACCATAACAATAAGGACCAGACATAGTAAGATCCATAAGCATACTCCTATGAGGTTATTCAAAAATTTGAGGTGTGTGTACCATTTTAACCCTATGATTAAGAGGAAAAATGCCAAAATTAATAATAATATAGGATGTAATACTAGAAGATATATTTGAAATATTGAAGCAAAGAGGAATGATAGTGAATAATATCAGCATCTCAATATTGAACAATACCTCCTAATAATGGAACATATAAAGTATAAACATCATCATAATTAGGTGTATGATGGTCAATGGCATAGGCAAGGATGACCTTGTCATCTGATGTGGTGTGATGAATAGAATTCCAAGTCTTAATTAAGACAAGTATATCATCATAAGGTGGTTAATGGGAATGATGTTGTAAATAAATGGGAAGTTGAGAGATGATATGAGGTGAGAGATCTAAGGTTTTAATCTTTAAATTTATATTTTTATGCTCATCGTCAAAATCTAGGAGGTTAGGGTGTATATTCTTGATGAGTTTGGGGTGATTATTATAACCTCGAGTAGAATTGGTAGGAAAATTAAATCATTGAGATTCATGAAATGGAACTCTTGGTAAAGGTTTAAGGGTAGGAATATTGAATACACCATGATCTTGGAATTTTTCAAAATTCCAAGGATTAGTGTCACCTTAAATCTTATAAATGGCTTCATTGTGAGGAAATTTTACACATTGGCAAGAGGAAGAGGCAACTGCTCTCATGTGATGAGTCCATGTCCTACCAATAAAAATGTTATAAGATAGATGAAATTTAAATATCATCACCTTCATATGAATGATGATAGGTGAGACAATAATGGGGAGACATACACAACCTAAAGGATGCATTTGCCTTCATCCATAGCCTTGACATGTGTTACATATGTTATTGAGATTACATTTAGAATAACCAAGGGTTTTGATAAAATCAAGAGAGGAAACACAAGTGATATAACCCTCATAAATCAAGGCACACTTGAATTGGATATCATCGATTTGGATATTGATAAAAATAGGAGGATCATCTACATAAAGTAGAATCTCATCAGGGATCATAGAAGTAATAGAGAATTTAAGGGAAATAGAAATGTCCATTGTTTCATCAACATATATGGACATATCTTCATACTATTATAAAATTCTATCTTCTAATATGGATAAGGTGTATTTATGTCCTTTTAGGGGAGGATGAAGGATTTTCATTTCAAACAAAAGCTACATAAGATGATTACGATGGCACGAAGAGGTCTACATAAGTTTGAGAAATGGGATTTGAGATGGGAGATTATAAAGATTTGTAATAGGATCCCACTTATCATAAACCATAATGGGAATATTGTAAAGAGGTGAAAAGTGTTGAAGGAGGAGTTGAAGTACATGTACATTTATGTTGAGAAGAGGTGGGAGGTTTAATTAGAGGACAAGTTTGTTGATTGTCTTGAGAAGATGGGTTAGTTGATGCAAGTTTTATTTGAGAGATATTAGATGAAGTGTTGATAAAAATTTGAGTCTCATTATTGATAGGTAAAGATGTTGGAGGGATGATATAAATGGTATGAGAAGTGTTATCCAAGGGAGGCATTAGAATTGGTTTATTAAAGGATACGAGGTATTCTTTCCCCAACTCAGTTAAGTGAGTTGGAGAAGAATCTTGGATCACATGAAATGTGCGAGACAATTGAGGTGTGTGGATAGGATAAGGATTAATGACAAAAACCACCCTCCACATATTAGTCATATTGACCACATTCTCTTCAGGAGTTGCATCAAGAAGACTATCAACATTATTGGTAGAAGGGGTAGGCTTGTCTTGGTTATCTTGGTGATTTGGAAGTTGATCTTTATAGATGGCCAAATGAGCATTATCCTAGTTCAAAGATTGAGATTTAGCTTGTGTTTCATGGGATTTGAAGGTAATGTCATAGGATTATTGGTATTTATGAATGATATAATCATGGTCAAAATTGGTACCAAGAAGGAAATACATAGCCAAATTATGAATTTGTCTATAAGTATCATGAGAATGACCCCAACTAGTGTGAAACCAAAAAAATTTATTAGGATCGTACCAAAATTTCATTAGAAGGGTAGGATCAAGTTGTCATGGGAGAGGCCTTGTTAGAAATTTTTGTAATTATACTAAGGATAAAGGTTTGTAAACATTTATGTTATTTGTTGAAGATAAATGGGGATTAGTTATGTGGTTTAGAGGGGAAACCCGTTTTGAAGTTTGGTTAGGAACAATAGCTTGAATAGTATGAATGGTATCATAAGATTTGGTAACACCATCATTGATAGCATGATGATTCTTATTCTTGATTAACATATGAGTACCCATAGAAGGTTAGAATGGCTCAAATTGATGCATGAGGAAATCTTAATTATTGGATTGGTCAATGGCCTCTTCCAAATTACATGGAGAGGGAGTCTAGACCCAATATTGTAACTTGGGAAAAAGAGCATTGGTAAATATATGGAAAAGGTTGTTGTCATCTACCATATTATGTTCACATTTTTTAGACAAATTCTTCCATAATTTGATAAAATATTGCATGGTTTTGGTCTCAAATTGCTTATAATTGATGAAATGGGCCAAGGTATTCTCAAGGAGATCACTAGTTTGGAAATCTTGGACTAGATCATTAACTAAATCTTTCAAACTAGTAATGGAATGAGATTTAAGTTGGTTGTATATATCTAAATCATCACTCATGAGAGTATTTTCTAATATCTTGGTAGTGATAAAAATATTTAACTTGACTCAGTCTTTATATAAATTTACAAATGTTTGAAATGAAGAATAGGATCTTTTGACCCATTGTAAGAAATGGTAGGGGTGATACCTCCTATATCAATATTAGCAATTTGAGATGTAAGAGGCTCATTTTGAATATTATTTATTATTTTATTAACAAGAGGAGGTTGAGGGATAATATTACCATGGGAATATTGAAGAGGAGGTGGGGAAATTTTTGGTTATGTGTGCCCCATGGCATCTATTAAGGGTGGGTTTGAAGATGGATAAGGTGATTTTGCATTTGCATCATTTGATTTGCATTGTTATCTTGGAAAGCATTCATTTGATTAAGAGTTTGTAATAGGAGTTGATGGGTTTTAGTTTCATTATTGGCATTGTTTGAAGTATTAGAATTGGTAGTAGTGGCTTGGGTACCACTATGGGTGTTAGTAGGAGATTGATAAGAATTGTTAGTAGGTGAGTTACTAGTGGTATAATTTCCTTGTTTGGTAAAGTATGCACTAGTATAAGGATGAGAATAAGTGACACTAGAGTCATGATTATCATGGGTATAAAATGATACAATAGTGGAATAATTGAGAAGAGTGGGTCTTGGAAGAGACCCACTAGATATAGAACCTACCATGTTAGTAGAGATACTAGGAATGGAGGTGGAGGAAATCAAAGAGGAAGAAGTCATGGTATGAGAAGGGGTCAAAATAGAGGGAACAAGTTGAGAAGAAAAGATGATAGTATCCCCAAATCCATGTGATAACATGGAAGAAGGTGAATGGGGCTCCTTGACTTGACAATTTATCATGAGATGGTAAATAATAGAAGGATCCTTTCTTCAATGTTGAGAAAACTCATTGATGAAGAAGAGAATTTATAGGGTATACTGTAATTTAGGTTGATATTCAAATGATAATATAGGATTATGAATTGAATATGAATGAGGAAGGGTCCCATAGTTTGTAGTGTGAGTGGATACATGTACATTACTTTCATCTAGGGTTGGAGCCATAAGCTGCTTATGGGAGAACCTATTAGGGTTGGTAAGACTCATCATATCTATTGAATTAAACTCAATTTTATCTTAAAACAAGAATTTCATGATGAAGGAGAGAGTCCCCTATGGAAGGAAAATTTGATGCAAATAAAATAGATACAAGATGCGAATAAGAGTATAGAGCTGACCAAGTCTACCTAGTACTAAAAATAGGGTATGAAAACTAAGTCAACAAGTACATAGAGTTGACCAAGTTAACTTTGTATTGTAACCTAAGATATAAAACACCCTAATAAGGATAAAAATTTAATTAGGTTGATTTATTATTGTAACTTGATAGATAGAAATGAGTACTGGGTTGACCAGGTTGATGCAGTACTATAGGCAGGGAAAAAGACAATCTATAAGAGACTATGTTAAATAGAACAAAAATGTATTGAAAATAGGGGGGAAATTGCAATTTACTTTAAATTGAGAAATGAAAGTGAATATACAAAAAATTAGATCAATGAGAATGATCCAATTATCACATAACACAAAAACTTGCACCAATGATGGCTAATGTAAGTTTTTTCAATACAACATATAATGAACAAAAAGCAAACAATCAACTTGAAAAGTAAATGTTAACTAAGTGGTCATATTGAATGTTGTTATATTATTATAAAGTGTTATTTTAAGTGTGATATGGAATTTTTTTGAAATTAGGGAACTAGAAATCAAACTATGGATGGTTTCAGGATGTTTAGGCTAAAAGGGATCTATGTTGGCCAATGGTACTAGATTGGTATTGAGGCCTACCCCCTCACTTCACAATCCTATAGTGATAAGGGTGTTGGGTTATTTTCCAATATATACCATAAACCACATGTTTATAATTGGCCTTAAAACCAAGTTGACATCCCCCTTGGTGATGAAATCCAAGTAGCTAGGCCTTAGGTAGATAAATGTTTAATGCATTTTGAAATTATGTGATTTGGTAGTGTGTGCAAGAAAGAGAAAAATAGTGAAACTAAATGGTATATTGAAAAACCACCTAATTATAATATGTGATCTAATATAAACATATAAATAATTTTAAATGAAAGTGTGAATTAATTACTAACATATAGTTGTTAATTTCCAATTTAATCATGGTATAGTGTTGATTCAAATGACAATGTATGCAAACATTATAGAACAAAGTTGACAGGGTCGATAATGTATTATAGAAGCAAGAGTCTTTAAGAACTAAGTTGATCAAGTTGACTTAGTCTTTTAGATATAATATAGGCTATAAAACTAAGTCGACTAGGTCAACTTAGTTTGTTGTAGGATTACAGTTTTGAAGACTGCAAACTTATGCAAAATAGAACTATAATGAGGAACTAAAATGAAAGAGAGAGAAATAGAGGAACCTTGGTGGGTTGAAAGATGTTGAGGACTATGAAATTTATATTAAAGTTCCTTAAATGATTTCTTATAATTTATTCCAATTGTGTTGACTCGGTCAATGTTCTTTTGTATTTCCTTATTTTTTGAAGCCTATTTAAGATGATTAAGTCAATTTAGTTAACCTAGTTTGTTATTTAGAAGTTGACTATGATACTAAGTCAACCTTCATGACTTATTTTATTATCTTGGAGATTAATAAGAGATTAAGTCAACATGTTCAACATTTTCTATTGTCTAGAGCTAAAAAATAGCACTTTGTTGACTTATTTGATCCTGTAACCTGTATCTGATGAAGACCTACATAGAAAGAATAGAGTCATTTTGATGTGACTATATGCTAAGACTCTCCATAGAAGTTAGAAACGATACCAACCTAGTCAACCTAAAATTAAAAATATATAAAAATAATAAAAAGATAGAAATTAAAAGTGTGAAAGAAAACCTACAAGGCTAGATTCACATCAGGTTCACTAGAATGTATGCAATCATAATGCATCAGACCTACAAATAAATCCTAGCTCGAAGAAAATATATCTTACTTACACTTCTGATTGGGGAAACATTATATAATTAGGGTCATGACCAATATGGATTTGCTAGACCTAATGATTGGATCTCTTACCACAATAATATCACTAGGGAGGGTTTCAAAGCCTCCATTCAAGAAAAACATGCAATAGCCCTAGCTAGGTCCTATGTTTTCATATTCACTAAACTAATAAAAAGTAAAGTAAAAGTCTAATCTAGTGCTCAATAAATCTTGTGGCACAAATTTGGGGTAATAAACAACAATAGTAATCATTCATAAGAGCCATATACTCACACCATTGTATATGAAATCTTAATGAATGGAAGAGAATTATAAATGCATGTCTATCTACTTTTACAAAGAAGGAACAAATTTATGAATAATTGCCTTTGAAGACAGACCCACCGAGCCTCAATATTTCCCTTGGCCAAGGTTCTTTGTAAAAGGTTGTTGTGGTATATAAATATGACAAGGATAAATTAGCTATAGGCTACACAACCTATCAATGCATCCAAAAGACTTTTCTACAAGACAAGATATGTATCTCCAAAGAAAATATGAAACCCTAAGCTTGATCTTCAAGTAGAATGGTTGATAAGCAGATGTGTAATCTATCTTACTTATTCTTCTCTTTGTGATAAATGATGGAAATTATTATGTTTATATAGGTGGATCTAACCCTAAACCCTTCCAAATTTTTTGGCTAACTGGTTGACCTAGTCAACATAGTATTATTATTGACAAAAATGCACTAGGCCAGCTAGGACACAACTTATACCCTTAATAAGTTTTATCAATAAGAATACAAAATTGACACAACCAACATAGTCATGTAAACTATCAAAAGGGTTTTTGGGTTAGGAAAAGATGTATTGAAGGTGGTAATTGATTGGACAAGTGTACAAAAGAGGATACAAAACTTAAGGGAATGGTTTTTAGGAGACAAGTGTGTAGATAACAAGTGTTAAAAGGGACAACAATCTTTCAAAGCACCAATGGTATGACCACCCCTTTCCTAGTGCACCCCTTAAGGTGTGCCCTTATAGAGATTGAGACTCGACAAATTCTTGCAAGATAAAGAGAATAAGTAATTGATAAAAGTTTGAAAATATTATGTGTATATACTCACCATCATCTCCCAACTCACCTTGAAATATTTCACCATTTTCATGCTCTGTAAGAATGTATTTGGATGTCAAAATAAGTTCATGTAAATTAATTGTGGGGTAAACTGATCGGGATCTAAATTAAAATGAAATGTTTTAGTCTATGATGGATTGCATTCTTCATGGAAAGAGATAACCTCTTTGTCCAATCACTATGTAAAAATTACAAATTTTAGATCACTTCATCCTCTTTAATAGAAAATGTCAAAGCATCCTCATTCTCTCCATTGATTCCACATAGATTAGACACCTTTACAAATATTTCCTCCACCATGGGGGGCAAAGGAATCACCTTTGTGAATATTTATACTACCGTAGGAGGAAAAAATTGGCTTTCAAAAACTATTTCCTCTCTTATAGGTGATAAAGGTAGGGCATCCAAAAATATTTCATCTACAATAGGTGGCAAAGGTAGCTCCCTCTCTATTTCTATAGACCACACATCGTGTCTATAACTTCCTTGCATGTTAATATCCTAGGGAATTAAAGGTATACAACTTATACTTCCTCAGATCTTATGCTCATAGGGCATGGAATATTGAAGAGAAATAAAAGAAAAATATCATTCATTCCCGTATCTTATTGTAGGACACTAATCCTACAACCTTGGCACTCTAAGATATTACATCTATATAACTCATTTCATTAAAAATCCTTAAATCCTAATCAATCAAACCATTCAATGTTTATTTTTAAACCATAGCATTCCATAAATTCTCCTTCCCTTAGTGATGGATTTAAAGGGAGTTGTTTTAGGTCACCTAAAATCTTGAGAGTGAGAGGGTAGCCCAAATCAATCAGTGATAGATGTAGAGATGGTCATAACTTCATGATGACATAGTTTTTATAATAAAATAAGGAAAAATATAATCAACATGTTTGTTGTGAGGTTTTCCTTCATTATTTAATTGAATGTGCCATTTTAATGTTTAATATACTTGATTATTTTGAGGCAAAAAAGGATCTAGTTGTGGATAATTATGCACCAAGTTTTGTGTTGCTACCCACTGGAAAGGCTTTAATAAATTCTCATGTTTTCTCACCACTATGACTTCCACATTAACAATTTATTATACTCTTACTTTAAATTGCTTTCAGATATGGTGCACTTATTCCCTTCCTCATACAATACCTTTTTCATTTCATTTATAGCGCACCTTTGTTGTTTGTAGGTGTTTTCATGTATAAATTTTAACTTTATATGAGTGATGTAATTCTAAGTGGTTACCAGTTTCTAGTGGGATCTTCATTATGTGTACTCTTCCCTCTTATGTTTATGGGCACAACACTTCCCTTCCTCTTACACACTTTTTTGCCTCGCAAGTCCTTTATATTTATTTGATCCCAACCCCATGCCTATCTTTGTCATTAGTCACCTTATCTACTCTTGTCTTATTTTACCACTTTTCACCTTTACACCTTGTACTAAATCCTATGCCCAATCCTTCAGCACAACAAGTTTATTTCTATTGTCTTCATCTTGGGTATATGCATCGAGATTGATATTCATTTGTTGAAATGCTCACCAGGATATAAATTTATTGAGTTCAAGTTACCAATCCTAGAAAAATTTCATTTACTAAGAGAGAGTTTACAAAAATTACATAGTGACACTCACCTAGAAACTTAAACATCCAGGAAAAGGCTTTCAAAATAAATCCCTCACTCGACTTGCTTGACTCAAATTATAAGATGCACATATATTATTACATCTATAATTGTGCACAATTACCATGATTAGAAACTAAAATACTCTAACCTATCAAATATAATATGCATAAAAAATGGCATACACATTATTACATAAAAACCAATCGCACAAACATGAGCTTTAAGTAGAAGGAAAAATGGGCATTCCCTTAGTAGTCTCTTCTTGAACATCCTTGTTTCAAATGCTTCATCTTCAGCTTCTGGTGTTCACTCTAGTTTAATGGCATGCATTTATATTTCAATATAAGTGCATGTCCTCAGTGTGAGAGCATCCCTCATGCCATCCCCATTCTACATGGATCATCATGACACTTCCTCAATCAAACTCTCCCCTCTACCTAGGGACTTTTTCAGCCACCATTCTTTGTCGAATATTATTATTCTCATGCCACCTGAGCTCATGATCATCTAGTTCACTCATGTTGAAATCTTTCTCCCCCTCTAAATTTAAGAATTCATGCCCCCTTCACCTTCTACCATCAATGTTGCTCATATGCATATGAACTTAGTATGATAATTTATCACATTCTCTACTCCACTATCCACCATTAGCTTCTTGATCTCTACCAGAAACTACTTCAAATCTAAACCTCTAGTTTCATAGAAAGACTAGTACTAAACTTCCTCTTAACATTGCAAAAATAAAATTTAACCTGTCCCAACAACAAAATTAAAATATTAGGCTAATATAGTAGTCATCACATGTTAGTTATTTCATGCACTTCAATAGTTTACTTTACAACCTTATATGTTGGCACATCACGTGAATTAGGCTCACACACTCACCCAAGGCACAGGGAGGGAAAATGAGGTTGGGTCAACATTATTTGTAAATGGTTCCATTCATATAGTGATGCATGCAACTTATGCACATGGGTCAACTTGAGGATTACTTAACTCTATTCTACCACTACATTGAGCACATATTCATAAGAAGGTAATCAAAACAATAATTATATTATATAAATATTCATTCAATCAACAAGTAAAATACTTATAAGTACATGAAAAACATTAACCATCATAAACATGGTGATATTAGCTTTAATCAATACTCTTATTCATAATTCAATAGAACATAGTTACAATGTACTTCTCATACACTTAACAACATAAGTTATCTGCATCTCTTTCTTTCCAAACATTTTAATATTGATCCAAAAATGCTTCATTATTACTTGCACTCCTCTCCTTATTCCTCTCAAATCTTTTATTTTTATAGGATTCTAAGAAACTTTAGGTGTCATTTGGTATCTCATCTACCACCAATAAAAAATGAATGCCTTTTCCAACCATTTAGAAGTTAATGTGGTGCTGAGCTCTAGGTTAATGACCATGCCATCTTTCACCACTTCTCATTTATATTTTAAAATAATCCCATTAGATATAACTTTTTCCTCTACCCTTCATGATTTATTTTATGTTTTATTTATAGATGAAGTCTTTATGTGTCTTTATTCTATCATTTTATCATATATGCACGTGGGTTTATTTTTTTGGCTAGATATTTCCATGTTTGAAATCCATAGGGTGCATGCCTAGAAAGTTTGGGTCAGTGTGTGCCTCCCTTTACTCTCTTTAGATACCTAAGTATATCCTTGCCTTCATTTTCCACTCATGCACATCCCTTATCTTGGCTACACTTAGTTAAATTCCAAGGTCAATAGTCTGGCCAACCATGCCTATGACATATGTCTTCTTCATTTTTTTCCTTATGCCAAGTTAATAGCTCTAGCTCACGAGTAAGATTATTATATGGATACACATTCATCAAAACTATAGTCATAGTTGCATTTTCATTAGATACTTGTGTTGATCATGCTTGAGATAATTTAAAAATCAATATCTGACCCATGTGAATATTTGAAAATTTTGTATTGTATATGTTATAATCATCATATCCATCTTACAGTTTAGATGTATCATTATGATCATATTTTATATTTGTAGCGGGGTATGCATAACCAACCACACTATATTATGGAATTGATTTATTTTATTTTATCTACTCTTAAACATATTCATCATCATCAATACCATACACCTCAGTTGTGATCATATGTGGAAAAGGATTAGTATTCATTTCTTGAAGACTAATTAAAGAAATGGTTCACTTCCATTTCTTGATTTTAATATGTAATCATATCCTCTTTAGGATTTCTTTTTCCATATTTTTAATGCATAAAGTGGAAGATATGGTTGTCTCTTTAGAAACCACACTTGTAAAATTAGTCTTCTTATGTATATATTTCTTACAAACTCCATTATTATCTTTAATTTCTTATTAAAATCTATTTTATATAGCTCTTATTTGAATAATTCAACCTTGGGAGATGGAACCATAATGTTATTGGATTTCTCAATATTGGAAAGTGTGATTGAATTTGGTGTCACTTTAATGGATGTATCTAATGTAAGGTCACCACTATCAATAAGGTATTGTATTCTTTTTATTCAAATCCCAACACCTATCTTTGTGATTTACATGAACTCTATGATAGGTACAATAGTATTTGGATATTTTCATAAGATGCATAAAAGGTAATATGGTTAATTTATTTAAAAGAATGTTCCTTAGAGTTTCACTTGGAGATGAATTAATTTTATGCCAATTTCATGATTTAATAGTCATATATTCAATTTTACTTATTACCCATATATAAAATGAGACCTTTTTAGGCATATATGTTTACAATGGAGAGCCACAGAATGAAATTTATAGTAGCATGCTATGTATTTTTGTCATGTGCAAGATTTTATTTAATTGACATAACCTTTAAACATAAAGCTTGGATTTTATTTTGAAACACCTCTATGGAATACATCATGGCAATCATATGATGTGTAGGAATGATGACACTCTGAATAAAATAAAACAATGGTTGATTCCTTTCATGGATGGTTGAATTAGGCACACTATTTATCATAGGTTGGGAAGATTAATATTAATAATCACAATTCATAGAAACTTCAAATTTGATACTCATACAAAATTATATAGGAGGATCCACCTTACCTCTTGGGATTGTGATAGCATAGATTTTTGAATCCAATATAATCCTTAGGAAAATAATTGAGGCTAGATGGTTGCTATTATATACACATAATATTTTCAAATTTTATCAATTAGTGATGATTTCTATTGTGTAGGAACCCATCGAGTCTCAATCTCTCTGAGCACACCTTAAAGGGTACACCAGGAAAGGGATGGGTAGACAATTAGTGAATCATAAGATTGTTATCCCCTATACCACCACTTGCTATCTACACAACCATCTCTTATATATGTCATTAAGCTTTGCCTCCTCTCTTACACACTCCTCAAAGTAATTCACCACCTTACTGAGCCCCTACCTAAGACTAAAGCCATTTTTGACATTTACCATACATTGTCGGCCTAGGTCAATTATGTATTCAAATTGATATTTGCACATTACAAGTCTAGGTTAGCCTTGGCCAATGTATATTAGGACCTAACTAATTTTATCAAATAATGATATAGAGTCAAATTGGGCCAACCCCATTGGCTAAACTTTCATAAAGGTTTAGGGTTATATTCAACTATATATACACATCCATTTCTACCATTTAGGAGGAGAGAAGAATAAGAATATTAAATTCCACATCCACTTATCCACCATTCTACTTGAGGAGCATTACTTAGGGTTTCAATACCCTTTTTAGAGATATAGATCTTATCTTGTGGAGAATTATTTTATATGCATAGAGAAGTTTTGTAGCCTAAAGATGACTTATTCTTTTTATTCTTACATACCACACCAACCTCTTGTGAATCATCTTGGCCAAAGGAGAGATTGAGGCTCGATGGGTTTAACTTAAAAGCTAAGTATTCTTAACTCTATTCCTCCTTTTAAAGATTAGATAGATTTGCATTTGTAATTCTCTCCAATGCATTAGGATTTCCCATACATTGACTTGAGTATAGATTTTCTATGCATGTTTAATTTTTATGTTTATTACCCCCACTTTGTGCCACAAACTCTGGTGATCAGTCAATTAGATTTTAATTTATTTTTTATATACTTTGTGAATATGAAAACATATGACCTAGCTAGGGTTATTTCATAGTGTTGCTTGACTAAAGGCTTTGGAAACCTCTTTAGTGATTTTATTGTGTTAAGAGATCCCTTGGTTAGGTCTAGCAGATCCATCTTGGTCATGAACCTAAATATCTAATGTATCAATAATTACAAGTATAAGCAAGATTTATCTTCTCTGAGTTAGGACTGATTAATAGGTCAACTACATTTTCCTTTGTATACATTTTGGTGAAATCAATGTGAATCAAACCCTTGTAGGTTTTATTTCACACATTTATTTTATCATCATATTATATATTTAAATTTTTTGGAGTACTATATTGAACATGTCAGTATAGTTCTAAAATTTTATCCCCGGGTTTAACACATAATCACCCTAAAATGACTTTATTCTATCTACACATGTCATCTTTAAATATAGGTGATTAGATCAATCAACTTGGCACAATATTATTCTTTAGATATAAAATTGCATACAGAATTAAACTAGTTGACTATTTTCATAGTTCTTATTTTTAGTATACGGGTCGACAAACATAGTCAAACTAGTTGACTATGTTCACAATTTCTTTTCAACACACAGATTATATAAACTCAATTGATCCAATCAGCTCTATTATTATAATATTTTAATCAAAATTTAAGCACCAAAACATAAAATTTTACAATCTAAGTATCTTCAAAACCACCAAGGTTCATTCTTACTCTCTCTATCATTTCAGTTCCTCATTTTTAGGACTATATTTCACAATTTTGCAGTCTACAAAACTACAACCCTATAGCCAACTAGGTTAACTAGCTTGACATAGTTATGTAGCCTATTTTCTATCTAGAAGACACAATTGAACTATTCAATTGTGTTCTTATAGATCTTGCTTGTATAGAACAGTAGAGACCCTATTGACTCTATTTTGCATTGTTTGCATATAGTGTCACCTGAAATGCCTCTGTAATCTTCACAGTCAAGGAATTAACCTCTATTTGCTAGTAATTAATTCACCTTTCATTTCAATTGCTTCTATGCTTAGAGTAACAAACATAGATTAATTAAGTAGTTTTTCAATTTACCAATTTATTCACACTATTTTTATGTTTTATGCACATTTCAAAATCACTTATCACTAAAAATCATTAACCATTTGTCTTCCCAAGGCCTACTTGCTTGGATTTCATCACTAAGAGGGAAGCCAACTTGGTTTTATGGTAGGTATAAATATGTGGTTGATGGTATATATTGTAAAATCACCTAACACCCTTATCACTATGGGATTATGAAGTGAGGGGGTATGCCCCAATACCATTGCCAATATAGATCCCTTTCAACCTAAGCTTCATAAAACTATCCTTAGATTACTTTCTAATTCCTTCTTACAACCAAATTCCCATCACATTAAATTTAGATTTTATTATAACTTAATAACCCTTAGGAAAGACCAATTAGTTAGCATGTATTTTAAATTTGCTGCTTACTCTTTGATCATTATATTTTGTATTGTAAAACTGACATTAGTTAGCATTAGTGTAAGGTTTGTGTTGTGTGTTTTAATTTGATCAATAAAATTGATCTAATTAATCATGTGCTTAATTTCATTTGTTCAGATATTATCTTGTAAAATATTTATTTATTTTTAGAACATTATCACCCCTATCAACATAGTATCATATAGACTAATCATCTTATTTTCCTTCAGTACACAATCACTCTATCTAACTATGTATCATTATCTTCCTATACATCTTCCTATCTAGAAGTACACATCTGACTTGCCTGACTATGTTCTCTTATCTTCCTATTTAGTTTCCTATCTAGTAATACACAATCAACCTATATGACATTGTCCTTTTACTTTTCTTTTTTATCTCCTCTCTAGCAGTACATAGTCAACTAGTACGACTGTGTCCTCTTATTTTATATTATATTTTATGTTTGATAGTTTACAGTTGACATGTTTGATTTTATATGGTATTCACTAATTTTTCTTTATGTCCACTTATTACCCTATTTTTATCATCATGAATTTCCTATTGGCTGATAATACAAATTTAAATCTAATAAACATGATGATTCTTGCCAATCCTAATAGGTTTTTCAAGAAATAGCTTGTGGCTTCCACTTTGGATGAAAGCAATGTTCATGTTTCCACTCATACTACCAATTATGGGACTCCTCCTCATTCATCCTCAGTTTTTAATCCTTTATTATTTTTATAATATGAGCATGAATTAGATTACACACCTAAAATTCTCTTCTTCATTAGTTAATTTCCTTAACATAGAGGAAAGAGCCCTTCAACCATTTATAATCTTATGATTGGTCCTCAATTAGAAGAACCTCTTTCACCCCCCCTACCTTCTCTCACAGATTTAGGGGAGACACTTTGTTCACTTCTCAAAATTTTCCTTCTCTTTTGTCTCTTCGCACACTATGACATCTTCTTCTATGACTTTTTCAACCTCCTTGCCAAGTATCTCTACTGACATGGTAGGTTCAACCTTTAGTGAGCCTTTTCAAAATACCTTTCTCCTTAATCATTCCACTAGTGCATATTTCACTACTAATGCTAATCATGATACTAATATTTCTTTTTCTACCAATGATTCTCATGCCAGTCATAATGTAATCCAAACCACTAATACCAATACTAATGCTTCACATGCTATGTACACTAGTCAAAATATTGCCCAAACTCACCAAATTTTATTACAAACACTCAATCAAATGCATACTTTTCAAACCAATAATGCAAATCAAATGATGTAGATGTAAAACCATCTCATTAACCTTCAAAATTAACCCCAATAGGTTTCATGGGGAGCACAAAATCCAAATTCCCCCACCCCATTAGGGATTCCCATAGTAACCTTATTACTCAAACACCCCTCATTAATAAAATGATTAAACATATCCAAAATTAACCTCTTATACCTCAAATCTCTAATATCAACATAGGAGCTATCACACCTACAATGGATCTATCAATCCCACATTACACTTAAAAACATTTCATAACCTCTTTAAAGATTGGGTCAAATTTTATACCTTTGATACTACCAAGCTCTTAGTTAAAACACTCTTAAGAGATGCTTTAGGTACAATAAACTAAAAACCCATTGTATCACTAGCTTGGAATATTTGGTTAACTCCATAGTATAAGAGTATCAAACTAATGATCTCCCCAAGAATAACTTAGCTCACTTCATAAATTGTAAACAAATTAAAACTTAAATGGCACAAGCTTTCATAAAATGATGGAATAAATTATCTAATAAATGTGAGCATAACATGGTGGATGATAACCTCTTCCACCTATTTACCAATGATCTTTACCCAAAGTTACAATATCAGGTTAGGACTCTCTCTTTAAGGACTTTAGAAGATGCCCTTGACCAAGTAAAATGATAAGATTTTCTCATGCACCAATTTGAACCATCTCTACATAACATAGGAAAATACATGCTCATTATAAATAAAAACCATCATGATACTAATGATGGTGTTACTGATATATATGACACTATTCACAACATTCATGTGATTTCTTCAAATAACACCATGGAACATGCTTTCCCTCCAAACAACACTCCTAATCCTACATTTTCTCAAACAAACAACATTAATGTCCACAAATCCTTATCCTTAGCTGAGATTCAAAAGTGTCTTCCAAGGCCTATACCATGAGATATTGACCATACTCATCTAATGAAATCACAGTATGATCCAAACAGATTTTCTTAGTTTCATTCAAGTTAGGGCCACTCTCACGAGACTTGTAGACAATTACATAATCTAGATATGTATTTTATTATTGGACCAAACTTTGATCACAAATCACTCATTCACAAGCACCAATAATCATATGGCATAACTCTTAAATCTCTTGAAACATAAAACAAAAATCTAGATTGAAATCAAGTTAATGCTCATCTTGTTATATACAAAGATCCACTTCCCAATCATCAAGGTAGCAATGACAAGCCTACTCCTACAAGTAATTTTGAAAAACTTATAGACCTCACTACTAATGAAGAAAATGTGGTAAATATGACTTACATATGAAGATTAGTAATTTTTATCGACTCAAATCCCATACCCATGCATCAAACCTCTCAAACATTTTGCATCATTCAAGACACTTCCCCATCTCATCTCATAGAGTTGGGACAAGAGGACCTTATAACTTTCCATTGACCACTTTCAAAAACTCAACTAGACCATACCTCTCACTCTATTTCTATTCTTCCCACAACATCTACACATATAGACAACATTCCTCAACCTTTCAGTAGTATTTTTGCAACCCAATCACAATAAATACCTCAATAAACCATCCCACCACCTATAGATAATCAACCTATTTGTCCTCAAACTAAACTAACCACATCTTACCAACATAATTTTAATTACACTTCCAACCCTCCTTATCATGATCTCTTACAACATTATGCATCTATATCTAGCAATCCCCCTATGGGTTATGATGATTGGGACCCCATTATAGAACTTTCTCATCTCCCATCTCAAATACCTTTCCTTGAGCTAATGTGAAATTCCCCCCATCATTAAAATTTTCTAATTCAAATGTTATTTGAAATTAAAATCCCTCATCCTCCTTTAGTAGGACACAAAGCTACCTTGTTTGGCTTCAAAGATAACATCCTTCAATAATGCAAAGAAATTTCCATACATGTTGATGAAATAGTGGACACTTCTATTTCCTTCAAATTTCCTATCACTTCTATGATTCTAGATGAGACTCTACTTCATGTGAATGATCCACCTCTATTCATTAGAATCCAAGTCAATGATATCTAAGTTAAGCATGCCTTGATTTATGAGGTTTTAGGTACTTATGTTAGCTTCCCCAATTTCATTAAAACTCTTGGATATTTTGAATACAATCTCAAGTCCACACACAACACATGTCAAGGTTATGATGAAATTAAAATGCCTCCTTAAGGTTGTTTATGGCTTCCCATTACCATCCCTCCTATCACCATCTATGTGAAAGTTATGATTTTTAAATTTACCCTCTCTTATAACATCTTACTTAGTAGACCTTAGATTCATCACATGAGGGCTGCCACCTCATCCATGTGCCTATGAATTAAATTCCCCCATAATGGTGATATTTATAATATTCAAAGAGACTCAAACCCTTGAAAAATTGAATAATTCGAAGAATGTGGTGTCTTTAAAATTCTTACCCTTGAACTTTTGCATAGTATCCCATTTAGGGAATCTAAATGTTTCAATTACCTTGTCAATTCTACCTAAGGCTATAATGGTCACCCCGAACTCATTGAGAATATACCACCTAACCTCCTCTATTTTAATGATGATGAGCCAGCTGAGATAAGCCTCAAGATCAAAAATTTTGATTTATTCCCTCATACCATCTCCCAATTTATTTCCTCTTTACAACCTCACTCTTTTTAACCTCATATCAATGATATACATGTGGTCTTAACTAATACTACACATTCTATTCATCATTTGAATTCTGATGATAATGTCATACCTAAATGTACCATCAACTTTCATACACCCAACTATGATGATTATTATGCTTTAGATGATCCATTTTTAGGACTTGTCTAAGCTAGAAATGTTGAGATTCTTTGATATAATACTTATTTATTTAAGTCTTTTCATTCATCTTATCACATCCTTCCTTTATAGTACCTAATTTGATTATTTCATATTTTTTTAGGGTAGAGATGGAGTGATCGCATGGTACACCTCTAATTTCAATAGAGCCTCTTAGAATCATGATCGTGGATCATGCCACGACCAATCCTTACCATTTTACTAGATACTAGGATCCTTCTAGTTTACTTCCCTAAGAGATGCTAGCTATTAATCTCAAGTCTTCTATGAGTCTATCCCCACCCACAACTAATCCTAGTCTAGTTCCTACTCTAACTCTACCTTCATTTGATCCTCATCCTATTTATGATCCTACTTTATATTTAAATGAGCCTAGCCTAGTTTCTACACCATCCCCACCTTCCCTTGGTGATGGCCTTCTTCTTTTTTTGTAGCTTGATCCCTTGCCCACCCAATGGGATGATCAACCTTATTTTGATATTCACTAATTTAACAATCATTAGACCAAAAACTACCAATTATATCAACCTTCATCAATTCCTCTTGCTACCTCTTCCATTAGTAGGCCCCCAAAGTCTATTAAAAAGTGTATTTATTACTTTTATGAGATATATAATCACTCTTCCACTCATTGATGGAAGCTTTATCAATATATTAATACATTTTATCCCATCCTTGCTTATCCCAAAGATAAGGCTATACCTCCTCCCAAGTTGTTACCTGAGTATATCCCTAAATATGGGGAGTTACATTGTCTTTGTCACTATTGTTGTACCCATCATTCAATCATTGACGTATTCTTTAACAACACCTTCATGATCACCTTTTGATAATACCTATAATAAGTATTTCTCCTTCCATAGGTCACCCATGCAAGAAGGCTCCCATCCCATGGATTCTTTCCACTTTTAGCTTGTTCCCCATTTGTGACTTCTTCCCCACCTATGGCTTCTTCCCCACCTATGGTTTCTTCCCCACATATAGTTCCTTCCCTACCTATGGCTCCTTCTCCACCAATGGTGATTCCTTATTTTCTCATAGATACCATTCATATTTTGGCACCTATCCTTCTCCTTGAGTATT
>JARHVA010000974.1:1302500-1467500 GCA_037957365.1 Torreya grandis | reverse complement strand
ACCACATAGGGAAACCTAGTTAGTTTATGTATAGGGAACCTCTCATATATCCATGTACTAAGTAAAATCACTAGTCCCATCATCTTTTGACCTATGGAAAACATCCCATACATATCATGCATAAGTTGGACCTAGATGAAAAAACCAAAATCGTAAACTTCTCTTTGATCCAAAATGGACTAAAACAAGGCTATCACATATAATGGTACTTTGTCATTTGACTTGTGATAAATCACTTGCGCTGTCACAAGTCTTATCATTGCCTTTCAAATGGATGAAATGGCCAAAATATATACATAAAAAAATATCACTCTAAATCTAGGGTAGATCATATCTGAGCCTATATCCCACTAATCTAAGGCTCATCTCTCATCCTCAAGCTCTATTGTATTAATAATCATCAGTGTCCAACCTATCAAAAGTCTAAGCTTTGCATAGACATCCTCTAGAGTAATCACCACCTCAATGGTATCCCCCTCCATCTCCCATTATAATGTGTTGGTTAACCATTCTCATGCTTCTAGGAACATGATAATAAGATCAACACTTAGTGGGATCTGTCTCATCTCCATGATGTTGTCAAAGCCCAAGGTGACTAGTTGAGCTCTATCCACGTCAGTAAAATGTTCCAACAGATCTAGTAGCCATGATGCATCATCAGACACCAATATATCTAATTTTCTTATAAAATATCAAAAAATAGAGGATATATCAGATCTCAATGTCATAATAATTAAAATACATTATCAAAAATTTACAAATTAGCTAATTCATCAGCTTGTTTGATTTAGTTGTCTAGTTTTCCCAATTTTCTACACAATCAACCCATTTGATACTAAATCATCCCTATTACAATCCTTTTATACTACATCGGCCCATTGATACATAGTCAACCCTTTTCTTTTAGACTATTTCAGCCTATTTGATACTAAATCAACTCTTTCCTAGCTTTAACATATTACATCAACCCGCTAGTACATAGTCAACCCCCTTTAGCAAATTGTATCAGTTATATATTATAATTTCATCAGCTAGAGGTTACTATGTTATCCATCTTTTCATTTTAGGCTATGTTAGCCTACTGCTATGTAGTCAGCCACCTTTTACAATACTATGTCAGTCCATTACTACACAGTCAAACCCCTACTTTCTTCTTTCCTTATGAACTAAGTTGACCAAGTCAACTCTATTCTTTATTTGCAACAAATTTTTGACCAATTATGATAAATTCCTTTGGCATTCTTGGTTTGACCTTTTCCTACCTAGTACCCCATTCTACCGCTAGTCTACCTAAAAATTTCCTATGGTCAGTTTTAGCATATATATTTTTCCTACCAATCAATTTTATACATTTAACATAATTTCAATCAAAATTGCTCAAAAAATTGAAATTAATTCTTTCTTACCTATACTACACCCATTGTGGCTGCTAAGCATCCTCCCCATCGTAGTTGTCATCTCCTCTCTATGATCACTCTCTAGGCTCACATTGGGTCTCTCAAAGCAATATTATCTCAGAATAGTAAAAATAAAAAATGAATTGATTTTCACCCTATTTATATTTACTGTTCAAAATTATTTATCTGTCAAATATTTACAATCATATTTCATTTTTTGACCATAAATTTGTTTTTACTAGTTCTTTTTTCGAACCACAAGATGTTTTATAATCTTGACATTGTACATAATCTTTTCACATATTACATGTATATTTTGAAAAAAATGATTTTACTCTAATTTATATAGGTTATCCTAGTGTTCCTTATATTGGACACATTCAAATTTATTTCACTTAATTTATTATCTATAACATTAAGTAAAGGTATGCATTTTTCAATTCTATCCTTTTATTTATCTTATTTTTCTTCTTACTATAATTTATTTAGCTTCAATGTTGTATGTTATTATGTTCTTTTCTTGAATCACCATCTCCTATTGCACCTATGTGATGTGTGATGAGATTCACATGGGTCATATGTATACACATAATATTTTTAAATTTTATCAATTATTGATGATTTATCTCTTGTAGGACCCTGAATATCAATCTCTTTAAGTGCACACCTTAAAGGGTGAACTAGGAAAGTGGTGGGCAAACCATTGGTGCTTCACAAGATTATTGTCACATATACCACCACTTGATATCTACACAACCATGTATTATATACTTCCCTAATCTTTTTCTCCTCTCTTACACACTCCTCCAAGAAATTCACTTCCTTACATAGCCCCTACCTAAGCCTAAAACCCTTTTTAAAATTTATCATACACTGTTGGCCTAGGCAACTCTGTATTCAAATTGATATTTGCACATTACGAGTCTAGGTTGGCCTTGGCCAACCTAGACTGGGGCCTAACTTGTTTTTATCAAATAATGATACATAGTCAAATTGGGCTAACCCTATTGACTAAACTTTCAAAAAGGTCTAGATTTAGATTCAACTATATATACACATCCATTTATACCATTTAGGAGGAAAGAAGAAGAAGAATATTAGATTATGCATCTACTTATCCACCATTTTACTTGAGGATCATTGCTTAGGGTTTCAATACTTTCTTTGGAGATACAGATCTTGTCTTGTGGAGAAGTCTTTTGGATGCATATAAAAGTTGTGTAGCCTAGAGCTAACTTATCCTTGTTATCCTTACATACCAAAACCACAAACAAAACACCTTGGCCAAGGGAGAGATTGAGGCTCGATGGGTTCATATTCAAAGGTAAGTATTCCTAACTTTGATCCTCCTTTGTAAGAGTAGATAGATTTTCATTTGTACTTATCTCCCATGCATTAGGATTTCCTATTACTTGACTTGAGTGATGTTATTATGATAAGAGATTTCTTGGTTAGGTCTAGCGGATCCATATTGGTCATGACCCTAAATATCTAATGTATTAACAATCATAAGTTTAATTAGGATTTATCTTCTCTGATTTAGGATTGATTAATGAGTCAACTACTTTTTATTTGTATACAACTATCATTACCTTATAGTCTAGGGGAGGAGGAATGAAAGGATTCATACATGCCCTTTCCCATTGAGTAGTATCCAGAAGCATCTCATTTTAGATATTCTAGATGATATTTGTTACTAAGAAGAGATAATAATTCATCACTATTAATATTATCCTTAGTTTTAGTACCAAAAAATTTAACCTGTTTCATTACATGAGTAAAAATCTCTTTGATACCACTGATCCAAATTTAGGATTCAATTTCTGGGACAACACACCTATTAGGAATGAGTATGTTTAATAAATCTAAATGCCTCTATATTGGATTGATATAGAATTACTAGAGTATTAAATGAATCTTTATTTTAAGATAATAAGAGAGTTTCTAAAAAGAAAATTATTTATGTGAAAGAAATATCAACTATCCAATCTAGTTTACAATAGATCAAGGCCCTTATATTATATATAAATAAAACTAATAATAGTAAAATATATTAAAGTTAAATAAAACTAATAAAAACCACTCAACATGTATAAGCAAGCGAAAAGGAATTTTATTTAAAGAAAATAATAATAATAATAATAATAATAATAATAATAATAATAATAATAATAATAATAATAATATCCTTTCAACATGTATAGGCAATTGAATAGGACAATTCCTAATAATTAGAGATCTACTAGAAGAATATTCTATAATAGCTAGCTACATCAATTTTTTGTGTATTCCCCTAATTTTCATTATAATACTTGGAAAAGCTCAGTGGACCAAAAAACAATTTATATTGCTTAAGCCATGTATCAATGATTTATGATCTCTGAAAAATACTCCAAAGGCCTTTGTAAAATTGGCATTTATGTTTTTTTTGAATTACTTTCAAAAACCATAGCTTTTTAAAATTAAATCATTACTCTTATCTAGTGGTCCTGAGTCATTTTCAAAATCACATGATATGGTTAAGGATTCAATATTTATTTATCAATAACGTGTCTTAAAATACCATAAATATATATATATATATATATATATATATATATATATATATATATATATATATATATTTCTTATTTTATGAATTTTTCATTTCATTCATTTAATTTTTAAAAACATTATATGGATACAAGTTAGACTTTGTTCTATACAAATTTTTTAAAATGTATTATTCTCTTTTTTTGAGAGAAAATGGTGGGGAGCACAATCCACTATCTTCTTTTAGGGTCTATTCAATTATTAAATTAATTTAAAAAATATTATTTATAAAACAAGTATCTACTATGTCTTTTTAAAAATTCAAGTTTATCTCTTGGAAAATCCCTTGTCTGACCAACTAAAATTCCACCTTTTAAAAAAAAGTGTCATATTTTAGAAAACTATACCTGAAATGATACATTTATTATTTTAAATTATTATAAAATTTTGATTGTCACCATCTCAAATATTTCACCCAAGTGAATGTATCTTTATTTTTCAAGAAAAAAGGTGTTATGAGTAAAAGCTTAGGGACTACTTTTGGCATGCATATCTTATGTCATGAACGTTTATGATAACATTTATTGGATTGGCTTCATAGATTTCATCTTGATGGTAAAGATATGTTTTCCCAAGTAAAACATCACATAATTCAAATTTTGAAACATCACAAATGACTACATTTGAAAAGGTTTTATTTTGTATATTAGGTGACACTAACGAGTGATGTGTTTCTCAAAATCCAAGCTAAACCATCTATTGGAATATGGTTGTGGATGAGGTGTCACTATAAATTTCAATGTACAAACTGGTTTAGGATAAATTTAGTTCTTCTAGATTCTATTATCAATTATGAAGTTTATGGGTTGTCCATTGACCCATATTTGAAAATGGAATAATTATGTTTCTTCATTTGAAGTTGAATTGGAGGGAAAAAATAATGTTTATAGTACCTACCATAGCATTAGGTCTAGAATCCATGATATGTTTATTATTTTCCAATATCACAATGTTATTTTTCACTACCTTAAGTTGTGAAATTAGATTTTTCCTTGTCTAACACTTTTCATTAGAGTGATTGGTGAAGTTATGAACTAAATACCACTTTCTAATTTTAGACTTCTTACTTTGATAATATGATAATACTTTATTCTTATGAGGATAGCATGAAGGGCTCTTTCCAAACTTGGAATTTTTAGGATATGCTTTTTCATGAGGCTTAAAATCTTATTTATTAAAATTATTCTTAGCATTTTCTTTAAATTTTTAAACAAATATGTAGGTTTCTCCTAGAGAGGAGATTTAGGTAAAATCAATCCTATATAGGATATATGGCCCAAAACCCAACCTATATTTTAAGATATTACTTTTATAAGATTCTTGGACATTCAATTTGACATCAAATAAGTGAGTGGTGTCTATGTATTCTTAAACATTTTGTTCATGACCTTGGCACAACTATGAAAAATTGATGCGTCATCATGGTTTCCAATAGGGTAGTAAATAAATTTTAATTCATCTATGAAACCATTCTAATTATATATAAACACATCCATTATACTTCCATTAATGTCTTGTGTGATGCAACACATCCATCATTACATGTATTGATATTTTTTTCCACATCATTCATCATTGATGCATACATTTCACACCTTTCCTTTTTAGAACTTCATAACCACTTATTCAAGTTTAAGATGTTGGTATTAGGAAAATTACCATAAAAATTGAAAATTAAATAAGTAGGAAGTTTCAAACAATGATTCTTTATTGCCCACTACTTTTTTTTTCCATCTAAAGATTCAAATTGATAAGTATAATTTTCAATGAGTTAACTACTCTTATACAATACAAATATCACATGACCTAACATTATAGTGGGAAACAATTGTTAATGATAATATCAACTGACAAGGTTTGACATTTACAATTATCTCTATAATCCTATCACTGAAATAACTTCACATCTCACCTTAATTTTCTTTCCAAATATATGCAAAAAGTCAAGTACATGTAAACCAAAAAGAATATGTAACATTGACAATGTTTCATATTTTCAATAGTAACATTGTCTTTACATTTATTATCACATTTGTTTATCGGAGTTTCCCATTGTTAGAATCTATTATACTTCCATTATTGTCTCATGAATGCAACACATCCTTAATTTCATACATCACTTGTAAATGTGAACATGCACTCTTCATTTGAGAAGGCATTCTTCTTTACTCTCATTGCTCAAATATTCTCTCACAATACTAGTAAAATATTTTTAAGCTAGTCCAATCATAAATTTTTTTACTATGATTAAAAATTCAACCATTTTAACTAGTAAATGTAACACATTTTGGATTCTCTCAATAATATGTATCATTGTAAAAGCTTGATGGATCGAAATTACTTTTATCCATATACTTTTTTTCTATTATATGTTCAATGTATTCCCATGAACAATAAATGTTAAAATATTTTTTGGATTTAATATCTAGATTGTAATTTAATTGATATATATTATATCCTTGTATACATTTGGGCATTTGTTTAATTATATAAATTTTGATTTCAAATTTGGACCTTATTGGTAAGCAATTTGACATCATAACAATCACAGAGTTAAAAAGAGGGATAAGGGGCGTGCCCACATAAGCCAAAATGAACCATTACATACATGAATAGACCCATATAATATATTATTGACAAATCCAGTATTGTATAATAGGATTTTAACATGGTACAAAAATAAATATTCTTAGTATACCTAGTATTGTACAATATGATTCTATATGGGGGGGAAAATGAACGATATGATTGTAGAAGGGGAAGAAAGGAGAGAGAATATCAGTGATACAAGACATTTACTAAATATTTGATGGATAGATTCAAAAATTAGTGTAAAATGTTTGAATCTTTATAAGATATTAAATACAAATAAAATTTTAATGTTGTTGTATGGAATAAGCTCAGATAAATAAATTGAATGAATGGATGAAATGTTTCTTGATTCCAACACCAAATTTCAATGTTGGATATTAATATATTGTTTTCTAGATGACCATGACAATATTGGTTAATTAAAACATTCTTTTCCAAAAATACTCCAAAATATAATTAAAAAAATCTTGATATCAATATTATTTAATTTAAGCTTTAAATATAATCATAAACATGATCTAAAATCCCTAAATATAGATCAATTAAGTATAAAATATTGATGGATATAAATTCAAAATTATATCCATCCCATCTCCTTGAGTGTTAATGTAGGATAAAAATTCCATGAGGCCAATGGGTCCTTCCACACTGGCATCATAGTTCCATCTGATTTTGACACTATGGCATAAACCCAGAGCAATGGTGTTTCCTATGATGGATTCCATGCACAAACCCATTTTAGGGTGGAATATTATTTGATAGTATGACCTCAAAGATAAGTAAGGATTTGCACACAAATAATAAAATCATTACAACATTGAAAATTTTCATTTTTTTAAGGTTTAAGAAGAGATGGTGTTGTTTCTAGTTCTAAACCTTGAATGGGTTGTTGTATTTCTTGAAGGCATGAAATAAAGTCAAAATTCTTGATCTTATTCCATTCATGATTTAAAAACCCATAAGCCTCCTTGAAATTAGTCTTGGGATTTTTATCTAACCTATAATAATAACTCCCTTGCATGGTCAAAAGTGCCTAGGTGAAATCCCCCTTCTATTTCAAATTTTGCAAAGGCTTACTACAGAATTGACATTGCCATACATGTTTTCATTATTTTCCATCAATTCTTATCTAAGTGAGTCATTTAGAATGATGTTTTAGGTGGGAACCAATATGTATTTCCTTTTCATTTTAAGCTTTGCCCTGTACAAGATTAAGACAAGGAAAACAATGAAATTAAGAGCAAAAATGGCAATGAAATTGAAACAAAAGACCCAAAATAAAAATTTAAATTACATTCATTTTTAGTCAAGGAAGTTTTCAAATTTAAAAATAAGAAGGTAGGATTTGATAATTTTAAATCAAAACAAAAAATATCTCCATAAAAAGTTAATGAAACTCATCTGATATTAACGTAAATAGTTTATGAGACCATGCATGGTGTAGACTATAGTTTGGCATGGTGTGGAGATAGTTTGACATGGTGTGGATGATTTTGACCAATGGTTGGCCTAGGGTGATGATGGAAACATGCATATAATTTTTGTGTGCTAGTTAATCTCACCCATAATTTACAACATAAACTTCATTACATGTTTTAACCTATTCATCTCACATGGCTATTAACAAGCAACTATAATTTTTCTGCATACATGCCCCAACCATGTTCTTGAAATTGTAAAGTGTGTAGCCACTTTACAATCCTTAATTATGAAAAAGCTTCAAAATATAATATACAAATAAAAATTCTCATCTCTTATCCTATGTTACTCCCTAAACCACATACCATTTCTCAAACTTCATGCACCACATTTTAATCATCTCCTATTATTTTATTTTTAGAAATTTCAATTTGCATTTTGTATAAGGTTTTATGATCAAATAGAGGTAGAATTTATGGGTAAAGGCACTAAATCTAATCCAAACTATAATGGAGGGTATAATTAAGTAGGAGGACCAATTCCAACTCACAAACTTCCATGGTGAAGGCAAATTTCTTACTGCATCCTCAAAACACCATAATTATTTGTTAGAATTGAAACACATGTTATCTAGCCAGTTCTATAACCAATCAATCCTATATTATACATATACAATGAAAAAATAAAAATCAATAGAAAAAACAACAATATCATGTTAGGGATGAACATTCATAATCTAAATAAAAATAAAGGCATCTACTACAAGTAAAGTGGGGCTTTTGCACGTGAGCAATGCACATGAAGCTTAAAGGATAAATAATTATCTGGGATTAAATTTCCAACTCTTTATATTATTTTTCTCACTTAATGAAGAAGTATTTTTTATGTATGAGCTTATGCAGGTTCAAAGGAAGGGAATCCAATTGATTTAACAATTCTCATAAATTTATTGAGTCTCTAAGTGGATTAAATTAATGTTGAGTGTTTTCAAAATATTGGATAAGAGATTTTAAATTGATAATAGAGAAATTAAAATGAGTGAATTAGATATTTAATAAGTAAAGAGAAGGAAATTGTAGAGTGGTTGTGACTTTATGATTACATACCTAAAATAGCCAGTTTCAGGAGTCTCTATTGCTGAAGAAGTAAGTCATCTACTGAAGAGTGCAAAGATCTTTATGAGAGTAGTTTAATTTTGAGGTTAGTGTCCTTATAATCCCAAGAAGGAAAAATATTGTAAACTATATAAAATAGTGGAGATGGGGGATCATGGCTTCAATCTTTCTAGATTTTTCCCACATTAGCTTTCTCTAGGGTATGTCTTGTGTATATATATTTCATATTGTGTTTTATTTCTTTACTTGCTTGTTTTCAATACTTAGCATCTAGTCTAACACATCAATCACTTAAGAGAGCTCAATAATAAATTAAGCCAAACATAGTAATTGATCATAAAGGCTAAAAAAAATCATTTTTGTTTTGAACTTATATTCAAACACATTGAATTATAGTTTTTTATGGAGTAGTAGCATGGGTAAAGTGTGAACAAATGTATGAAATGGATGTAGCATGTGGATATTACATGTAAATGGTTTTATATTATTTTTAATTTTGTATATTAAAGTCATAATACCTATAATAAATCTTTAAATAATATTTTTTATCAACAAGGAAGTGTATACTAAAAATACAAACTAGAAAATTCAATAAGAAAATTTTGAATCAAGAAATATGTGGTGGCACTTGGAAGATGGGAATTGATAGCTTCAAGATAAATTGATGAACCTCATGGGTATAATTTAATAATTTTGACATGATTTGAAAACCAAGGGAGAGATGTTAGTAAATTATAAGATGATGGCGAAGGAGAGAGAAGATTCTACCATGTAAAGGAGACCATCTTCTACCAAAGATTCACAAACCATGACTCGGGGATATAAAGTAAGTACTCCACCATATTATCTTCCTTACCATAAATATATATATATTCTTTCATTGATAAATTTAATAATTATATTAAGGTATTTGGATCTAAGTTGCTAAAAAATATGGGTTATGATGGAAAGGTCCTTGGCATCAATGACCAAGGAATGACTAATATAATAAAAGTTGAGGAAAGGAATAAATATGTAAGTTTGGGATATGTTAGTGGCAAAGGAATTAAATAATTATCCAAGACAATTGAAACAAGGAAATATAAATTTGTTATCTCTATATAAAAAAAATCATGCAAGGTAACGGGAGTTTGATTCTCAAAATAATGGGTAGGTCTCTCATGAAGCGGAAGGCCACAAAAAAGGGCCAAAAGAGAGCCTCGAAGAAGAGGACAATAACTCCGTGAAGAAGGAGATAACACATTATCACTATATAACCATGTGAGTGAATTAAAATCATCTCTAAAGATAAGTGAGCATCCCAAAGATGGAGGTAAAACATTAACACTTCATCATGCTTGCACAAATGACAGCCCAAAAAGGTTTGGAAAAAATAAATATTCTATTGTTTGTTTTAAATGTAAGAAGAGTGACCATGTATCACAACACAATTGGTATACATATCCATGTTATTTTTTTGGAGTGAATATCCATTATGTAGCCATGCGTTTAAAGTATAAATTCATCCAAAATAAACATAGGTCCTTCAAAAATGAGGATGTAAGCTGTAAAAACCACTCTCCAAATAAAAATGTGGAGAAGGAAAGAAATGTGTTTTTTCTAATATAATGGGTAATAATCATTGCATTAATTAAAATATAAGACAAAATTGCTATGTAAATTTTTGGAACTTCATCCATAACTTCACCCAAATAATTGTAAGGATAATTCCAAGAATGAAGAGGCAGTTACAAGAAAGAGGAAGTTGTTCAAGCACCTACAATAAGATGTAGTAAAATAAGAATCCCACCTATCTAAGGAAAAATCCATGAAGAGGGATCATCCCCTAAAGGAGAACCCATCCCCATTTCCAAGAGGTAAACATGGTAAGGATAAATCTTTATAAGGTTAGTTACAAAACTTAAATTTTGATTTGCATCTAAGTGAAGAGCCATCCAAGATGGAAACCATCAAGAAGCAGTATCCCATAGAGGATTATTTATTACCATTGCATGTGGGTAATGGTAAAAATTCATTATTAGTTTCATGAATAGATTATTTTCATATCTAAGATGTTATTTGGCTTGGATATGTTGGTTTTTTATGCATATGATAACCTTAAACAATTATAATAATTTGTTAGTAGGCTTTTGAGTTGTAATATGCACATGGATTAAAATTCAAGGAAGTTATTTAAAATAGGTTTTGGTATGACAATAGATGGTATGTGATGTTTTTGTGAATCTTTTTGCATACTCATGAACCCAAGAGTTATTCCATGGTGGGAGAAGAAGTGGCATGGCATTAGGTCATTGGAATAAGGTGAGAAGTGCATCCATGATAACTAGCACTCCACAAGAACACTGTTGGTTGTGATGGATGATGTTTTTACATCCATGTTACTTTATTGAATATGTTTCATTCAATATATGTTTCATTTGTTTTGATGAAAACTTTAGTTACTAGATATGAACAACTTTATAAATGGAATTGTATGTTTCCAATACATGTATGTTACATTGTTAAATCATGAGACCTAAAATAAGGGAAATTTGTATAGGTGGTGACTTTTTGTAACACAAAATATATTATACAACATGTTTGATTCAATTTTTTAAATAATTATGAGTGACAAGGAGGATGATGTATGAGCATATCCTCATGGAGAGTTTCACCCTAACCTACAAGAATGTGTATCATAGAAAAAGGGCTAAGGGGAATAGACAAGGGAAAGATCAAGACACCAAAGGGTGAAATAAGGTAAGTTGAGTGATAATATCAATATTAATGACTCTATCAACTTAGGTTTACAAGTTTCAAACTTGGGAATTTACTCTTCAAGAGAGAGGAAAAATGAACAATCCAAGAGTATGATAAAATTGGTTTCCCATTTGAGAAGATAGAAGGTGAATTCTTATATTTTCAGCCTAGAGATTTTATGGGACAAAAGTCCTTCAAACTATGGGGTATAATCATAAATTTTGACCAATAATATCATCTAATTCAGTTTATAAGACTATCGATTATCAAACATGGGTTAATAAGTATCTACAACTTGTCGTGTCCTAGAAAAGAGCTAGTTTTTATTTCAAACGCTTAAAAAGATATGGTTAGCATAAAAACTACCTTTGGATTACATATTTTAGTTCTTATACAAAATAATACAAGTTAAAAAAAAAACCATATAATTTCATGTTTGTATGCAAAATCTATGGTCTTCTTATTGATGTGAAAAGGATTTCACCCAAACTAGTTTTTACCTTTGGGTTCCTTTCCCACTTGTTCACTTTAAGCTTACTTAGGAATTAGTTGTGTGCACATATGTTTAGTGCATAATTATATGCTTAATGATGTGCTCATGTATTTAGTGCACAATCTATTCACTCCATTATGAGTGGAGTGCACTCTAATATGGGTTGTCTACCACTTTGTCCCCCACTTTTATGTGTGCACATAGTGTTAATATACCCACTATGTATTATCTACCCTACTCCCTCTTTCATATATATTGAGCACTCTAGTAGTGTATTTTTAATATAAATGTGGATTGTAGAATATATATTTAATATATTTCATTTATGCAACTAATTTGATTCTAGTTAAATGAATTTATCTCTTGCATTTGTCTTGCACATTATTTATGCATGCTTGATAAGAATATAGTTTATTCTTATCAAGATATGATATTATGAGGAATATTGCTTCCATTAGGCCTTATAATCATATTATGATATCTTAGCCAAATCTTACATGGTGTTAGAGTGGGTTAAGAGCTTTTGGGTAGCCTCTTAGGAGATCTATAATTACATTGATGGTATTCTTTTACCTTATTAAGTATGCTCTTCTCTTGCATCCTCTTTAAATGGTTCTGAGAATTAAAAAGGTGTGTAATAAATTCTAATTTTTGGGGGGGATTTCTTCTTAGTGTGTTTTTGTTATAGGTACATTCTAGAGATTGTAGGAACAAATCAGAGCTCATCATTATGTCTAGGGTATCCAAGAAAGACAAAATTACTTCCCAATTCATCCTAATTGGATATTGGAGGCTAATATAAAAGGATTTGGGTAAAAGACCATCACCTTGCATTGATGTTTTCTCTGCATGTTACACCTAGTTTTGCCTTGGATCCATCATATGTTCCTTCTCTAAAAGGAATCTGTGCATCATCAAAAATGGCTAAGAGCAAGAATCTTTTGTAGGTTTTAAGTTTTTTCCTTCAAAAATTTATTTTGATCTAATATGTATTCAAAAGAAGAACTAGATTTGTTTTTTTGGCCATTTGGCTTGCATAATTTTATTTAAAAATGTCTATTATTCTTCACATAGATATTAAAATATAAAAAATCTCTTAAAACATTTTTTGTGTTTTGGGCAGCTCATTCTCAACTCTCTATAAATTTTTAAATTTATAAATCTCATTATGTAACATGAAAGTTATTTCAGTTTTAGTAACTACTATTCAAATAAAAAATGAGATTTTTTAAAGTTATATATATATATATATATATATATATATGGACAAATTGATTGGCTTCTACATTTTGGCCATTCTTTCAAAATTGGTAGTAGTTATGTTAAATTTGGTGGAACTCTAAACATGGTGGTAGTTTTGCTAAAATTAGTGGCACCATTTTGATCGAATAGATTACATGACATGGATCTGTAGTTCATTTTCATCGGCAGATATCTTGGAATCTTGACCTTTGAGTTACGAGTGTGTTTTTAAATTGGCTCATTTTACACACTCTTGATAGTGGTATAGATAGTTTATGCCCTTGATTAGTGGTTTTGTATCAGTTTGCACTTTGTCATAAGTATTATGGTAGTTTTTTCCAATTTGGAACCTTCGAGATTCCATTTGCACTCATCTAGAACCTGTTTATAGAGCAATTATTTTTGAAAGTGCATGATTTCTCATGCAATTCACATTGGTTCTCTCTAATTATATCATTGTATTAAAAAATTGTCTCTTTTACATCATTGTATTTCTTTTTTCAAATTTCAACGCATTTCACTCTAAACCAATTCAATGTTTTTTCAAGTGGCCATTATAACCACACTACTTATAAAGTGACAAAATCATCTTTGTTGGGGGGGTTCTTAATTGAGTGATTTTTGGGGGGAGGTTGTGTTGGTAGACTATGCCCATATCTTATCTTCTCATTTGTGTGCTTACACTTTTACCATGGGTAATCCTACATTTCCTCTTCTAACTCCATATAATTACACAACATAGAAATATAATGCACAGAGTGCATTAATGGGCAAAGGTTATACCCACTACATTGAGGGAACATTTCCATAATCCACATATACTAATAAAAAATAGTGTGGTAAATTGAGCACACTAAAACACTTGGTTATCTACACAATTTTATTTAACTTGATCTTCTTTTTCACATTAATCAATGTAAATCACCTAAGGAGGCTTGGATAAATTGCATAACTTGTATGGTAGAATAGATGAGGTTAGAGGGTATCAAATTGATAATGAACTCACTAATCTAGAACCATTTATTGAGTTGTGGAGCTAAAAGCTTCACCAATGAGCTAGTGATGAGGTTGTTGGATTTACATAGTAACCGACATCGGTTACACTGTCCACTGGCATCGGCAGTATCGCCGATGTCAGTCATCTTCAAACACAGAATTGATCGACATTAGTTAGGGGTCGATCGACATCACTCATCTGTAGATCAACACTGACATCTGTGTGTTTGCATGCGTTTCCAGAATTAGATTTGTTCTAATTTTAGGAGAACAGTTGGTTTGCATGTAAAGACTAATTTTAGTCTTGAGTCTATTTTTCTAATTATTGTTTGCCTTGGATACTATTTAAGAGACCCATGGGGCAGTATTGTAATTAAGAGAAAGAAAGAGAAGAGGGAACAACTCAGTAATTGAGTTAGTTGTAATTGTGTGTGAGAGAGAACTCTTGAGGGAGAATTACTGTACATCTGAGAGGTGTGAGAAAGAGTGAGATTTATTCATTGTATTTCCTTCTGAAAGAGTTTAATACAGATTATATTGTTTCTCATATCTCCTATTCTTTGTTGTTTTTGATTTCTAGTTACTTATTACTTCTAGTTTAATTCCATGTTTAGTTTCTTATACAAAAGTAATCAATTGTATTGTAAGGTCCTAACAAGTGGTATCAAAGCAAGGTTAGTGTTTGTTGATTACAGGATTCACTCATAGGGGTTTCTGATTGAGTGGGAGTAAAGCAATGGCAGAAGAAATTAAACTAAGAGTGGAGAAATTCAATGGAAAGAATTATCAATTATGGAGGATGCAGATTAAAGATTATCTGTATCAGAAAGATCTGTACTTACCGTTGGGGTTTCAAGCAAGCCCACAGATATGGAAAATGAAGAATGGAATGTTCTTGATAGAAAGGCTCTTGGAGCTATAAGGTTGAGCCTAGTAGCTTCTATGTTTTCCAACTTATCACAGGCAAAGACAACAATAGAGCTAATGGATACTTTGACAAATTTATATGAAAAACCCTCAGCTTTGAATAAGGTATATCTTATGAAGCAATTATTTAATTTGCAAATGTAGGAAGGTGGATCTGTATCTAGTCATCTTAATGATTTCCATGGAATTGTAAATCAATTAAATTCAATCAAAATAGTTTTTGATGATGAAATTAAGGCTTTCTCATTCTTATGTTCTTTACCTGAAAGTTGGGATAGCTTGGTAATGGCAGTTAGTAATACTGCATCTACTTCAAATATCTTGAAAGTTGATGATGTTGTTAGTGTAATCTTGAATGAATAAATTCATAGGAAAAGCACAGGGGAAACATCAGGTAATGCTTTAAGTATTGAAAGTAGGGGAAGGCAAAGAGAGAAAGGCAAGCAAGGGAAATCAAGGTCAAAGATGGGAAGAAGATCCAAATCCAAAAATGGAAGAATAACCTACTGGAATTGTGAAAAGAAAGGGCATGCAAAGAAAGATTGTTGGTTGAAGGATAAAGAAGAAAATCAACATGAAGGTAATAAAGAAGCAAAAGTTGTAGGTATTGTTGCACAGGATGCTCTTATATTTTCTTTGGATAATAAAATAGAATCTTGGGTTTTAGATTCTGGTGCCTCTTTCCATGCAACCCTAAATAGAGAATTTTTCAATGATTATGTCCATGGAGACTGTGGAAAAGTTTATTTAGAGGATGATGAGCCTTGTCAAATTGTTGGCAAAGGAAAAGTATAGCTGAAATTGTAGAATGGAAACACATGGGTTTTGAAGGATGTCATGCATGTACCCATCCTGAAGAGGAATCTGATTTCTGTAGGAAAGTTGGATGATGAGGGTTACACAGTAACTCTCACAGCTGAATCTTGGAAAGTTTCCAAGGGTGCACTTGTATTAGCCAGAGGTAAGAGAGTAGGTACACTTTATCTATCTACTTGTATTACTAATTTTCCTTCTGTTTTATATAGATGCAAAGATGTGGCACTGTAGGCTTCGTCACATGAGTGAGAAGGGAATGAATGTTCTTAAGTCAAAAGGTAAGCTTTCAGACTTGAAAAACATAGATCTGGATTTTTGTGAGCATTGTATTTTTGGGAAACAGAAGAAAGTGAGGTTTCTCAAAACTGGGTCAACAAAGAAGAAGCACAAGTTGGAGCTTGTTCACACAGACGTGTGGGGACCAGCTCAGGTAGCTTCTATTAGAGGATCACAGTATTATGTTTCTTTCATTGATGATGCTATAAGAAAGGTATAAGTTTATTTCATAAAGAGGAAATCTGATGTTTTTGACACATTTAAGAAATGGAAAGCTTTGGTTGAGAATGAAACAGGTTTGAGATTGAAGTACCTTAGATCTGACAATGGTGGTGAGTACTACAACAATAAATTCAATAGTTACTATTCTATGAGTGGAATATGTAGGGAAAGGATGGTTCAAAGGACACCTCATCAAAATGGAGTTTTTGAAAGGATGAATAGAACAATAATGGAGCGTGCATAGAGTATGAGGTTACATGCTAGTTTGCCCTTACAATTTTGGGTAGAAGCTATAGATACTATAGTTTACCTGATTAACAGAGGACCTTCTACTGCACTAGATGGTGGAATTCCAGAAGAGGTGTGGATAGGTAAAAAGGTAGATCTTTCATTTCTCAGAGTTTTTGGTTCTAAAGCTTTTGTGCACATTGATAAAGAAATAGAAAGAAGTTGGATGCTAAATCTATGTAGTGCACTTTTATTGGTTATGGTTTTGGAGATTTCAGATTCTGGTTGTGGAATTTAGAAACTAAAAAAATTATTAGAAGTCGTGATGTAGTTTTCAATGAGAAGGTGATGTACAGTGATCAACTCAAGAGGCTAAATAATTTTGAGTAGGTAAATCTTGATTTAGAAAAGGTTATGTTCCAAAATGAGCTCACGGGTAAAAATCATCACTCATAGGAAAACACAGAGACTGACATCAGTCAAGAAATTGACATCGACGGTTAGGCAGAGATCGATGTCGGTTAGTAAATTGACATCGGCGGTCAGGTGGAATCGATATCGATCGGGTACAGACCGAGGTCGGCCAAAGATGACCAAGATCGGTCACTGTCAGGAAGAAATTTGGGGGGACAAAAAGCTGTCAATGAGTCTCAAACGCCCATAAGGAGGTCTGAAAGGGTAAGTAAACCTCCAATTCATTATTCCCCTTCTTTACACTACTTGTTGCTCACTGATGGTGGAGAACCAGAAAGTTTTGATGAGTCAATGTAGGTAGAATCCAGGAAACAGTGGGAGCATGGCATGAATGAGGAAATTGATTCCTTGGAAGAGAACCATATGTGGGATTTGGTTGAGTTGCCAGCCAAAAAGAAAGCACTGAAAAATAGATGGGTTTACAGGTTAAAAGAAGGAGAGAATGGACAAATGAGACATAAGGCCAGGTTGGTAGTAAAGGGATTTGCATAGAAACCAGGTATTGATTTTGGTGAAATTTTTTCTCCTGTAGTAAAAATGACTTCTATTCAGACTGTATTGTCTTTAGTTGCTATTGAGTATTTGTACCTTGAGTAGCTTGATGTTAAGATAGCATTTCTTCATGGAGATTTGGATGAAGAGATATATATGGATTAGCTGGAAGGTTTTGAGGTCAAAGGTAAGGAGAAACTTGTGTGCAGGTTGAAAAAAAGCTTATATGGTCTTAAGCAAGCTCCAAGACAATGGTATTTGAGGTTTGACAGGTTTATGACAGAGCATGGCTTTAGTAAATGTCAATCTAACCATTGTGTTTATTTTTACAGATTGGATAATGGTAATTATATTATCCTGTTACTGTATGTAGATGATATGCTTATTGCAGGTTCACACATACAGGATATTTCTGAGCTTAAGTTAAAATTAGCTCACACATTTACCATGAAAGATTTAGGAGCAGCAAAGAAAATCCTTGGCATAAGTATTAAGAGAGACAGGAAAAATCATAGTTTGATTTTGTCTCAAGAGGATTATGTGAATAAGGTATTGGAGAAGTTCAATTTGCAAGATGCAAAATTGGTAAGCACACTTATGGCTGGACACTTCAAGTTGAGCAAAGAACAGTGTCCTAAATCACATGATGAGGTTGAGTACATGAGTAGAGTTCCATATGCTTCAGCAGTTGGGAGCTTGATGTATGTAATGGTATGTATTAGACCTGATATTGCCCAAGCAGTGGGAGTTGTCAACAAGTTTATGGCCAATCCAGGAAAGGAACACTGGAAAGTAGTTCAGTGGATTCTCAAATATCTGAGAGGGACTAGCAGTAGGCATTTATGCTATGGAGGGTCAAACACTTCTCTACATGGGTATGTAGATTAGAATATGGCAGGTGACTTGGATGGCAAGAGAAGCACCATAGGATATGTGTTCACTATTGGTGGAACAGTGGTTAGCTAGATTTCAAAATTGCAAAAGGTTGTTGCCCAATCTACTACAGAGGCAGAATACATTGCAGTCACAGAGGCTAGTAAGGAAATGATTTGGATGACTCAGTTCATGGAAGAGTTGGGAAAGGAGCAAGAGAGTTGTAGATTATACAGTGATAGTCAAAGTGCAATTCATTTGGCAAAGAATTCAGCATTTCATTCAAGAACCAAACATATACAACTTAGGTACCACTTCATTAGACAGGTATTGGAGGATGGACAATTGAAGCTGGAAAAGATCCATACGGATAAGAACCCTGCTGATATGTTAACAAAGTCGGTAACAAAGGAGAAGTTGAATATTCATTCAACTTTTTTTGGTCTTCAAGATTGAACTTGAAGATGGAGAAACAAGCTAGAGGATGTTGTACAGGTATAGGTGCAGCTGTTTATCTCCAAGTGGGAGATTGTTGAGTTGTGGAGCTAAAAGCTTCACTAATGAGATAGTGATGAGGTTGTTGGATTTACATAGTAACTGACATTGATTACACTATCGACCAGCATTGGTAGTATCACCGATGTCGGTCATCTTCAGACACATAATCAACTGACATCGGTCAGGGGTCGACCGACATCGGTCATTTGTAAATCGATGCCGACATCTGTGTGTTTGCATGCGTTTCCAAAATTAGATTTGTTCTAATTTTAGGAGAATAGTTGGTTTGCATGTAAAGACTAATTTTAGTCTTGAGTCTATTTTTATAATTATTGTTTGCCTTGGATCCTATTTAAGAGACCCATGGGGTAGTATTGTAATTAAGAGAAAGAAAGAGAAGAGGGAACAACTCAGTAATTGAGTTAGTTGTAATTATGAGAGAGAGAGATAACTCTTGAGGGAGAAGTATTGTACGTCTAAGAGGTGTGAGGAAGAGTGAGATTTCTTTATTGTATTTCCTTCTGGAAGAGTTTAATACAAATTGTATTATTTCTCATATCTCCTATTCTTTGTTGTTTCTGATTTCTAGTTACTTATTACTTCTAGTTTAATTCTGTGTTTAGTTGTTTATACAAAAGCAATCAATTGTACTGTAAGGTCCTAACACCATCTAGTTTTGATGACATCCAAGATTATTTAACTAAAGTGAATGAACTTAGAGCATAGATGAATTTATGTGGTAATGTAAATAAGGATGTACAATTAGTCTTCAATGTGTTAGGTAAACTACCTTCTAAAAAAGCAACATTTGTTTCTATCTTCTAGACTCATCAACTGACTATGGGTATTACCTATATCATGCCTTCTTATGAGTCATTTTTAGAAATGTTAATACTCAAACAATCCAAGATGATCACTATGGGACTTCTCAATCCATTTAAGTCGCAAGCTTGATGGTAGGACATCCTGTACATTCAAAAGGTCTTAAGAAATAAAAATAACCAATGTCTAATCCACAAACATCATTTGCACAATATTCACATCCTACACCAACAACATCAAAATACTATAAAAATTTAAAATATTTTAAGAAGGGATAACCACCTTGTTCATAATGCAATAAACTTGGTCATGATGAGCATTAATGTCATGTCAATCAAATTGATGAGTTGAAGAATCTTCTCATGAAAAATAACATTAATTTGCCATCATCTTCCACAAAGGAGTCCTCTCCTAATTATTCACATTCAAATAAAGGGAAAGGACAAGAGATTATCACATCAAGGAAGTATTATTAATAATGGATACTTGAATCTAGGTCCACACATCATATGGGTTCTAATCAGGAACATTTTTCTTCATTGGATCCTTATTTATTGTCTCACAATTTCATAGGAGATGCTACACTAGTGGATGGTATTGGAAAAGGATCAGTTGAAATGCAATGCACAAAGGCACATTTTTGGATGTTCTATGTGTTTCATATTTATGTGACAACCTTATTTTAGTCTACCAATTCACTCATCTTAGGAATGACAAGAAAGTCTAGTTTTTCCTTTGATTTAGTAGAAATTTAGGATCTTGAGGATGATGCCTTAGTTACAATGGAAAAATTTGATCATGAGTGTCAACTATATGCATAATCCCATTTTATGCCTCAATCCCAATCTACTACTTTATTCACTCATACATATTTGGTAACTAAACTATAGCATAAGCAGTTTGGCCATTTTAACTATTGCTACTTTCAATGCCTCAACTCAAAAGATATGGTAACATCACTCCATCATATCCATTTTTCCAATCATTTATGTTCAAGATGTATAATCAACAATCATCCCAAGGATAAGTTTGATAAAGGGTCATCTTGGAAGGCTTCATGAGTCATTGAATTGGTTCATGATGATCTTATAGGTCCATTCCCCACTTTGTCTTTTAGCAAAACCTATTATGTCCTCACTTTCATTTATGATTTCATGGTTCACTTGGGTCTATTTTCTTCATCATAACAATGAAGTATTCTACTAGTTTCAAGACTTCACTCATATTGATAAGTAATCTTGAAAACCTATCAAAATCCCTACATAGATAATGGTTGAGAATCTGTGAATCATCACCTTGATCTATTATGCACACTTGAAATGATTAGACTTAAACATTATATTATCTACACCCCAAAAAATTATTTTGATGAATGGAATAATATGATCTTGAAGGAGATGGTAACTTTTATTATCTATGCTTGCTCTCTTGGTCCAAAATTTTGGCCTAAAGCTATCAACTATGTTTCTCACATTCTAAACTACATTCCTCATAAGGCCTTGAAAGGTATGACTCCTTTTGAAGATTGGTGTGGTCAAAAACCTATTGTGAAACATTTTAAAGTCTTTGTCTCCCCTACATTGACACACATTCCTTCAAAGAAACATAAGTATCTACAACCACAGAGTCGGTCCTGCCTCTTTGTTTGATATCTTGATGGTGTCAAGAGATATCAATTCTTTGATCCATAGACAAAAGATATTTTCATTGAGAGGAGAGTTAAGTTGGAGTAAACATTTCATCCTTTTTCCTCTCATACTATACCTCCTCCATCCCTAGTGGACTCAGATGACAAAAAATGAGAAGATTCCTTTCCACCTCCACCTCTGCCAAGGTCATCTTCAATGAATACAGACTCTACTTCCTCAACCCCATCTTTATCATCACCTTGATGTGTTCAAAAAACTCTTTAGTCAGCACACATAATTTTTAGGGATCCTTGAAACACTTGAAGGACTTGGTTACAACATCACCATCTTCCACATGTATACATTTTTCTTGTTTTTGATTAATAATCTTTTCATGAAGCATCTAGTCATGTTGAGTGGGACTAAATAATGGAGGAAGATTATAGTTCATTAATGAGGAAAAACACTTGGGATTTAGTACCCCTTCCTAAAGGAAGGAAAATGGTTCATTATAAGTGGATATACCAAACCAAATATGTAGTGGATGGAACTATTGATAAGTTTAAAGCATGACTTGTTGCCAAAGGGTTTTCATAAGTTCTTGGTGTTGACTACAGTGATACATTTTCTCTTGTTGCTAGTATGGATTTCATTCACCTAATTCTTATTATTTTTTTAGCTTATGGTTGGGTTGTACATAAAATAGATGTCAAGAGTGAATTTATTCATGGGATATTTAGAAATAAAGCTACATGGAGTAGCCACAAGGGTTTATTAAAGACTCTTCTTTGGTCTACCACTTGTGAAAGTCTATCTAGGGCCTCAAACAAGCCCCTCGAGCTTGGTATGCTGAGATGTAATTCTTTATTCTCTCAACCAAATTCTCACATTATCACTTAGATATATATATATATATATATATATATATATATATATATATATATTCTATGATAGAATGTATTGCATATACTTTTGGTCCTTTATGTTGATGACTTACTTCTTATTGGGAGTTCTTCATCCATCACTAACAGAATTAAATCTGCTTTGCATGATCAATTTACTATGACCAACTTAGTCCTTTTGAACTACTTTCTTAGGATTGATATCACTTAATAGTATTTTGGGATTACTCTTCCTCAGCCCAAGTATGATCTTGATCTTCTAGATTGATTTAACATGGCTGATTGTAAGGCTGTAATGACTCCCTTTCTATCATGAATGAAACTTGAGGCAAAGTGTTCCACTCCACTAGTCAGTGCCATTTTTTATCGACAACTTATTAGAAGTCTCATTTATTTGACACACACTCACCCTCACATTTCCTTTACAATTCACACGGTTTCACACTTTATGCAAGAGCCACATAAACTTCATTGGAAAGTGGCTAAATGCATATTGCATTATATCTAGCACACTCCTTGACATTGAATAAATATGCAGTAGGGATTAGTCTATACTTAGTTGGATATATAGATTTTAATTGGGTTTCCAATTCTAAGGATTATAAGTCCACATTAAGTTATATCTTTCACCTTAGTTCAAGCCCCATTAGTTGGTAGAGTAATAAGCAACATGTTATTACTTTCTCTTTGATTGAAGCTGAGTATAAAGGGGTTATTAATGTCATTACTAAGGCTATTTGGCTTCAAAATATTCTAAGTTTGAAATCACTATTTCATGTCCATCTATCATCCTTTGTGAAAATCAAAGTACCATTCAGATCCCAAAGAACCCAGTTCATCATCAAAGGACCAAACACAGAGATCCACATGCACTACATCGAGGAGCCAATTCAAGAGTAGGTCATTGATCTATGCTATTATCCTATGGTAGAATAGGTTGTTGATATCTTCACTAAATCCTTTACTAAGAGTAAGTTACATCACATGTGAACTCTCTTATGGGTATAAAACACTACTTCAGGGGGGGTTACTTGACCTTGTCTCATCTTCCTCTCATAGGGGGAGTTTTTTCTTATGGGTTTTCTCCTTCTCTCTTGTGCTTGAAGGGATCATTTTGTACAAGGGTACCTCATCAGGCCTTGTTTCTAAGACCCATTATTTTTTGCATGTTTTTAGTTTGATTTCCTCCTAAGTTGCACTTAAGGGTGAGGGATGTTGGTGTGAAAAGGGTTCTCACCCAAACTAGTTTTACCTTTGGGTTCCTTTCAGACTTCTTCACTTTAAGCTTACTTAAGACTTAATTATATACACATATGTTTAGTTCATAATTGGATACATACTAATGTGCAAAATCTAGTCACTCCACTATGAGTGGAATACACTCCATTATGGGTTATCTACCACTTTACCTCCACTTTGGTGTGTATAAATAGTGTTAACATTACCAACTATGGGTTGTCTACCCCACTCTTTCTTTCCTATATATTGAGCACTCTAATAGTGCATTTGCAATATGGAATGTGGAATGTAGAGTTAATATATTAAATTTATTCAAATCCTTTGATTCTAATTGAATCAATTCACCTCTTGTAGTTGTATTTCACATTATTTATGCATCATTGATAAAAATACAATTTATTCTTATCAATATATGATCTTGTGAGGAAGAGCGCTTCTATTAGGACTTAGAATCCTATTAGGTTATCTTAGCCAAATCTTACACTCTAGAACTTAAAAAATTTTACATGGTTGCAAAACCACTAGTTTAGCTAAGTGTTAATTTTGTAACTACCTCATCAATTTTACAATGTTATTTGGTGATTCTACAACCACTCTAGTGGTTTTTGCTATGAGTAATGCATAAGAAGTTTAATAGACAAAGAAGTGTTTTAGCTTGAGTTTCTAACTCTTGGGGTTCTTGTTCAAGCTTAAGCAAGGGGTATTATGCATTTATGATCATGGGGGTTTAAAGGAAGGGATTTAATGGATTTAATAATTCTCATGCATTCATTTAGAGTAAAATTGGATTCAATTAGTGTTGAGTGTAATAAAAAAAATTGGATAAAATATGTGTAGTTGATAGCATAGGAATCACAGTGAGTGAATGGAAGCTCCAGAAGTGTTGAGAAGGAAGTCAAGTGTATAAAACCTCTGAGTTGAGTACTACATAATTGAAATATTTGAATTCATTAGTATTTATTTATGAAGAATCAATTTATCCACTAAATATTTTAGAGATCATTATGGAAGTATGATTCTTTTAAGGTTAGTGTCTTTATAAGCCCAAGAATGACAAATATTGTAAACTATATAACACATTGGAGATGAGGAGGCATGGATTTAATCTTTGTTGATTTTTCTCACCTTGGAGTTCACCAAGGTACATATTGTGTATCTATCTTTCATGTTGTGTTTGATTTCCTTGCATGTTTTTAATCACTTGTAATAAGTCTAATAAATCAAACCACTTAATAGAGCTCAAGAATCAATTAACCCAAGCATAATAATTATTCATAAAGGTTAATTAACTAAAAATTCATTTTACAGTTATACTCAAGCACTTTATATTGTAATATTTTATGTAGTAGTAGAATGGGTAGACGTTGAAGGAATGTATGAAGTAGATGTAGCATGTGGGGATTGCGTATGATGTAGATGATAGTCATTAGAACTATAATACATATTAGAACAATATTTTTGGGTTTTGTTCTATGGCATATAACTTTAGGACAACACATATTGTAAATGATTCAAGTTGGTGAAGTTATTCCACCTAGTTTACAAATCATATTATTATCAAATCAGTTTTTCCTTTTTCCTTGAAAGGTTTGGCTAACACACTTCCACAATGTGTTATATATTATTCTATATTTATTTATTGAAAATGAAGTGTAAGTTTCTTGGTTTTAAAAGTTAAACCATGGGTAAATATTTGATGAGAGAAAGGCTTAAAGAGGTTGAATGTACAAAATAAAAAATTCAAGAGGAAAAATTTGAATTAAGAAATATGTGGTAGCACATGGAAGGTGAGAATCAAGAGATGCAAGATAGATTAATGACCCATGGAGAATTTCTCATGAGTTTTATTGAAGAAATACAACATGAATTTCAAACAAAGGAAGAGATTTTAAAAAAGTTCCAAGATGATGGTGAAGGAGTGAAGGAGAGAGAAGTGCATACCATGTAAAGTAGTTTGTACTCTACCAAATATGCACAAACTATGACTAAGTTATGACAAGTAAATACTCCACCATGTTATCTTTCTTCCGATCAAGATCTAGATGATTCCTTTGGTAATTTGAGAAGCATATTATGGGGTTTGTCTCTAAGTTTCTAACCAAAATGGGTTATGATGGAAAGGGTCTTGGCATTAATGGCCAAGGAATGACTAATCCCATAAAGGAAGCATTTGGGTAAAATTAAATTAAGTCTTTGGAGAATGTTATAGAAGAATAAATGGATTTAGTAGATAAAAATCATATGTGGTACTTTGTGAAATTACCTATTTTATAAAATCATTTGGCTAAAAATGGGTATTCAATAGAAAGTATAATCCAAAAGGAAAAATGGAGAAGTATAAAGATTACCTAGTAGAAAAAGGATTCTCTCAAGTAAAGGTAATTGATTTTGGTGAGATATGTTATCTTATTTTTAAACTAACTTCAATTTTATTTATTTTATCTATTGTTGTTTCTTTTAATTTTTAAATAGAATAAATGGACGTAAAGACAAATTTTATACTTGATGAGCTTGAAGAAGAAATATTATTGATATTACTAAACACTTTTAGGTAAATAGAAAGGAAGATTTGGTGTGCAAGCTGAAAAAGTCTTTTATGGTTTGAAATAATCACTAAGGATGTGAAATCATAAATTTGACAGGTATGTGCTGGGCCAAACTAATCCTTGTGTGTATTTCAAATAGGAAGTTTTTTTTATCATAGTGTTTTATGTATATTACATGATATTAGTTAGTATAAATAAGGAAATTATTACTCATGTTAAGTCTAAGTTAGCGTCTCCGATTGATATGAAGGATCTAGGTGTTACAAAATTTATTTTGGGCATAACAATTAGAAGAGTGTGTTAAAATAGAATTGTGTTTAAATCAAATAAAAAATAATAAGATGATACTACAAAGGTATTTAGGATGAAAAAAATTAAACCTAGTATTATTCCTTTTACAATTGGTCAAGAAATATTTGTTGAACAATGTCCCAAAATGTAATAGGATATCGAGGTCATGTCTCAAGTGATGTATGCAAGTGTTTTTAGAAGTATAATGTATGAAATGGTTTGTATCAGACTTGATATTTATCATCTAGTGGGATTAGTGAATAGATTTATGTCCAATACATGCAATGAGCATCTCACTATTTTGAAAATGATATTCAAGTATCTTTGTGAGACATCTAACTATGTCATATGCTATCAATGTAATCCCAATGAAATCAAGACATCAATATTTCAAGTTTTTTTGGATTCTAATTGGGATATGGATCCTATTTTTTATATATATACTAATGCATATGTGTTCAAATTATTCAGTGAATATATAAGTTGGATGAGAAAAATAAAAACAAGTGTTTCTATATCCACTATAAAGGTTTAGTACATAGATGTTACTCATTAAAGAAAATAAGTAGTTTAGATTAAAATTTTGTATTCCACTATTATTTTCATTCTAAAATCTATAAACAATATTATGACAATCAATTTTCAATTTGTTTGGTAGAGAATCCTGATTATCACTCTCAAATGAAACACATTGATGCACAATATCATTTTGTTATGGAAATGGAAGAGGAGAAGAAGTTTTTTTTTGATATATGTTAGTTTTGGTGGGATCCTTACCCTATTCACTTTTTATTGGAACTCCATCCAGTCTGGGACATAATCAGGGGCCCAGATACCCAAGTGATCATCTATCACAAGTACTAGAATTACCAATAAAAACCATAATTGGCTTGAGAATACCAATGAATGGCCATAACCAGCCTAAGAATACCATCAACAACCAAAAATAGCCTATGAATACCAATGATTGACCATAACTAGCCTCTGATACCAAACTAAGATTTGAACCTGGGTGGTGATTGAAGCAACCAAGTCACTTTACCAACTCACCCACATCTCATCGATAAGGAGAAGATATTACTGGAGAAGGTCAAGATAAAAATAAATATTTATGATTCATTAATGAAAGTTATGAGTATTGATAAGTTTTCTCGATGAAAAATATTAATAGGCATGACTTCCCATAGTTACTAAAATTATATAACTATGAAACCCTAGGCAAAGTGTTAAAGTGGGAGATTGTTGGATATTTTTGTATACTTTGTGTGTTTTACACCCCTTAGCTAATGTATAAATAGGTAGGAGATGAGTGTTTTGATCATCCCATAGGTATTTTTACCTATATTAATAATACATGTGGTTTTATGACCTTGAGTTTTATGGGGAATCATTATGGGTTATTTTCTTGGCCTATGGTTTTTGCACCCAAGGTATTGTAAGAATTATTAGGTGGTTACCTATTTATGTTCCTACATATACTCACACATTTATTAGGGTAAAGTATAATTGAGAAGTACATTATTGTATTTTAAGATAGTTGAGTTATACAATAGTAAAAGAAGTTACTATGTTGGATTTTTCCCCATAAGGGATTACCATGTGAAATATTGTGTATTGTGTAATATTGTGTGTGTTTTATTTATACAATTAATTTTTAGTATAATTATTTAGTTATTATTACTCCTTTTTCAATGGTTTATCAATCATTTTATCTTCAATGATGAACTAACAAAAAAGGTTCAAGATCCATTTTAAATAATGGGTACCAGTTTTACAAAAAACATTGAAAAATATATAAAAGATAAATATACCCTATTTAAGTTATAAGCCCCCTCCCCCAAAAAAATTAATGTAAATTGATCAAAATAATAACACCAAGTGAAATTAATTTCTTTTATACTATATGAAAAGGGAACAGACTAGCAAGAAAGTTGTTTTCAAATCTTACAAATCATATGTTCTCTTTGAAATTTATCCATGTTCAAATGCCTCTGATCACACATTTTATACTAAGCAAAGCTAAAACTTTGCTTAAAATTGCTACAAAATTGAAACTTTAATGTTTTATTGCAAATGATTCATGTTCAAACATGGGTCCATGACTCTTAGTGCAAATTGATCTATGCTTAAATTTCAATCAACCTTATGTATTATTTTTTTAAGTTGATCAATAATTAAAAGACACAAATGGCATGTTATATAGAAAATGTCAAACAAGTTTGAAATGTTAATTTGTAAAATCATGCAAAGTTGTAAATGCCTTAGAAACCACCTCATTTTGATATTTTTCTCTGGATTTATACTTAAGGCTAACTTAAAGTGTGTTCTAAAATTAAAAATGACATGTTCTATGCCAAGCAATATATTTTTTAATAAGCATTTATATTCACAAGTAAATTTTATGTCTTCAAATCACACAAGTTGATGTTTTGATCTCATTCATTGGTGTTTACACTAGAATTTATTAGAATAAAAAATTGATTCTATTGGAAATGTAAACTATTAAAATATAATATATGAAGTTAAATAATACATTAAATAGAGAAATCTATATAATTTATAAAATTTGTTAATTATTTAAAACAGAAACTAAGACTAGGGTTAGAGAGATGTCTTTAAAAACTAATTTATTTAAAATTATATTATTCATTCGCTATTGTGATTGTCTATAAATATGTATAAAACCCTGAAAACATAAAGGTAATTGAAAATAACAACTCTGTATATTATGGGACAAGGATGTAGAAGGTAGATAAGGTTGTAATGCATCGATGTCTACTACTATAACTTTATCTAAACAGACGGTGTGTTGGATCTAAAACATCTAGGCTTGTTCACCCTTATATGTTTATTATATAATTATATGTGGATCCTATTTGGATGTTTTGGGTGACCTATAAAATTAAAACCCTATCCCACACAAGTAAATAAAATAAGATCAAATGCAAAAGGGGAAAAAAATGGGGAAGCTAGATATGGCCAAGCTATCTTTAGGAAAAACCTTGTTGACTAAGTGTTGCCTACATAGTCCAAGTGGACCTTAAGCCAATGTAGTTCTCCCTTTAGGTAAGATCATGTGAATGTAACTAGTAATATTTGATTAGAATGATTGATGAATGTGTTTCTATGCTAGATTCACTTTTTACATTCAAGAATGGAAAGATGAGAAACTAAGAAGAAGGATGAGGGTTTGTATGTACTTGGGTTGTAGACGTGCACACCAGAATTCAGACGTTGGTAGGAACTCCTCTTTGGTTGTGGAGGATGACACTTAAAAGGGAAAAACACTAAAACACGAAGAACGTTAGATGATAAAAGGGTGGACTGCCAAGCGAAGGCTTGGTCCTAGAAGCGCAAAGGCTTCTTAGAGGATGACAGTCCATTGTTAAAAATAGAATGTTGATCAGAAAAAGAAAGTGATAAATAATGAAAAATAGAAAGAAAGAACTTAAGGCAAAGGTGTACCTATTTAGTAGCAATCTTCTATGCACAGTCACCGATGTCAGTGGTATTGCCGGCGTCAGTCAGGTAAGTTTGCCGACGTCGGTTAGGCTGCCGACGTCGGTAGGGGAAATGGACGAGGTCGGCCAGGGCAGTAGTCTTAGACATGGTCTTGTCAGGTTACAGGGTGGTTTTTGGTCTGCAGAATGGACTGTGGTCTCGTCTGAGGGTCAGGGAGGTCTATTTAGAGGTCTGAGAGATTGCCTGGAGGTCTGAGGGACTTGTTTTGGGTCTGAGGGACTGAGAATGTTGCCTAAGAAAGTGACTGGTTGGGAACCAGAAGCACAAAGGGGAATGAATGAGAGGCAGGGGTCTGAGAAGGCCTTTTAGCCTCTCAGGGGAAGGACAGGGAAGGTCTTGGCAGTGGTTAGCTAAATAGATAGATTAAACAAGGAATGAAATGGAAAACAACACTGTGCTTACCTCTTGCTTGCTAATTAAAGAATGGAAAAACTTGTTGTCAGAGCTGTTAAAGGACCTGCAAATGGAGCTATTGCTTGGAGTTGTTCCTGTAAGATCCCTGTAGCTGTTGGTGTTGCTGTACGAGGGGGAGGAAAATAAAATATGAATGCAAAAGTGTCAAGAGAGTTTTGTTCGCGGGCGGGGGGGGGGGGGGAGAATGGTTACAGAGAATGGTCTTGAAGGCTACCGATGCTAGCAGAACCGCTGACGTCAGCTGAATAATGATCGACATCAGGGGCCAAAGAATGGGGATAGAGGCTAAAATTAGCCTCTGTCTGTTCTTGCACGCTGTCGGGTCAAGGAGCCATGGGAAAATGATCGAGGGAGGCATAAATGGATGTGAGAGGAAGGATAAAGGGGAGATTTGGGCAATAAAGGCTAGGAGAGAGGTGGAGGCATCCAAGGAGGGGATCCAAGGTGGCATGGGTGAGGTGGAAGAGGGCCAAATATTTAATTATTTAAATTTGATAAATGGAGGGGGCTAGGACAAGGGTTAGGACATGGGCCAAGGGGGGCCAAGGGTGAAAGATGACTTAGGGGGTAGACATGATTTCAGTGTCTACATTTGCCCCTTTTTGTCTTGTTGGTTGTTCTTGATGAACTGTAAGACAAAAATAGGAGTTGGTTGTCCCAGGTATGGGATGAGTTGTTCCCCCCTCAAAGCAAGAGTCGAGGGAAGGGAACCTGAGATCGAGTGTTGATTTGACAGAGAGATGGATAGAGAGAGGGTGAGTGTGAATGTTGCAATAGTCATGATTGTGCGTATACCACTTCACGAGATGGTCAGGTCAAATTGTTGCAGGTCAAGGTCGAGGAGTGCCAAAATTGAAATAATCAGGCCCTAGCATTTAGTTGTAGCTGATCGGGTTATTCAATCTAAGCTGAAGCTCCAATGGTCTTCGTGTTTTAGGTATCCCAGGCTCAGGAAGTACTCCTAGAAACACGAAAAAATGCCACAAGTAGTGGGGATCAACCAGCTTGCGATCCTATACTTGTGAAGGTCATAAATATGGGCTACGCACAATTTTGCTAACCAGTCGTGAGGTAGCATACAAGAAAAAACAACCAAGGCAAAGTCGTCTTGGAAGTGGTCGTGGTCACAAGAGATGGTCATGATCTCCAAGGTCTGGTGGTCGAGGGACGGAGGCAAAAGTGATGTCAAGGGTGCCCCAGGAGGCCAAGAGGACTTGGTCTGGAGAACTAACTGATTGGGGGCATGATTTTAGGCAATGAGGAGGTTTGAATCAGGTGATGGCATGAGATGATGGCACAGATGCAGGTGGATGGAGTGGTCAAAGATATTGACCACTATAGAGGGGTACTGGAGGCCCTGATTCCAGTAGATATCATTTGGAGACCATACTTGGTATATCCAGCGTTTAAAGACCAAGGCGAGTAGATGGTTGGGACTCAGAGCATGCGATGGGTCAGGGGCAGATGAGCTAGTGAGCTCGAGAGGATCCTAGCAGAGAGAGTATGGTGCTAGTACAGGCTGCTACATGATGTACCTCCCGCATTCCCACTGTATAGATGGGATGACATTGAGGCACCGCTCCCATTGCCAGAGGAGACAAAGGGGCCTAATTTTGAGGAGTTGTCAATAAGACCTGGGATAGCCGACCTAGGGTGTACAAAGGCCTACATAGCATGGTGGACAGGATGGTACATAGGTGTATAGGTGGGTCCCCAGCTGGATCTACAGGCTGTCACCAGGGAGCGGGATACAGCCCATGAGGAGAGGGACATAGTGTGATAGGAGAGGGATGCGGCATAGGCTTAGGTGACCATTTTATAGGGATAAGTCACAATTTTGTAGGGGTAGCTGGCAGGGGTGATAGGACAGGTGACAGAGATGACAGGCTGAGTGGCAGCGCTGATAGGGCAGGTCACTCTGTTACAGGGACAGCTAGCTGCAGCCCAGGCACAAGCAGTGGTAGGTCAGAATTTTGGAGGGCAAGGCCCATTGTAGTAGCCATCTCGGTAGCTGGCATTTTCATAGGGGGCAGGACCATTGGCATCAGTGCAACTGACATTTTCACAGCTGCAGGGGTCAGTGCAGGGGATGGCAGCAGGTCAGATGGGTCCACTGTGGATTGTATCTATAGTTAGATACAATAATGTGTTGGATGAGATCACATATTATGAGGGAGCTATTAGAGGGTTTCCTCAGATACAGTGATACTCAGATATGAGGGTAGAGTTGAGCTGACAGTGGTCTATGTCGCAAGCAATAGCTATAGATTCACACAAATGGTATAGATCAGAGGGGGGAGAGGATACAACATCTTCCCCGCCACTGCCACCACCACCATAGCCATAGCTATGAGGCCAAATTGTGATGTGATGCATATACCAGCCTGCGTACTGATGATGTGAGATGTATGTGATTTTTTTTGAGAGAGAGAGATGCATAGATTGTGCGATTGTATAAAAATTCGAGATATATATGATGAGATTATTTTGGATTATTGACATGAGTTATGAAAAATTGTATGGATGTGTTTAATGTTTATGGCACTTTGATTTGATGCATGTTTTGATATGATGTATATACCGGCCTGCGAGCCGATGATGCGAGATGTACTTGATTTTTTTTAGAGAGAGAGATGCACAGATTGTGCGATTGTATAAAACTTTGAGATATATATGATGAGATTATTTTGGATTATTGACATGAGTTATGAGAAATTATATGGATGTGTTTAATGTTTATGGCACTTTGATTTGATGCATGTTTTGATATGATGTGTATAATGATGATGCTATGTTTGTGATTATGATGACTAATGTGATGATTAATGAAATGGTTATATGATGATGATTAATGATATTGATGTAAATGATTAATACTAATGATTATAAAAATAGGTGATTAACTGTGATACGATTGACAGGTCACGAGAGAATGGGATGGAATAAAGGATGAAGAGGAGGGCTGAGCTAACCCCAGGAGACCCCATGTCAACTGAGTGCTACCTACATAGCCTCGGTCCTAAGGGCCTCAGGCCAATGTAGTTCTCCCAAAGAGGGAGGAAGAGGGTCGAAGTGGTTGATTGGTCTTGGTCGAGGTCAAGGTCATGGTCAAAGAAGAGAAGGTTTGTCCATTAGAGAGACGAACAAATAGAGGTGGTCGAGCTAACCCCAGAAGACATCGTGTCATCTGAGTGTTGCCTATATAGCCCCAGTTTTAGGGCCTCAGACCAATGTAGTTTAGACTAGTTGAGAAGATTGGTCAATGATTGGTTTGGTCATGTGTCGAAATGATGAGGAGAAAAAGATGTTACAACCCTTTCTAAATGGTGTATGCTGTAACATTGGTTGAGGGGTCTTTCATCCCTAGCAATTTTCCATATTCGTGATGGATGTATGCTAAAAATGAATTGAGGTCTATTTATGCTTCAGCAAGTATTGGTTTATGCTTAACATAAATTGTGTGGTCCATAGTTTCCATGTGTATTGGTATTCATAGAAACTAGTGTGAATAGGTTATGTGAGTGGTCTGAAAAGAGATTGGGTTGAGTTGGTTTGACAAATGATGAAGTTTGAATGTGACCAAAATGTAAAGGAAGTGAAAGGCATAATCACCCTTTCATTGACAAGGACTAGAATGATAGCATAGATAGGGGTTGTTAGAACAAAGAGCCCTATTCATGCATTGCGTCGTTGACCATGGTTGTGTTAGAATGATAATCGAATCACTTTGACATTAAAGTGAGCTCAAAGTCCCTTGAGCAAGTTTTATGAGAGGAGGAGGATAGGGTAACCTGTTTTAAGAGCAGGGATAACCTTGCCCCTTTTTATAGGAGACCATGACCCATTTTTTTTTTGGTGCAGACTGATTAATGTGGGAAGTCTACATAGAGATGTCATTTTGCTTTGTGGTCATTTGTGAAGCTGATCAATGCGAAAAGCTTCTAAGAAATATTGTTGTTTGTAGCAAGATTTAGTCATAGCCATCCTTCGAGGGAGTGGTCTATACTTTGCTTTATATAAGTTTGAATAGCTGTCCTTCAAGGGAGCAATCTATTAGCTACAGTAATGATAATACAACTATCCTTCGAGGGAGCAGTCTACTTTTTGATTTGATTTAGTGACCTTGGATTTTTTGACAGAATTTGGAGTCATGGACAAGACTATAGAAGTTCAAGGGCTCCATTTTATTAGGACAAAGCATCCATGCATCATAAAAGGGTTATAGAGGATTTGTTTAGGGGAATAGGGTTGAAAGGAATGAGGGTTAAGAGGATGGGGATTGCTCAAGGGACAAGCTCAAGTTAAATGTCAAGTGGACGAGTACTCGACTAACAGTAGAATGGTCACAGATGCAAGGCATTGAGAGGCTCAGGTTCTAGCCGTTCGTCAAGAGAGGACAGACGATAAGTCCCTGACCCATACTTGTGCATGCTGATGAAAGGTCCAAGCCAATTAGGGGCAAACTTACCTCATTTACTTCACTCCATATTAGTGACATGCTAGTTTTCTTTGAGGATGAGGTCTCCGATGTTGAAATCTCATTCTCGCATATTTTTGTCATAGGCTCACTTGATGCGATTTTGATAGACATGGAGATGGTTGAGGGCAGCGAGATGACGTTCATCAAGTAACTCAAGTTGAGCTAAGCAATCTTAACGAAAGTCATCATTGGAGAGAATGTCATACAGAGAGATGTGGAGAGACGGGATCTGTACTTCGAGAGGTAGGACAGCCTCTGTTCCGTACACTAGAGAGGAAGGGGTAGCACCCGTAGAGGTTTGGATGCTAGTGTGGTAGGCCCACAAAGTGAAGGGAACATGAATGTGCTAGTCCCTTCCTGTGTCGTTGACCACCTTCATGAGAATTTTAGTTAGAATTTTGTTGGAAGCCTCAACCTACCCATTTGCTTATGGGTAGTAAGGCGAAGAGAAATTGAGCTTGATGCCAAATGAGTCACAGAGTTTTTAGATGGTCTTGTTTTTGAAGGACTTACCGTTGTCAGTGATGATTTTGTGAGGAACACTGAAACGACAGATGATGTGGGCACTGATAAAGTCAACAATTTTGTTAGCTTTTGTGGAAATGAGAGGAATGGCTTCCACCCATTTAGTGAAATACTCAGTGGTGGTGATGATGGACTGATGATGAAGAGACGAGTGAGGGTTAATCTCACTGATGAGATCTAAGCCCCACTGAGAAAAAGGCTAGAAATCTTGAGTGACTTGTAAGGCATGGCTGCAGAGATGAAGCAAGTTAGAGTGCTACTGACACTTGATGCAATGTCGGACATAGTCGCTATAGTCTTGATGAAGGGTGGACCAATAATAGCCCAAGCGAAGGATGCGCTTGGCAACTGAGTTCCCACTGAAGTGTCTGCCACAAATCCCATCATGGACTTGTTTTATGGCATGAGAGGCTTCATTGGAGGTTAGACAGTGAAGAAGGACGCTGTCAAAGCCTCGCTTATAGAGAAGACCCCCTAGCATGGTATAGCGAGCTGTGCATTTGATGAAAGCTTGCCGCGCATTGCTAGAGAGATGGGGAGGAATGACAGAATGGGATAAGTAGTCCACAAGTTGGTTATACCAATCATCTCATGGACTAGAGTCTATAGTGTTGACATGGTTGATGTTAGGAGAAATTTATGAAGGCAGTGGCACACGATGCACCGTGACAAAAATTCTAGATGAAGACGATGAAGATGGGATATGTGAGGCAAGAGAAGCCATGGTGTCAGCAAACTTGTTCGTGGATCGAGGAATAGTCTTCAAGAGGTAATGGTCAAAAGAGGCTAGAAGAGTATCAACATAGTTTTTATACCTTTGCAAAATTTCATTTTTACAGAGGTATGAACCATTGATTTGATTGACAACAAGTTGCGAGTCACCAAAGATGTTGATGGACTTGATGCTGAGAGAAAGGGCGGTTTGAAGTCCCAAAATTAAAGCTTCATATTCAGCCATATTATTAGTACAATCAAAGTCAAGTTTGAAAGACAGAGGCATGGGCTCACCTTCGAATGGGATGAGAATGACTCCCGCACCCCCACTGAGTTGACATTTGGAGCCGTCAAAGAACATGGTCATTTGATAGACGGTATCGTCGGTGGAAAGTGCAGTGATAGATTCGTCAGGAAACTCACACTGCGAAGGTTGATTGTCGAGAAGAGGGGCATCTGCCAGTTGGTCAGTGATGGTTTTCCCCTTAATGGATTTTTGTTGGATGAACTCGAAATTGAACTCAGCAAGCAGCATGAGCCACCGAGCCATACGCTGATTTTGATATGGATTGGAGTGCATGTATTTAAGAGGGTCAATGTGAGTGATGACAAAGGTCTTGTGGTTGAGAAGATAGTGGCAGAGCTTGGTAGTGGCAAAGACTAACGCCAAATTGATTTTCTCGGTATGAGTATACTGAGTTTCATAGTTGACTAGTGTTCAGCTGATGTAATAGACCACTTACTCACGGTGATGCTCATCTCGGTGTGCGATCATGGCACCTAACGAATGGTTGGTTGCTAAGATGTAAAGGTAGAAGGGTTGGTTGTCTTTAGGTGGAATGAGGACTGGTGGAGAGACCAGATAGCATTTGAGGGCTTTAAAAGCCTCTTGACAGTCCTTATCCCATTTAAAGGTGATGTCCTTCTTAAGGAGGTGATGAAAAGGTTGGCAGCGGTCAGAAAGTTGCGAGATGAAACGACAAATAGACTAGAGCTTCCCTTGTAGACTACGAAGCTGGTTGAGATTGGTCAGAGGTGGCATCTCGAGGATAGGACAGATCTTGGCGGGATCTATCTTGATGCCACAGAAGGAAACAATGAAGCCGAGGAGCTTGCTTGAGAGGACCCCAAAGATGCATTTCTTGGGGTTAAGGCAGACATTGTATTGAAGAAGGCGAGAAAAGATGTTCTTGAGAATGGTTAAATGGTCATGACAAAGCTTGGACTTGCCGAGCAGGTCATCCACATAGTCCTCCATGATTTTATGGAGGAGATCATGGAAAATGTAAGTCATGGCACGCTGATAAGTGGCACCTACATTTTTCAAGCTGAAAGGCATGACCTGATAGTAGAAAGTCCCCCATGGGGTGATAAAGGTAGTCTTGTGCTGGTCTTCCAGAGCAATCAGGATTTGATTATATCTTAAAAACCCATCCATGAGAGATAGCATCTCATGGCCGGCCGTGAGATAAATAAGCTGGTCAATGTTAGGAAGAGGGAAGTCGTCTTTGGGACAGGCTAGGTTAAGGTCATGATAGTCCATGCAGATCTAGATCCCCCCAGTCACCTTGGTGATAGGGATGATGTTAGAGACCCACTGCAGATAATCGATGGGTTGGATGAAAGAGATAGAAAGGAGGTGCTGAAGCTCCTCTTTGATAAGGAACGCAACACGAGGATGCATCTTTCAAAGCTTTTACCTAACAGGCTTAGCCTCTGGTTTGGTGATGATGTTATGGGTAGCAATGGTGGGGTCGATGCTAGGCATGTCACTGTAGGTCCAGGCAAAGGCCTTGCTATGGTCTGAGAGGAACTGGGTGTAGTCAAGCTGCTCCTGAGCATCTAAAGATTGGCCAATCTTCAAGACGTGAGGAACATCAGAAGAAGGGAGGTTAATGTCAATAGTTGATTCATTTAACATAACCTGGGTCTCAGAAGGGAGGGAGCGCTGGATGAAAGAGTCATTGGTGCCCATGTAAGAAAGAATGGCATCGTCGTCGACACAGTAGACAGTGTGAATGGTCATCGACTCATCCTCTATCATGCTAAGAAAAATTAGAGGGAGAGACCTGGACACCCCATTTAGCTGATAGGTCAGGGGTTCCAGATGGATGGTGTTTATGAAAAAAAAACTAGGAGGGATGGAAACCACTGACTCCATAGGTGAAGAAGGAGGAATGGGTGAGCCTGGAGGAGATTGGTCAATGGTTGGCTCAGGGCAAAGGTCTTTAGAGGCTTGAGTGGGGTCGTGATATCCCAGGCCATACCGTTTCTTGGCATCGTCATCATTGAGCGGCTTGATAGGCTGATGGGAGCCCTGCTCATAGCATCTGAAACCAAAACCCTTCCATGCACACCTGTAAAGGTAAATGTGTGCAAAGGCGGGGTTGCCAAGAAATGAGAAGTCTGATGTGAATGGTTGGGGTGAAGAGAGAGGGTTCCCGTCAGTAGGAGCTTGATTGAGCCCCCCATAGATGAGATTGGTTCGGAGGTGAGGAGGATCATAAGGCATGACCATCCCAATCTGATGGTCGTAACTGGGGCTGTGGTGAAGGCATCCATACTCTTATGGAGTTTGGAACATGTCTAAGGTTAGCAAGTGATATTCCCCAAGTGAAAGTCATTGGAAGATGTCTTCCATGGGGTCTTTGGTTGTCGCTTGAAGAGGTGGGGTGAGGGCGACCGTTGGTTGCGAACTAGTTGAAGCTTTCGCAGATGGAGGCGGTGCCGAGGTTGATGGCTTGATAGGAATGAAGACGTCATTTGGACGGTAGGTTGTGTTACAAGTTTTGAAAGGTGATGGGTCAGCGGGAATGGTGTGGACTTGCCCGTCGTGCTCAAATTTCACATAACGGTGTAGGGTGGAGGGGACACAGGCCATGGCGTGGATCTAGGGTCAGCCCAATAACATGTTGTATTAAAACTCTCCTTTGATGATATAGAAGAGCTTTGGGACTATGCGTGGACCAATGCGAATGTGAAGGACGACTGTCCCAATGGTCATGGTGGTGGTGTCATTGAAGGAGCACAAGATTGCGTCAGTTTTGGAGACGCAATTCTTGGGAAGAGCCAACTGATCAAAGGCATGGGTGGAGATAATGTTGATGCTGGTGCCTCCATCGATCATAATGCATTTAATGCGTGTCTAATCAACATAGGTAGTGATGAAGAGGGTGGCATCCTGATCTTCTGTGTTGGATGTGGGAATCTCAAAATCGCTGAATGTGATGGAGGCAATAGGAGATAAAGAGTGGATGAGGGCAGCGAGTGGTTGGGGGTCCTTGGGTTGGACCTCCACTGTCTGCAAGGCTTGGATGAGAGCTTGATGATGCTGAGGCGAGGTTTGGATGAGGTCATAAAGGGACATCTTCACAGGCATCTGGTGAAGCTGTTTCAACATGGAGTCATGAATCAGCCTAGAAGAGGAAGAAGAAGGCTGAGATGCGCCAAGGATAGAAATTTTAGGCTTGGGCGCTAGAGGTGGTTTGACGAAAGGGTAGGTCTAAGGAATGGTGGCTTTTTCTTTTGCCTTGTCCTTTTGTGACCTAGTGGTTATGTGGATAGCATTGATTTCAAAGATAGGAGGTGAAGAAGGGGTCATGGCCTGCTGGTGAGATGTTGATGTGGTTGAAGAAGTTGGATGGGAAGGTGTCGAGGGTCGGTCAAGAGTGTCCTCAAGGAGAAGAGTGTCTTTCTCCATATAGCGGTGAATGATGGCCTTGAGGGCACAGTAAGTCTCGGTATCATGTCCTGGCGTATGATGGTATAAGTAAATCTTCATGTCATCGAACCAAGAGGGCTTGGACTCGAGAGGTTGGAAAGGCCTGATGGGTGGAAGGTTTATGTTGGAAGTCTACAAAAGTTGGTGCAATATCAACGAGTATGAGCCCACTAAAGGGTCCATGCTAGTTGATGTGTGCGATGCTGGTGACTTTTGCTTAGGCAGAGTTGGAGGAAGTTTTCGTACCACCTTTTGGGTTGATGGTACGGTGACAGGCAGAGATGGCACTTTCTTTGTGAGAGGTACCACCTTTTTAGGAGAGGGTAGGCTGGAGGTAGGCAAAGGAAGCAAAGGAGGTAACTAGTTTTGATTAGAGGTCAGAGTGGGAAGGACTCTAGTCAGGGTCGAAGGATGGGGGCCCAAAATGGAAGGTAATGGTGATGAGGGAGGAGGCATTCACTTCTGTAGTCTGTCAGTCTTCGTCGACTTGGTTGAAAGACTACTATTGGTTAAGGTCTGGTCTAAGTCCACTTTCACTTGCGGGTGAGTGAGGGTAGAGGCAGGGCGAATGCCAAGTGACTTGATAGGTTTAGATGGGGTAGATGCGAGTTTAAAAGCGAGAGTCTAGTCTTTGTTGAGAGTCTTGGGAGATTCTACCTTGGGAGGATTGGCAGCGTGAGACGAGAGGGCATGGGCATGTTGAAGAGCTTTAAGATGCTCCCACAATCCTTGATGCTCCACTTTCCTTGAAGGGAGAAGTTTGATTTTCTCCACTAGTCGGGAAAATGGTTGAGAAGATGTTGGATGAGGTTTGGGTCCTTGAGAAGATGTTGATGATTGTGGGGCCAAAGATGAGATGGGTGTAGCAGTCTCGGACCCATGGCATGATGAAGTCGTGACAGATTCATCCTTGGTTGGAGACGAAGGAGAGGCAGGTTCTTCCTTGGGTGGAGAAGAAATCAGAGAATGAGGCTCCTCAAGCGGGTAAAGGATAGGGATGATGGTGCCCTCCACTTGCGGTCGAGGAGTAAGAAGGATCAAGTCCTCCATAGGCAACAAGAAGGAGGATGGTGAGACTGGTGGTGCTGGTAAGGTTGAGGCATCCTCTAAGATGAGAGAGGTTGACAGAGAACTAACCAGGGAAAGAGGTTCGTCCACACGTGATGGATTGATAGATGGACTAACCTCTTGAGGTTGGTTAGGGATGAAGGGCGAGACCGTATTGACTGTTTGAATGTTGTGTTCATGAGTGTCATCAATCAAGGTCTGGACATTGTTTTGGGTCGGTGGATGATTGGGGAATGGTTGCTTGAAGATGTCGATGCCCTGATTAGGGTGTGCATTGGGATTGTCTAGGATGAGGTCACCCTTTTTGAGCATGTCTTGGATTATGTTTTTAAGGGTCTTGCAATTTCTTGTGTCATGTTCTTTAACACGGTGGTAGTTGTAGAAGTCATTTTCCCTATACCACGCAGGGATGGTGCAGGAGGGATCAAATTGTGGAGGTGGTCGGATCTGGGGGAGATTGAGAACCCCTTGTTCAACAAGTTTTTCCAGCACAGACACGTATGATTCTCTGAGAGGAGTATACTGTCAGTGTACATATCTCTGATGGAATTGGCAGGTGATGCTCTGAGATGTGGATGGCTCAAGCTGATTGGTTGAAGGCAAAGAGGATGAAGGTCTAACGACCACAGCGTTAGCTAAAGCTTTAGACTTAGGATTGGATGATGAAGGTTTAGAAGAAGAGGAGTCATTGGTCTTAGAGTTGGGATTCTTGCTCTGCAACTTGACTTTATTCTCCTTGATGGCACATAATTCAAGTTTGTGGGCCATCGTGAAGGCTTCGTCGAAGGTACAGAAGGTCTGAACCCGTAAGGTGGAAGAAATATGTTTGGCGCAGGCTTGGGAGAAAAGTTCAATAAGTTTGGGTTGGGGTAAGGAAAAGGAGAGTTGATTGATGAGGCCTCTCCAGCGAGCAATGAAGTCAGCTATGGATTCATCCTCAAATTGGCAGATAGAATAGAGGTCTGTGAACGAGACCTTCTTGGTGATGTTGATGGAGAAGTGATCAAGAAAGAGCTGGGCCAGCTATGTGAATGTGAAGAGGGAATGGCTGGCAAGAGAGCTAAACTAGTCAAGCGCAGCACTAGAGAGAGACATAGGAAACGTGCGTAAAAGCAATGCATTGTCATGGGCAATAAGGTAACATGCATGTCTAAATTCTCGTAAGTGTTGTTGTGGGTCTTCCTTGCTTTGAAAGTGAGAAAATTTAGGAAGTTCCCATTGACTGGGGTATGGCCTGATCAAGACAGAAGGATGAATGGGCTCATTGCAAATTTGCTCATATGAGAGAGCATTGCGTGAGCCAAAAATGGAGGTCTCTAGGCTAAACATCTTGTCCATCAACATTTTGATGATATTTGCTAACGGATTGGTGGGTGGAGCGCCCCCTAGATTATAAGGTGCTTGAAAGATATTGAGAGGGGCATATGATGTGGTTGGTTGCGTAGACGCAACATATGGGTAGCTAGTTATCAGGGCGGAAGTTGAAGCCAAGGGCACTTGTGTTATGGGGTTGGTAGGCACAAGTTGGATAGGGGCTGTCAAAGATGATTGAGGAGAGGCCACACTTGTTGAAGGGTAGACAGTTACTCTTGTGTTGATAGGTGCAAGAGTAGGGGGGATAGAGACCACTAGATTTTGGAAAGGTGTAGGATTTGGTTGAGTATTTTGAGGTTGAGGGGGTACCGGAACCCCCATGGAGGTAGGTCTAGAAGGAGAGGCTAAATTTTGAAGGTAGGACATGGTTGGGTTATTAGTCGAGGTGTTGGCTTGATTGTCTATATGTTGAATTGTAGATGCTATTGATGTGATCATTGTCTCAACTAAGGAAGTCAGCATCCCATAGATTGGGTTGCCTAAGGAGTCTCGCATTTGGCTATGCACGAGATAGTGCTGCAAGGCTTTGATGTTGAGGTCCAAGAATCATGCGAAATCTTGGTCCCCTTCTGGGACAATAGGAGTCTGGGGCAGGGTTGGGCGAGTAGGAGTTCTTTCAGTCTCTGAGTGGAACTCTAATATAGGACCGGTTATGGATGGGGTAGATGGAAGTGGTTGATGCCTCACATGGTTGACTAAGGCCTTGGCTTGACTGTGAGTCAGAACCATTCAAGGCAAGAAAGGTCAGGTTTCGGAAACTATGTTTTTTCAATTTTAGAAACTCAGAATGGGGTTTTGGCAGAAAAAGGGGCAGGTTTTAAGGCTGTTGTTTTGAAAAAAAGAACTGTGATAGTGACTGACGTCAGTTGGAAAACTAATGTCGGTGAGAAAGATGGCCGACGTCAGTCAGATAGCTGATGCCGGTGAGAAAAGGTTACCAACGTCGGTGGTAAAACCAATGCCGGTGACTGTGTTTTCTAGAAACCCAAAAGATTTGAGAGTTTGTGAAAAACAGGAAGAAAAATGTCCTCACTAGCTCAAACAAGCAGATAAGCACAGAAAAGATGAAGAACACAAGCAGTGCCTAAGCGTTAAATCCCTAGAAATAAATTATTAAGCTCGTGTGGCTTATGCCTTAAAGTGATGTTTGGGGAGGTTGGCTGTTAGAAGGGTCCTAGAAGAGGTAGTCTATGGATGGTTTCAGGTTTGTTTAGGCACTTAAGAGTCTGGGTTATGTTCCGTACATGTCCTGGTGCTAAGGAGCAAGCTCCCCTCACTTCACGAGCCTAGTGACGAGCTGGTCTCGCTTAGCCAAAATATACTTTCCCTAGAGATTAGACTCTGCCAGAGAATAGAGTGGGCTTTCCCCTTGGTGATGAAATCCAAGTAGGATCGTCGGGACGGGTAAGGTATCCGCTGGGTGATGAAATCCCAGTCGGGCCTTGTCTCAGGTAAGTTTTGATGTTTAGTTTGGTGCAAGTGGTTTGGTCATGTAACATCAAGTGGACTATGATTAATTCATGATGCAATTTGTTAATTACTAGGTGTGGACTAAAAAATGCAAGCAAGCAGAAATGAAAATGCAATGTGTTTTAAAACCCAAGTCGAAATGTTAGTTCAAATGAAAACAAGTTGAGAAAGGGTTGAAGGATATGATTTTTGACTAATTTGAAATGCAAGAAAAGAAAGAAAGGTTCCTTTTAATCCTGCTTATGATGTCATTTAGAAGAGAAAAAAGAGGTGAAAAGGGAGAAACCTAATGCACCTATATGAACAGAAAGAAAAGGAACCCAAGGGAGACCCTAAGGTCCCACCGGGCATGCCAGAATGTTTCTATGCTAGATTCACTTTTTACATTCAAGAAAGGAAAGATGAGAAACTAAGAAGAAGGATGAGGGTTTGTACATACCCAGGTTTTAGACATGCGCACCAAAATTTAGACATTGGTAGGAACTCCTCTTTGGTTGTGGAGGATGACACCTAAAAGGGAAAAACACTAAAACACGAAGAATGTTAGATGACAAAAGGGTGGACTGCCAAGCGAAGGCTTGGTCCTAGAAGTGCAAAGGCTTCTTGGAGGATGACAGTCCACTATTAAAAATAGAATGCTGATCAAAAATAGAAAGTGATAAATAATGAAAAACAAAAAGAAAGAACTTAAGGCAAAGGCATACTTGTTTAGCAGCAATCTGCTATGCACAGTCACTGACGTCGGTGGTATTGCCGGTGTCGGTCAGGTAAGGTCGTCAACGTCGATTAGGCTGCCGATGTCGGTAGGGGAAATGGATGAGGTCGGCTGGGGCAGTAGTCTTAGATAGGGTCTTGTCGGGTTACAAGGTGGTTTTTGGTCCGTAGAATGGACTGTGGTCTCATCTGAGGGTCAGGGAGGTCTATTTAGAGGTCTGAGAGATTACCTGGAGGTCTGAGGGACTTGTTTTGGGTCTGAGGGACTGAGAATGTTGCTTGAGAAAGTGATTGGTTGGGAACCAGAAGCACAAAGGGGAATGAATGAGAGGTAGGGGTCTGAGAAGGCCTTTCAACCTCTCAAAGGAAGGACAGGGAAGATCTTAGCAGTGGTTAGCTAAATAGATAGATTAAACAAGGAATGAAATGGAAAACAACACTGTGCTTACCTCTTGCTTACTGATTGAAGAATGGAAAAACTTGTTGTCAGATCTGTTGAAGGACCTACAAATGGAGATGTTGCTTGGAGTTGTTCTTGCAAGATCCCTGTAGCTACTGGTGTTGCTGTATGAGGGGGAGGAAAAGAAAATACGAATGCAAAAGCATCAAGAGAGTTCTATTCACGGGGGGGAGAATGGTTGCAGAGAATGGTCTTGAAGGCTACCGACACCGACAGAACTGCCGACGTCAGCCGAATAATGACCGACGTCGGCAGCCGAAGAATGGGAACAGAGGCTAAAATTAGCCTCTGTCCGTTCTTGCACGCTTTCGGGTCAAGGGGCCATGGGAAAATGGTCGAGGGAGGCATAAATGGACACAGGAGGAAGGATAAAGGGGAGATTTGGGAAATAAAGGCTAGGAGAGAGGTGGAGGCATCCAAGGAGGGGATCCAAGGTGGCATGGGTGAGGTGGAAGAGGGCCAAATATTTAATTATTTAAATTTGATAAATGGAGGGGGCTAGGACAAGGGTTAGGACATGGGCCAAGGGGGGCCAAGGGTGAAAGATGACCTAGGGGGTAGACATGATTTTAGTGTCTACAGAATGATGCATTTAACTTGCAATAAAATAATGTTAGAACTAGCAAGGGACTGTGGTATTGCAACATAATTACAATAACAAACTTTAGTCATAAGATATATACTTTTTGTTAGTAAGAGGAATAGTGATTTAAGTGTGATACTTGATATTATTTTATAGGTGAATATGTAGAATATTTACAATAATTGGTCTATTTGTTTGCATGGGAGATTCATTATGAAGCGTGTCATTTTAAAAAGATGACCATTAAAAAATTATGGATAAAATCACATTATTGGACAAGGATGTAGTGTGTCCTTGTCCGATAGTGTGCTCTTTTACAAAAGGGATAGAGGCTTATGAAACTAAAGTGATAGTGAAGTATATGCTAAATAAGGATGAATAGGGACATAATAGGTAATACTTGGAGATATGCATAATAATTGTGAGACTTTGAAGGTTTCCATAGAGATTGTAGGTTATCAGAATAATAAATTGATCAAACAAGGTAAAGATATCAAGGATAAGTATTTTAAGCATTTATTGATTAAATTTGTGTCTAATTCACCCTATAATAAAGTGATTAGAGTAAAATAAATGTGATACCTGAGTGTGTATACACACTTTGTGTTTGTAATAGAGATGTGCATGCCCCGTTATTGAGGCATGTGGAGCAGTGTTAAACATATGGTTAATTAAGAGTGATCTAGTCTCAATTTGAAGAATAAATCATGATACTTGAGTTGGAAATATTATATGATCCAACCCTCATAGGTACTTGTAATGATTTTGAAGAAGTGAATACCAACAAAGTAGTTTGTTAAAGTGCAACCAAGATGTGGAACATGACTAAGCTTAAACATGATTCACTTGTTAAACTAAAAAATAAGAGGTGCAAACTAGTATATGTATTGTTAAATTGAAACCAAGATGTGGAGCATCACTAAGCTCAAATGTGGTCCACTTGAAAAAGATGAATCACACTGCTACAAATAGATCTAAATTATAACTATAAAATTTGAAATTTTGATTGCTTAAAAAAGAGAAATATGTTAGGTGTGGAGCTTGAATATCTTCTAGGATCAGAGGTTCAAATTATGATGTTATTTAAGCTAGGTTTGGATCTTATTCTTTGAATCCCTGATGGTGTGGGGGATTGCAAGGGGGGGGGAGAAATTTTTTATTGAAACTGCCTTGTTAAATTATAATTTTGTAGTCAATCTTGGCCAGTAATTAAAGGTTTCCAGATCTAATGGTATAGGTTATGTTTAGGTGGTTTAACCCTAAAATGTATTGATATATGGCTAAGATGGATTATTGTGATGAATTAATAAAATATTATGCATAGAGTGGAGGTAGAAAAGGTACAGAGGTGTAACAGGTTTTGTTATAAGATTTTGTTTCTCCCTTATATTGTTGGAAATAATATGCTAAACAAGTTTAGTAGATGTAGCCTATTTTGGGTGAACCACATTAAATCTAGCATCTCCTATTATGTGCATGTTTATGTTTATTTTCTGAATGTTTGATTAATTCATTTCATAGTTTCTATTGTATGTAATTTGGGGACAGATATATGTTTTAATTTGTCCTAACACAATATAAAAGTTTTTAAAGTAGTAGCTTGGACATGAATGCATATCATGCCTCTTGTACTATATAGAGTTTTGATTTGATCTTGTTTAAAATCTTGTAACTCTCTTCACAAAAGTGTATTTGTGCTCGAGTAATTGTAAGACTGATTGCATAAGTAAGTTAAATGTTCCCACACTATGGATATTATAATTTCACATATTTTATAATATCAAATATTAAATGTATTGCTTGTGAAAACTTGGAGATAAGCCCATTATTATGCCTCACTTTTGAGATGAGGGAAGATCCCACAAATCATTTGTCTCAAAAGAAAAAGTCAGAGCATGTGTAAAATATGTAATCAAGTAATAGCATGTGAATATTTGAATTGTATTATAATCTAAAAATATGTAATATTGAAGCATATGAAAAGTTTGGATATTGTATTGCATCATTATAATTGAATATAACATTGAAGTAGTTTATGAAGCATGTAAATAATTTCAAATCTTGTAGATGTATTGTAAACATTGTATTTGAATAGATAAATCATTGAAGCACATAAATAATATGTGCATGATATATATCATGGCACCATAAATGTATGTAATAGGTACTTAGTAGTGCATGATAGGCTTCATGTCATCATAATATAAAATAATGAACATTTAATCAAAGTCACATCATGTCACACAAGAAGGAATGAATAACACATACAAGGGACATGTAAGATGTTGCAAAGAGTTAGACACATGTATCAATGTCACACCTCAAGCCCAAAGGGTGAATATAAGAGACATGTGAATGTTTCATAAGCATATAAGGCCAAGGGTTGTATACAAGAGGCAAACAAGTTAAAATATGATATATAAATAAATAAACATCTAAAAGAAACCTAAAAAGAATGAAATTAATAAATTTTGAGCACATGTGTTTATGTTCATGTTTAAAAAATAGAATATTTATTATGATGTATGTAAATTATGAATGAAAATGAGACATTTTTTTTTATTGTAGCTCAACATGGAAAATAGAGATATTGGATAAATAATTTTTTTAAAGTAACCTATGTAAAGTAATGAGATGCCCCCAACTAAGCAAGGTTGTTGGGTACAAGACTATCCCAACATAAAAATCATGTAAAAGTATGCCTTAATCTTTAAATATGAGTTTGATTTCTTATTTATGATTATAATCTATAGAAAAAGTTCATATTACTATGTTGTAGTTGGAAACATAGTTGGATAATGCATATGGACAACAACCTAGTGTAGGATGATAGGCTATTGTTATACCTCTCATTTAACCAATCAATAGATTGGTGTCATTTTATACCAAATATAGTTTCCAAAGTTATATTCAATGATACCATTGGATATTTGATTCTACAATTTGCTATTTGTGGGGTTCACTTTGTTGTAATGTCTAAATCCTAAGGATAGTAAATAAAACTCTAACTTTGTATTGTAGAAAAGTAAATCTAGTGGGTTTGTTAACCATGGATATCTTATGGCATTAATTATTAAGGATTCTTCAATTCACACCATCAACTTCCAAAACTTAAACATCTATCATAAGACATTATGATGTCCTCACTCAAATTACCCAACTGGATAAGATAGTGTGATATTTCAAAATGTCAGAATGTTGTCTATTGTCACTTAAACTGCTCTTGACAAATTTTGAATATAGAGATAAATTAGCAAAATGTACTTCCTATGAAATTGAAAGACACAATCTGGCATAAATAAAACTCATATGCATTAAATTGAAACAACCTTTGTATTTAATGGAAACACACTTGAATTAAAAGGAAATTTACACTTTGCTTTGAAATAGAAATCACACTTGCATTAAAAATGGAAATCACACTTTACAAAAAAATGAAATATACTTGAATTAAATAAATATACTTTTAAACTATAAACTACACTAGAATGAAAAGGAATGTTGAACTTTATTTCATTATCAAAGGAACATATACAAAGACATGAAACTATATTAGAATGTTTCTTCTAATTTTTTATCACTATTGATTAAATAACTATTCATTATTTAGAATGAGGAGATATGTATTAAAAGCATATCTCAACAAATATTCATAGAATACAAAATTTGGTGATTTAAACAGCCAAATTGCTTATTCAAAATAGGAGATATAGGAATTAGATCCCATGCTTACAAGAAATAATTTGAACTGACTCAACTAACAATAGATTAAAAATATATAACATAGATATGAAGCGATTATATCTGGTTTTACAAAATAGAAATACAAATATATCTAGATCATTTTAGACCATTACTATGAATAGTAATGTCTAAAATAAGATATCTAAATATGGAATTTCTATATGTGTGTGTGTGTGTGTGTGTGTGTGTGTGTGTGTGTGTGTGTGTGTGTGTGTGTGTGTGTGTGTGTGTATCTTTGGAGTTACTATTTTAATCTATGTGACCCAACTGGACATCCCTAGATCACACCTAGGCATCTTCAAAGCACTATTGTATAGGTCTCTAGAGTGTCTTCAGAGCATTTTTGGAGCATATATATAGTGTCTTTAGAACTATAGATCTTTGGAACATGATGTGTTATTCACTAAATCATAAAAATTAATGCCAAAAGGAGTTACCAAATTTTTTTGATGTCTTCTCAAAATGATCCTACCATAGGGATGTATTTTTGTATACAAAACTATGTTCATTTCATCCAAGTTGGACACAATAACAAGATAAAGAATCAACAATGTATCACATACAAATCAAGAATAATTGCACTCATTTCCTACTTAGATAAGACCTTAACTATTAAATGCAATGCAATATATAACCAAAAGGCAACACTTATAGATAATTTGTATTAGATATAATGAGCTATATGAAATGCTCATCATTTTTCCCCCAACCTTTATCTTTTGTAAGTCCTCTTGCAAACTAGTGGGAGAACTATTCTTCAATCCAAAATTTCAGATTCCAACCACTGATTAAGATCACATATCTAAAAGTGGTGCCCCCAATCATGATGACTTCTGGGTAAAAATACATAATCTCTTACCATTGTATGTAGCTATGCTTGAAATTCAATTTTTTCCTGATTATGCCAATTTTGTTAGGGGGACATACGATAGAAAAGAATAGGAGGTATAAATCTCATTCAAATCCACACATCTAATCCTCTTTCATCCAAGAGCTGAGTGATAATCTGTGCAACTACCCAAGCTCTCGAAGACTCCACTTGATGGTGGTGGGACTCATAACTTCCCTACATTTTAAAGCAATAGGTAAAGTATCCCACCTAGATATACTTGCATTGATGGATTTGGCAGAATATAGGATAATAAAATTTCTAAAATATGTAACGTTTGATCTCAAAAATTCATGATATTTATTCTTCATGTACATATGGTACATGGGTTGAAAGATGATAAGGAATTTACGAACCTCTGGAAACTGAGGTCTCATGTACAAACATGTAGTGTTCTACAATTCAAAGAATTTATTGTGTGCTTGATTCTAAGCTATTTAATTTCTCATGGTAGAAAGGAAATCACATAATTGTGTTTTCCCTACAAAGAAGTTCACTAATAAGCTAGTGTGATAACCCAATAATATGTTAAAAAGATAGAATTCATAGATGTCATCCTATCTTTCTATGGTAATTTTTAGAAAGACATCCATAAACATATGTTCATCCTTAATAACATGAGGAAAACCAAGATAGATCAAATACATTTGACATTTGTAAAATATTTCATGAAGAAATAAAACACAGAAAGAGGGAGGTTGTTTGCATTATAACAATTTTTCAAAAATTTCACAAATATTCTAAATAGAAGTCTAAGCTTTTTGTAGCTACTCCTAAGACTCTTCTTTGATCTTAGCGTTTTATTATTATAATTTATGAATCTTATTTTGAGGTTTATTCTAAACTAAAATCATTTCATGAAGTGTGAAATGGAAGGAAGGAATAGTCCTTGTAGGTTCTTCAATTTGTACAGTTATTTCCCTAGTCTTCCTTTGCATAGCTTATAAGGAAGCTTGTAACTCAGCAGTCTAAGTGGTTATCTCTTGTATACGAGTAGTTTGTTAAAAAATTAATGAATTTTTACCATAAATAAAATTTTGAAAATTATTAATGTATCTTTACCATTAATATAATTTTGTAAAATAGCAATTTGGTCATCCTTGTTGACAAGGAAATTATGAAAAGTACTCAATTCATGAGACTATGAAAACATTAAATTATGTGTTTTAGTTTGCTCAGCATTCACTACTATAATGATTAATTCTTGTTCCCTAACTTGAGCAATAGAAGCTTCATATCTTCCTTCTAAACCAGAAATAGTTTGATTATTACCTTGAAATGTCAAATAGAGAGAATCCAACTCTACCTATTGTTGTTGAATGGTTTCCTCATGTCAGGACAAAGCCATGACATGATTTAACTCCATGTATTCATGAGTAGGCTAGGGATAATATTAACCTTCTTCTATAAGTGAATATTTACCCTTATTAACTATAGAGTGAGAAGGTCTTCTTACTTCTTGACACACAATTTCTTTTGCAAGGGTTTCTTCTTCATCTAAAATTTCTTATGCAAGATCTTCCTCTTCAATTATTTATTCAACAGATATAAATTCTATGGGAGAGATTAATCATTCCAAAATTTTGGTTACTTGTACATATCCTTCTTCTTCCTCATGTATAATTAGCTAAAAACTTCATTAGAGTTTGATTGGAGGAGTAGGGTTTTCTGATGAAATCCCCATTTATCTTTTTGATCTTCGATGAAACATCTTTAGAGTTGAGGGTGCCAAAGATGGACCTTCTTCTATTTGTGTTATTTTTAGAGGAGGAGAAATAAAATTTGGTGATCTCTTACCAAAAATTTGGGAGGATTTATAGAGAAATGAGGACTAAGATTTTTCACCCTTAGGTTTTTGTAGAAAATGATGCTGATAAATGAGATTAATAAAACCATGATGTTTAACTGACCCATTTCCCATTTTTTTATTTTTTAGCTACATTAATTATAGCATAGTGAATAAATGATGGTATATTTCCCTGATATTCTAGTTTGATAGCTCCTTTCTTCAAATGAATGAGAAGCCTTGTGGTATCTCCATTGACCACAATGAATTGGCCATCACTGGTAAGATACATCATGATCCAAAATGCAACATTATGCATAGTGATGGTAGACTATCTCACATGAATATTATAGCCACACCTTACATAGATTTGGATAGCTTGGGATGAAACTCATTTTTTTCAATGAGCATTTGAATTAAGTTGACAAAACTTAATTTATCAATGACAACTACACCTTCCTTTAGAATTATAAAGAGTGCACTAATCACAGAGGAATCCATCAAAATATGCTCACCTCTGAAAATAGAATGATCCTCATTGAAATTTTCAAAAAAATTCTCAAAAATATTTTATTGAAAACTTTGAAACATTTTTAGAAAATTCAACCATCCTGTTGCCTTAAAAATACCTCTAGCTGATTCATCTTGTAGTAATGCATTTTTTGGCTCTATTTCACTTTTCTTTTTCTTTCCTCCCATCTTTATATCTTTTAATAATTCTCTTGAAATCCTAATTGTGTGATGAAAAATGAAGCTCATAATTGCATGGGGTATAGAGGAAGGCAAGGAATTGGGGATGTGATGCAATAATGAATAACAACAATAATGAATAGTAAATAAAGGCATATCATGAAATTATAGTAAAAATTATGGCTGATCACTTCAAAGCATGCAACTTTTAATGAGAAATCACTTTTTTGTGTCACTATCAATGACATGGTGTGAGGGTTCATAATTGGCAGTGCTTGAAATAATATCAGTAATAATTTTTGTATCAAGTCATATATTTTTGAAAAGGTCCTTTTAAAACAAATTCACATCAAACCTTAAAATGCAGTGATGGTAATGGCTTCATCACATCCACATGTCATCATAATAACTTATCCATTTGAAAAGTGTTTTTTGTGTAATGATCATACATGCAAAACATAAAATAGAAAATGCTTAACCTTTTGGGAAAGAAGTACAACTATACCTCTATTGTATATATCCATGCATATCTCCTAAATTTACCATGTGTCCTACAAGGATAAACAAGTTTCAGAAGATAGGTTAGTTTGTCAAGACAACAATTTGTGTTTATTTCATAAATTTCTTTGAAAATGTGTCATTTTTTGTTTTCACTTTTTAGTAGTTTTTTTATTTTTTATTATTTTTTATTTTTTGAATTTTTAAAGAAGGAAAACCACCATTTTTTGGTTTTCAGCACTCTTCCTTTATTGGATGTCTGCTACAAAGATTAGTTGGTATTAGTGGAAGAACTAAGTTCTTCCACAAGATCAAACTGGTCTTGATTTTGTTTAATTCTTCCTTATTGAGAGGTCTTCTATACACCTTAAGTCTGTGACCATTGACCAAAAGCGTCCTTTGGTCACCATCAATTGGTTGAAGCTAGATAAAGACATTGCTATGAATGGTTATGATCAAGTATGGTCCCAACCATCTTGTCCTGAGCTTACCTTTGAAATGATGAAATTTAGAATCAAATAGAATTGTTCAATATCCTTATTAAAACTATATTTATCTAATGTGAGTATCATGCCACTACTTTCTTTGATTTTGGATCATGCTTGTTTGAGCGAGTACATATATTCTCAATTCATATAGCCCATTTAGTTACATGATTCTTTCTTTTTATGATTCATCAAGATCAATTCCCATATCAGTTGTCTTCAATGTTTGTAGTTCAAACTCTATTAACAACAGGTGGCATAGTTGGATAAGGGCATTGGGTTCTTCCTGTATAAGTCTTGGGGTTGATTCTCATGACTCAGATTAAAATAATTGACTAGTGCATGTAGTCCCCACTGTCATCTCCTAAAAGACTAGTCTCACCTCATCTTTCCCCAATGAAGGTCATTTGGTAGATTCACAGTGTCCCAAATGGGATCGGGGATACCTCTGGGTAAAAAAAAAGGTTTCTTTCCAAATATCATTTTATATGGAAAAAATCATGTGGTTGTATTCCATGTTTTATTATATTCCCAAACTACTTTAGGAACTCTATTTGCCTAATATTTTCTATTATTGTTCACTATTTTGGTTAGAATGTTTTCTAGCTCTCGGTTGGTGACCTCTACTTGCTCATTATCTTAGGAATGATATGGTGAGGATTTTCTGTGATTGATCTAGTATAATTATATAAAATTATTGATCATGTTAGACATGAATTGGGTCCCTTGATAAAAAATAATAGATTTAGGAGCTCCGAATCTCAGCATGATCTTATGATATAATAAATCAACAACTATTTCCTCTCTAGTAAAGGTGAGTGCCTGCACTTCAACCCACTTAGTAACATAATCAATGCATACTAGTAAATAGTATTTTCCTTGAGATGGAGGGTTGATTGGTCTAATAAAATCCAAACATCATTTCTCAAATGGTTTTAAACTTATTTGAGGATGGAGAGGCATTTCAGAGGATAGAGTAGGCTTACCCATCCTTAGGCAAGGATCACATTGCCATATAAACCTTTTGACAGTCTTGTAAAGAGATGACCAGTAATAACTTGCACCAAGGATATTATGAATGGTCCTTTTTATTGAATAATGTCCTCCTCTTTGTTCACTATGGCATGCCCTTATGATGTCAAATATTTTATCTTTTTTAACACACCTATGAAGTACATGATCAGGTCCAATTTTAAACAACATGCCTTTAAACCATTTAAAATGAGAATTATCTCTAATCAACTATTTCCTTTATTTAGAAGTAAAATAATGAGGAAACTTCCCTATTTTTAAGTAATTTTCCATGTCTGCAAACCATGGGGAGTATGTAGATATAAAAAAAATTGTTCATCTAGAAAAGAATCCTCCACAAGTTCATCTTCACTTGTAGTGATAAATCTAGATAAAAATTTAGTGACAACATTATATTTCTTAGCTTTATCTATGATGGTAATATTAAATTCTTTTAACAACAATATCCATCTAATGATTCTCCCACTTACTATTGGTTTATTCATTAAGTACTTAATAGCTAAATGATCTATATAGTTAAATACCTAATAACCAGTAATGTAATGCCTAAACTTGTTTATGGCATAAACAACAACAAAAAATTCCTTTTTTGTTTTAATGTAGTTTTTCTGTGGGAGTAAGATTCTTGATGATATAATAAATGGCATACATTTTTCATCCTCATCTCTTTGTCTTAGAACCGATCCTAATGTATTATTAGAAGCATCAGTATAGATATGAAAAGGCTTTTCCAAATTAGGTCCTTTCAATACTAGAGTAATCATGAGTTTGTTCTTTAATGTTTCAAAAGCTTCTTAACACTTATCAGACCATACAAATTCACTATCTTTTTTTAACAAAAAAAACATAGGTACAACTATTTTGTTAAAGTCTTAAATAAATCTTTTGTAATATCCTACATGACTGAGAAAAAATTTAGCATCAACTTGTGTTTGAGGAATGGGGAGATTATAAATTACCTCAATATTTTTGGGATATAATTGTATTCCTTGAGAAGAGATATGATGTCCTAAGACTATCCCTTCATTAGCCATTATGCTATACTTCTCATGACTTAAAGATACTTGGTGTTCTTCACATCTGGTAAGCACTTTATTCAATTTTTTCAAAGCTTCATCATATGTAGTGCCATACATAGTGAAATCATCATGTACACTTCCACAAAATCATTTATAAGATCATAAAATATGGCTAACATTTCTCTTTGAAAGGTAGCAGGTGCATTACACAATCTAAAAAGAAGGATTGTATAAGCATATATTCCCTAGGGTTAAGTGATTGTAGTTTTATATTGATCTTTAAGATCTATTCTTATTTTATTGTATCCTCTAAACCCATCTAAGAAAGAAAAATATTGCTTATCTAGCAAATTTTCTAAAACTTGATCAATAAAAGGTAGAGGAAAGTAGTCTCTCATAGTGGATTTATTTAGTTCTTTGTAGTCTACACAAACTCTTCATTTTCAATTATTTTTAGGCACAATGACCAAAGTTAAAACCCATTGACTATCAAATATGGGGTAAATGAACTAAAATTCTAATAATTTTTCTATCTCTTTCTTTACAGTTTCTTTCAAGATTGGGTTAATTCTTCATTATGGTTGATTGATTAGTTCAACATATTCAGTGTAGATGTGATGGGTATAGACACTAAGATGTGTGCCTTTAATATCATTGTAATCCCAAGAAAAGGATTTTGTGTGTCTTACCAATACATCAAATATTTTACTTTCTCACTAATTAGTTAACCAGTTGTTGATATTCAATAGTTTACCAGGTTGGATTGTAATCTGTTTAGTGTCTAGAATAATGTAATTTAACTATTTGTATTCACTCATCAAGGCATTAAATGGACATGTGTGTGGTAGTAACTTGTGAAGTGTACCTACATATTTGTAAAAGGTTTAAACTATGTAAATAATATTGGTCAATAGATAATAAAAATCATGTAAGAATGAATTTTGCCCATTTTGAGCCCAGTCAACTATGGCTTGTTGAATGTCTTGTGGACTAGATAACATGTTTGGTGATCTTATGATATTGTTTTGATTCTAAATAGAGGAATTAGATTCTTCCCATTCATGATTTTTTTATATTTAGAGCTAAGCAATCAATATTCAGAGCTAAGCTATCAGTGTTCAGAGTTAGGCTTTCAGACTTCAGAACTAAACTATCAAACTTTAGAGGTAGGCTATCTTGATCAAAATCTTCAGTTGTTTATTCTTAAAACTCTTAGACATGTTATTTAATAGTAACCATGGCTAAGGAATACAATATTCTAGTTTTTTTCAAGTTTATCCACCTGTATTTGTTCAGAAAGACCCATTGAATGTCTAGCAAGTGGATAAAGAGATATATATTTAGTACGAATTCCATTATAAATAGTCATGTTTTTAGATCTATAGTCAATTCCTGTTACAAATTTAGCTAACCAAATTATACCAAGAATGATTGGATATCCTACCCTTTTGGGTTTAGGCTGAAGGATCATGAAATCCATAAAATATTTCTAGGATTATAATGGTAGGCTAAAGCCCTATGAGAGATAGATATTCTACTATGTTGACAGTCATTATGTTGATGGCAGCACCTAGAACTACAAACACATTTGGAATAGACTTATTCCCAATTTTCATAGTCATCATAGGAATACCAAGGTATTTGTATTTAGGAAAAAGTATGTTTTCTGCTATTAAATCAACAATTTTACTAGTTACCTAAATTATTTTAGGATATTGTTTCTTCCTTCCTAGTGCTTTGATGCACAATCCTTTTATGATTTGATTCAACTCAGGGATATCTTTAATGGATATTAATAGTTGAATTTATATCTTCATCTCTTTCAATTTGTGCATTAATTCAAAATCTTCCCTAGGTTTTTCTTCCTTAAGTCTCTCAGTAAATGGAATAACAGGGGTATTTTGAATTGTGGTTGGTGTGGTTGTGGCTTCTACCTTGTCTTCATTTGGTTCTTGGACATAGGTGACTCAAGAGTGTTTTCATTTTTAGTAATTTTAGTTATGTTAGTGATTGAATCTCCTACTATCTTTCCTGATTTGAGTTAAACATTATTAAACTCAACTGAACTACTTACAACATTACTTTAATTATCAGCTCCATAAACATGTGTATTTTGCCTATTCTTAGCATTTGACACTGGTTGGATGGGTAACTATGGTTGATTATAATTTTGATCAATTGGTGGTGTTTAAGGTTATAAAATAAACAAAGATTATTGTGAAGGAAAACTTCTTTATGTTTGATATTGTTGATTTGTCCATTGAGGTAGTGACTGTTGTACCCAATGTGGTTGTTGGTTTTGCTAGTGTTCCTAAGGTTGCGAAGGATTTTAAGAAATTCCCCAAATTTTTGGCATCTATTATTTAATATCCCATGGTTTTGGTTGTGGTGGTGGTCCCCACATTGGTGTTGTAACTTTTTTATCCCAAGTGTCATCCATGGATTGGGGGAAAATCTTGGACCAAATTATTTTTTAGGTCAGGAGTATTGGTTTTCTTATCTTTGGATAAAGTTTAATTCCTCAACTATATGTGTTTCTTATTTAACTTGGTTTCTTATGGTAGGAAGATGTTTACAATTTTTTATGTCATAGTCTAGGTCAAAAATACCACATACCTCTATTTTTTCTAAAGGACAATCTTTTACCACATGTTTAAGTCTACATCTAGGACAATATATTTAAAACTATTAAATGTTGGTGGCATTGGATTTTGATTTAAGGCTATCTAATGTAGATGTCAATTGTAATAGAATATATATCTTGAAGTTGAAAAATTCTTTCATTAATTGACTAATTATAGGTGATTTTTATAACATTGATTTCCTTAAGCTAGGTCTTACCCTAGAGTAGTTAGTACACAATGCATAAATCTAATGAAAGGTTAACTTGTCAATGCCACCCTTTACCATTAAGTTTAAAGCATCACATGCATCATCATCTAAACATTTAAGAAATACTATCTTAATGACCTCCTCAATGAGTTGGTAACCACTCCATTTTTTTGTAAATATAAACCTATCAAGGTAATATTTTAAGGTTTCGTCTTCATTTTATTTGATCTTGAAAAAATCTTTCTTCCATTATTTGACTCTAAAATAATCCTAATATTTGTATATAAATGTAGTTTCCATTTCATCCCAAATGCTTATGGAATTACCTGCAAGGCCCATGAACCATTACATGGCCACATCCTTGAGTTTATATGGGAATAACTTCAACTTTTGATTGTCTGTGACATAGTCATATGTTTGGTAGAGAACCTAAAATTCAAAGAGGAACTGATATGGATCCTCTAAGGATTTGCCTAAAATTAGGTAAAATGGATGGTGAAATATTTTTCATGGAAGTTCTATCATCGAGACCTAAGCTGATTAGATAAGAAAAAGTTATGTCATGTTGAGGTTGTTGATCAGGGTTTTCTACATGTGCATGTTCATCTCCCATATTTTCTTCCCAACTTTGGTTGCCAATCCAATCTAGGTTCTCTTCTTGGGTTCTCAACCTATGGTCTACCTTAGGAGGATAATCTTTGTTGGTGATTATATCTTCTTATTTTAGAACTTCTAGATCAAATCCAACTATTCTAGAAAGGAAATTTTTAGGATCAATTCTCTCTATAGGAGATGTCATGAATAGGATTATTCTTGTAGGATCTATTTGTGATGATGAACCTTTTTCAGGAGAGGGATTAGAAATATTTTGTATATGAAGTTTAATTACCTTTCTTTTAATTCTTGATCTTTCAAGCAAGGATATGATCATCTTTTCTTCTTGTTTTATTTGGGATCCTTTAGAGATAAACTGTCCTTGAGAATCTCTTGGGTGGTTCATAAATCTAAGGAATCCTAGATTTATTTTATGTTTTTGAGTCTTAAAAAGGTTTTTGACTTTTCTTGTATAAATCTAATTTAGGATCTCACTAAAACTTATTAATTAAGTCCCAAATAATGACACCAAAAATTATAGGCTATAGTTATACCTCTCATTTAACCAATCAATGGATTGGTATCATTTTCTACCAGGGCTAGTGTCTAAGGCTATATGCAATGAGACCATTGGATATTTGAGTCCACAGTTCACTTTTTGGGGTGTTTACTCTATTATAATGTCTAAATCTTAAGGACAACAAATAAAACTATAATTTTATATTGTAGAAAAGTAAATATAGTGGGTTTTCTAAATATGAATCTCCTCTGGCATTCCTTATTAAGGATTATTTAATTCACACCATCAACATCTAGAACTTAAACATATGGCATAAGACATTATGATTTTCTCATTCGACTTGCCCAATTCTGAATATGAAGATAAGATAACAAATTATAATTATTATGAAATTCAAAGACACACTCTTGCATAAATAAAACTTATTTTCATTGAATTGAAACAACCTTTGCATTTAATGGAAACATACTTTCATTAAAAGGAAATTTACACTTTGCTTTGAAAAGGAAATCACACTTACATTAAAAGGCAAATCACACTTTATAGAAAAATGGAATATATCTAAATTAAGGAAATATATTTTTAAACTATAAATTAAAATACCAATTTATCTTGATATTTGGAGAGAAGTGGTCCCTTTCTCCTTCCTCAGAACATGATCAGCTTTTACTTGGTAATGAAAAGGAATGTTGAACTTTATTTCATTATCAAAGGAACATTTTTAGATACATGAAACTACATTGGAATGATTCTTCTGATTTCTAATCACTATTTATTGATTATTTGGAATGAGAAGGAGATATGTATTTAAAGCATATCTCAACAACTATTCACAGAATATAAAGTTTGGCAATCTAAATAGCCAAATCAGCTTATTAAAAATAGGATATATAGGAATTAAATCTCATGCTTATAGGAAGGCATTGGAACTTACTCAACTGAAAAAAGATTTGACATAACTAAAATAGATCCAAAGAGATTATATCTAATTTTACAAAATAGAAATACAGATATATGTGAATCATTTTAGACCATTACCATGAATATTAATGTTTAAAAGAAGATATCTAAATATAGAAAGCCTATATATATAATATATATCTTTAAAGTTACTATCTTGATTTTTGGGATCCATCTGGATATCCTCGAAACACCTAGGCATCATTAGAGCACTATTGTACAAGTATTTAGAGTGCCTTTGAAGCATCTTCAGAGCTACAAATCTTTGAATCTTGATGTGTTATTTGCTAAATATTCAAATTTGTTACCAAAAAGAGTTTCCAAAACTATTTTATGTCTTCTCAAAATGATCCCACCATAGGGATGTATTTTTGTATACAAAATTGTGCTCATTTCATTCAAGTTAGACACAATAACAAGATAAAGAATCAACAATGTATCACATACAAACGAAGGATAATTTCACTCATTTCCTACTTAGATAAGACCTTAACTATTAACTAAAATGAAATATATAACTAAAAGGCAACACTTACGGACAATTTATGTTAGATATAATGAGCTATATGGAATGCTCATCACAAGATAGGGACAATGCATTGTTGTTTTACTAGTGTGTTATTGTCCTAATTGACTGTTTGTAAGATTTTTAAATTAAGACCACTTATTCTTTGTATGAATAACTTCTTTTTGATAAAAAATTGTCTTTTTACACACTTGGATACCTTGTGAGAAGCATTATGTATTGAAAATTTAATAAAATATGTTATATACTAAACATAAAGATAGATGGAATATGCAAAGAAGTAATTCAATAATATTAAAGTATGCCTACAGGGCCTATTTTTTTTATTGTTTGATTTTTATTTTTTTTAATTTTTTTGTAATTTTTTAAGCATATATTAATGTTTTTGTACTTTTTCTATAGTTGGAAAGTAAAGCAAACATAAATGAAATTTTGAAAAAGCTTGGAAATACACAATAAGCAAAAAAGTTCTAAAATGGAAGAATGAGGGGGAAGAGTAGAATAACCCCCCAAAAAATATGAAATCAAATCAAAGTAAGGAGTAAGGTAAGTGAAATTCCCGCATAATGAAAAATAGAGCCAATGGATATAATAAGAAATGAATTAGGTGTAGAAGAATAAATAATGAAAGGAATGAGAAAATAAGCTATGTACAAGTATGTACTAGTCAAGTATGCTAACCAATTATTTGGCTTGAAGAAATATCCCATGGAGTACCTACATAAAGAGTTACCCAATTATTCCTAGACCACCACCCAATTATTCTAATTATGATAATTCCTTGTGGACTTGAAATTATGAAATCACAACTAGACACTCATGAGTTACCCTTCAAATCCCTTTGCCTTCTTCTAATGCTGAGCCAAATTTTAACCCTATTCCTTCCAATCATAAATTGAACCCTGATCTAGCTAAGGCCAATCTTTCTTGCCCTATTATTGAGAAACCATATAGTATTCATGAATAACTAAGTAAAATGTCTGCATAAATTTCTATCCTAGATCTCTTATGTACATCAAAATTTCATAGGACCATACTAAATAACTTCCTCTAATAGTCCAATATTCTTGAGAACATTTACCCTATCTAATTCTAAACACTCGTGGGACATCTATCTCCAAGCCAACAACTTACCTTTGATCAATGAAATATGTTTTACCTTGGTCCTAGATATAATAATCCCTTGTATATCAAGGTAATTATATCACATCACAAGATCAAGTGGTTTCTTATAGACAATGGTTCAGGGCTAAATATAGTGTCTCTAAAATTGATACAATGAATGGGATATACAATCAAAGACATGCAACTAGAAATAATCATAATCAAAGCATATGACAATGCTAAAAGAGAGTCTTCAATGACCTTTTTTTAACAATTATTGTTGGGCCTATAATCCATGATACCCCATTCTATGTCATAGACATAAAACTACCTTATAATTTACTTCTTGTTCATGCTTAGATCCATTAAGTACTAGTTTCCCCTTCTACCCTGCATCAATACCTCAAGTTCCTCCATTCTAGAATTGAGGTCACTATTTATGTTGATCTGTAGCCATACCAATATTTTAATCACTTAGGTGTAAAATACAAGAATTATAATTATTTCCTTGGTTCTAAATATATACCCAATAGGAATAAAGCCATAATTTTTGAACCACCTGAATCTAATTATATAGTGATCTTGCTTCCATTTCGGTTGATCCATTTCATACAATCATTATAAACCCATTTACTATTGAAGACGTCAACATTTCCACATACCCTCTAAAATATATTTTCATATAGGAAAGTTTCCCCAATCTCCCAAGTCCTATGGAAGACCTAAACCTTTAAAAATCCCAAACAAGTGCAACATGTTTTGGTAAAAGAAAAACACACCTCTACAGAACTAGCCAATGGTATTTTTACTAGACACTTCACCAAATTAGGATCAAAAGGCCATTATTGAATGAGATTGGATGTAAGTTTATTGTCTTGTTAATTTATTTAAAAATCCTAAATACCCTATCCCTAATCAAATTATGGATAGTTTGGATGATTTAGGTAAAGGCCTAGGGCCATAAAATCAAGGTATTCTTGAACATATATCTATTAGCAAACCTACTAAAAATTAGGGCCTCATATTTATACCACTTTTGGGTGACCTCATCTATTTTTAAATTTATTCCTATTTCTTGACTGATGAATAAACTAACAATAGCGATACAGTGTCCCATTATAACACCTTTAATAAGCTAGTTGATATTGACCTATTTGATTCTAATTCCATTATGACCATCATAGCTCATTACCACTTACCCTTTACCATCCTAACATTATTTATTGGGACCAACAAAGTTTTATTATACTCTAGATGAGTTTCATAATGAGGAATCTATTGCATAGTATATGGGCCTTAGATATGGATTTCCACTTGGCAATCACAAACAAGGTTTTGACTTCTCACTAGACCTTGTTGCCTACTTTGGAGAGTAGGAAAATATCCTTGGTCATATAATATAAATAACATGAATATCTTTGGATGAAAACCTATTTGAGGCACTCATTAGTCAAGTAAATATTAAAGATAGTGACAAGACCTTGAGTGAAAACATATTTTAGGCACTCTTAGACAGGGACATTTTCTCACCTCCATAGGAAGTGTAGTGTTCACCAAGTCCAATCTTTACATCCAGTTCCAATATTACTTTTGAACAACATAAAGTTTTTGAAGATATTTATCTCAAATTTACTAAGAAATTTTTAATTGGCCATTCCTAGAGCAGGCAGACTTAGATTCCTCTTACTATATGGATGAGCCTTGAGACTCGTAACTAAAAAATGAAGAATAATATCAATATCAAACATTGCCTACTATTATAGATGATGCATCCATAATCCTTGTCGAGAATACAACTAAAGTCAACCTTGGAACCTAAAAAGATCTTAAGATCATTTATTTAGGCACATCCATCACTGATGAAGAGCGCGATTATATTATCACTATTATAAGGTATTTTATTAATATATTCACATGGACTTAATCAAACATGTCAGGCCTAGACCTTGCCTTGGTCTTGCATTGACTTATAGTACATATAGATGCTAAGATGGTCAAGAAAAAATTACAAAAAATACACCTACACATTTCCATATTAGTAAAAAAGGATCTAGAGAAATTATTTAGAGATGGATTCATAAGACCACTGGACTAATCTAAATGGATATCAAATATAGTCCTTGTTAGAAAAAATTCATAGGACATACGCTTGTGTATAGATTTTAGAGACATCAAAAAATCATGTCATAAGGATAATTTCCCTTTAATAAACATTGAAATGATTTTAAACTCAATTTTAGGGTACGAGATGTTGTCCCTCATGAATGGCTTCTCTAGGTACAACTAGAGAACCAACATAAGGCTACGTTGATCACATCATGAGGAATATTATGTTATCGAGTCATGACTTTTGGCTTGAAGAATGATAGTTCCACTTATCAACATACCATGACTATCATATTCCATGACATGATGCATGATATAGTTTAGGATTATGTTGATGACATCTTAACAAAATAAAGAACCCATGCTTGACATCTTGAAGTTCTATATAGAATCCTTGAGAGACTTCACGAATATGAGGTTTATCTCAATCCTAAGAAATGAATCTTTGGTGTTACTTTTAATAAACTAATAGGATTTATTATATCTTAAAGAGGGATTGAAGTGGATCCTGCTAAGGTCAAGGCCATAATGTAAATGCCTCCACCTTCTAATCTGAAGCATCTATGCAACCTACATGGCAAAATCAAATCTATCTACAAGTTCATATCAAAAATAGAAGACAAGTTCCATCATTTTATGCACCTCTTGAATAAAGGTATCACATTTAAATGGTACATTAAATCTCATCAAAAATTGAAAAACTAAAGACATACCTAGACAAACTGTTAGTATTAAGACCACCAACAGTTGGCAATCCATTGCTTCTTTATATATCGACAATAAAACATGCACTGGGGGTAATTTTTTCCTAACATGATGAACAAGGTAAAGAACATGTAGTCTACTATTTGAGCCAGACACTCATAACATATGAGCATAATTACTCACCTATTGAGAAATCTTGTTTGGTAATGGTGTTTGCTTCCCAAAAGTTGTAGCACTACATGTTGAATAATAAGACTGTTGACATTGCTAAAGTGGACCCTCTCAAGCACTTATTATCTAAAGTAACTCTTACAGGCCAAATGGATAAATGGTTTATGATATTCAATGAACTTGATGTTGAGTACTAGAATTAGAAAGCTATTAAGGGGAAAGTCATTGTAGATAAACTTGTTAAAGATCCTATCATAGATACTAGACCACTTACATTTAATTTTTAAAACATCTCTATCATGATGCTAGAGGAAGTGGCTTGTGAATCTAAACACTGGAAATTATATTTTGATGGCTCATTTACATCTCATGGATATGGGGCCAACATTTTACTAGTTACACCATAAGGGGATCTCATCCCCAAAGCATTTCATATCAGATTCCACTGCACCAACAACATAGCCAACTATGAAGCCCTTATTATAGGACTTAATCTTGTAATATAATGGGATATGCAATATTTAATTGTTTATGGGGACTCTCAATTAATCATTAATCAAACTAAAAAGTAGTATTAGACTAGGGATGAAAAGCTTATACCTTACAAGCATATTGTGGACAATCTAAAATCACATTTTAGATCAATACAATTTGAATAGGTACCACAGGTCAATAAATGATCATGTAATGCCATGGTAACAATTGGGTCCATGGTATAAGTTGCCAACAATGTTAAAGAGTATCAATTTCTCATTGAGAACCTTATATAACTTTTTCATGTATTACCATATTTAGAGAGAGTTTGTACTATTATTGGTCCCCATCTCCCAACTAAACCTCCTTTGTACCAAAATATCTATAGCTATTTTCATGACCAAGTTATTCCTCCTAACCTTTCAAAAAATATCCAAAAACTTTTCCTTCATCACCTAGCCCATTATACCTTCCTTGGAAATGCACTTTATCATAGGGGCTATGATAAAATGCTTATTTGTTGTTTATATTTTTGTGAATCAACATAAGTGATTAAAGAGGTCCATGAAGGAATGTGTGGGGCCCACACTAATAATGTATTCATTGCCAAAAAAATATTTAGAATAAGATACCACTTGCCTAAGATGGAGATATATGCTTGCAAATACATCAAATAGTGTGTTTCTTACCAACATCATTGTAATTTGATACGCACACCTTCATTTCCACTACAACCAATTACTACACTATGGCCATTTTCTAGGTGGGATCTTGATCTCGGTGGGAAAATAAACCCAACATCCTCTTATGGTCATAAACACATTCTTACTTCTATGGAGTATTTTACTGAGTAGATTGAGGACATTCTTCTCACTTATGTAACCAAGAAGTAAATCACCAAGTTTATCCATTACCATATCATCTATCATTATGGTATCCTTGCTTGAATCATATTTGATCATGGTGGTTCATTTGTGAATAAAGATGTTAAAGCCCTATGTACCCAGTTTAAAATCAAACACAAGAAATCCACCCTATATAACTCATAAGGGAATGATCAAGTTGAGGCATTGAATAAAACCATTGTCTCGATCCTTAAGAATATTATCAATGATGTTGGACATAATTTGCACTTAAAAATATTTCTTACCCTTTGGGCCTATCGTACTAGTCATCGTACCCCTATACGAGCCACCCCATATTACCTAGATTATGGCACATAAGCTATTATCCTAGTTGAGATTGAGCTACCCTATTATAGGTATCTTTGAAAAACATTATTAATGACAAATACTATATAATTTCTAGGTTTTAAGAGATATAACTTCTTGATGTCAAGTGTTTAGCTACCCTGGATAATTTAAGAGCATATCAAAATAGTTTATGTCACAACTATAAAAAACACAGTCTCCTTTAGGAGTTTGAAGTCAATGACTTGGTCCTAAAATAAAATCAAAAGAATACCAATATTTGATGCAAGAATAAGGTTAAGTATCAACCCATTTGGCTCAGCCCATATGTAGTTACAACAAACTATGGTTCAAGGGCTTATAGATTGGCTACTCCAAAAGGTAAAGAGCTCTTAGGACCAATGAACATTGTACATCTCAAGCATTTCTACACTTGAAAACATTTTGAACCATTGTCTATAAATATCTTACTTGGGGGAAACCTATCCTAAAATTGTTTATTTTTCCATCATACTTGTAATTTGGACCTAGTAACTTAGACCATTGTATCTTAAACCATTGTACCCTATACTATTGTAACCTGGACCATTGTACCCTAAACCATTGTAACATGGATTTTTTCTATTCCATTATACCTAGATTGATCTACCTTTCCCTTAAAATATTTTAATTTTGTGCCCCTTACCAATTATGATCTTGATTATGATTCACTAACATTCTATATAGATTTAGGGACTATTTTATGAGGTAGTTTCACTTGATCATTATCCACAACTTATTTTACAAAAAAGTGTACCAAGGTATGTCAAAACATGGTTTTTACTTACTTGATGGTTCTTTAGGACTTCTTCTGCATTGTGTACTATTTTATTCTTATTTTTATACTACTTGGTATTTACTGTTGCCTTAATATGATCATTGATTCATGCTCATGCCACCCGTTGTATCCAGTTTAGCTATCATTTAAACTTTTACCTATGGAAGTGCATCTCCTCAAGTAAGTGGTCCACTATACATTTGTTCATATTGTTTTTTATATTGATTATCATAAAAACACAAAAATATTAGAAAATGATACAACAAAAGACCAAAAACATTGTTAGCTAAAGATTGGCTTAAAATCTCCATGGGAGTTATACAATCATCTTCTGGGTGGGTTTCATTTTTATTCTGGTCATCAATTTTGTTCATTCCTTGTAGGTCATTCTGATCCTAAATGCTCTCATTATTTTTTGAATAACCTAAGCCACACTTTCACCATTTTACAATAAACCTAAGCCATGCTCTCATTATTTTACAAGTTAGAATGTTTAGTCTCTTACAATTCTCAATTCAGTTGAGACACTTAAAAAAATCCAAAAAAATTAGTAAAATATCTATAAATCACAAAATCATGAAAATTGGCTTAGAATATCCATGTGAGATATAAATCCATCAATTTTTTTTGGGATGGGCCTTCTTATCTATTCAATTTATTTTTAGACCACCTTGGTTTTTTTCCTCCCATTTCTGGGAGAACTACATTGGCTTGAGGTCTATATAGAGTATGTAGAGAGCACTTGGATATATGGGGTATCTTAGGTTAGCTCGCTACACTTTCATTTCTTTTTTGACCACTTATTTTCCTTATGGATTCTAGGACTCCTAACTATATCACAAGTACCCACTTGTCCTTTAGTTTTCCCATTCTTATTGGCCTTAGTCATATGCTCTCATCATTTTCTAAGATTATATTGTAAGCATTATGCATCCAAATTTAATGTATTAATTACCACTTGGATTTTCTTATACTCTCATCATTTTATGAGCCATTTATTTTTTAAATATTTCACCATTTTATGATCCATTTCTATTTGAATGCTCTCACATTTTTTGATCTTGTTCTCATTCTCAGCCTTAGATATAGTAGATACTATGGATTACCAATTTATTTCATTTATGGCTACTTGTCTCTTACCTTCTAGTGTGGTTTTAGCCTAAACCATACTCTCGTGCTTGCATGATTTATTTGTGTTGAAAACTTCATGATTGTGAACATCATCCCTCTCTTTTTTCTCTTGCACTCATCATTTTTGAGACCATTCCCATATCCATCTACACATCAATCATGTTTCCTTATCATAAATTTTATTCTATCCCATATCTTGGGAGAACTACATTTGGCCTAAATTTCATGTTGGATCTTGCATCCATTGAACTATGTAAGCAATGCCCACTTTCTTAGTAAATATGGAGTCAACATGACTACCCCTTCCTTTTCTTCTATTCTCCCCATTTTATTTGTTTTGTGTCATTATCTCCTATAATCTAGGGACAATGTTATCATCTTGTTTATGTCATTTTCCCCCTACATCTTGGGGGTAACCTTTTACCTATCATCTTTGTGTCATTGTACTGATGTCATTATTACCTAACTTAGGGGTCACCCTGTCACCAAGAGTAACACCTCTATTACACATGCATGAACACTTGTTTTCTATTTTTACTAACATTGTGATTAACCATTATTTTTATATTACTATTTGTTTAGATTTGTAGACATGTATATTGATTGATTGATTACTTTATCTTACTATTTTGTGTTTTTGTCTGTGTTTATTATTGGGATGTTAGCTTGTTTTAAGTGTTGTGTTTGAATACATTTTATAAATTTTTTGAGTCTGGCCTTAACTTGATCTTGAATTATTTATGTTTGTATTTGAATTGTTTTATTGCTTGTTAATTTTTTAGTACATTCTTGTTCCTACTTAAGTCTTGATGATTCATATATTGATTTTGAGTTTATCCTATTTTATATTCTTAGGCGTGGATCCTAATTATCTTCCAGGATTAAAGGTTAAAAATTTGATGTTATTTCAACCAGGTTTTGGATCCCATTCTTTTTATCCACAATGGCAAAGGGGGTTGCAAGGGGGGAAGCAAAAATTTTATTAAAATTGCCTTTTAAAATTGTAATTTCATAGTCAATCTGGGCCATTAATTAAAGGTTTCTAGATCTGACGACCGAGGTTATGTTTAGGTGTTTTTTTCCCTAAAATGTATTGTTACATGCCTGAGATGAATGATAAAACATATTACACATAGATAGGAGGCAGAAAGAGGTAGAGAGGTGTAATAGGGTTTGTTGCAGGATTTGTTTCTCCCTTGTATTGCTGAAAATAATATACTGGACAAGTTTGGTGGATGTAGCCCATCTTAGGTGAACTATGTTAAATATGGTATCTCTTATTTTGTGCATGTTTATGATTATTTTATATATGTTTGATTTATTCATTTCATAGATTATCTTGTATGTAATTTATGGATAAATTTAGGTTGTATTTTATCCTAACAATTGGTATCAGAGCAATGGTTTTGTTTTCATAATTTTAAATCATAGGAAGAAAAGGGTTTGACCTCGAGTGGGAGCTATGGCAAATGAAAATAAATATAAGGTGGAGAAGTTCAATGGATATAAATTTGGATTATGGAGGATGCAAATGAAGGATTACCTTTACCATAAGGACTTGTATTTGTCATTGGGAGGGCAAGCCAAGAAGCCATTGACAATGTCAGATGAAGCTTATGAAATATTGGATCAGAAAGACCTTAGAACCATATGGTTGTGCCTTGCATCTTTTGTAGAATTCAACATATCACAAGAAAAAACAATAGGTCTTATGAGTGCATTAAGAAATTTATATGAAAAACCCTCTACCTTAAATAAAATATTTTTAATGAAAAAATTATTTAATATAAAAATGTCTAAAAATGATTCAGTACCAGATCATTTAAATGAGTCTAACATGGTTACTAGTTAGTCAAATTCCATAAATATTGACTTTGATGATGAAGTTAGGGCTCTTCTTATTCTTTGTTCCTTACCTAAAAGCTAGAATAGCTTGGTAATGGTAGTAAGCAACTTTGTGTCTAATAATGCTAAACTAAAGTTTGAAGATGTGGTGGGTGTTATCCTAAGCAAGGAAATGCAAATGAAAAGCATAGGTGAAAAATACATATCTATAAATGTATTAGCAGTGGAGAACACAGGAAGGCAGAATAATCGAGGAAGAGGAAATCATGGAAAATCAAAAGGGGGTGAAAGATCTAAATCAAGAGGCAAGATGGAATGTTGGATCTGTGGCAAGCTATGACACACAAAGAAAGAGTGATGATTTTGAAAGGATAAATCGAGTAAGGGCCAACAGGAAGGTGATAGAGAAGCAAATGTAGTAGGTGATGTACTAAAAGATGATCTTATACTTTATTTGGATAATATTATTGAATGTTGGGTTTTAGATTTAGGTGCTTTTTTCATATGACCCCTCATAGACATTATTTTATAGATTATGTTCATGGTAATTATAGGAATTTTTACCTTGGTGATGATGAACCCTATAGTATTTTTGGAAAAGGAAGTGTTTATGTTAAATTATAGAATGGAAACACTTGGGTGTTGAAGGATGTTAGGCATGTTCCAAGCTTGAGGAAAAATTTGATCTCTATAGGGTAACTAGTTAGTGAGGGTTATATGGTCACATTTACAACTGAATCATGGAAGGTTATAAAGGGTTCTATGGTGGTTTCAAAAATTAATAAAGTAGGCACTTTATATTTTTCTATATATATAATTTTAATTCATCTTATGTTGTAGTTGTTACAGGTAAAGATGTAGCTTTGTGGCACTACAGACTTGGCCAAATGAATGAAAATGAAATGAAGACCCTACATGCAAAAGATAAACTACCAAGTCTAAAATAATTAGATCTGGACTTTTGTGAGCACTGTGTATATGGGAAACAAAAATGTGTGAGGTTTATTAGGGTTAGACTAGTGATCCAAGAAGGATAAAAAGTTAGAGCTTGTGCATACAGATGTATGGGGACCAACTCAAGCATCTTCACTTGGTGGTTCAAATTATTACGTTACATTTATTGATGATGCAACTAGGAAGGTGAGGGTATACTATATAAAAAGGAAGTCTAATGTTTTTGATACATTCAAAAAATGGAAAGATTTAGTTGAAAATGAAATAGGTTTAAAACTAAAATGTCTCAGATCAAACAATGGAGGTGAGTATTATAGTAATGCTTTTAACAATTACTATTCAAAAAGTGGAATTTGTAGATAGACAATAGCTCTAGGAACACCACAATAGAATGGTGTGTCATAAAGAATGAACATGACTATTATGGAGTGTGCTAGATGTATGAGATTACATACAAGTTTTCCTTTAAAATTTTGGTTAGATGTTGTAACTACATCAGTTTATTTGATAAATAGAGGACCTTCTAGTGCTTTAGATGGTGGAATACCAGAGGAGACATGGACTAGAAAGAATGTAGATTATTATTTTCGAAGAGTTTTTGGTTATGAGGATTTTTTTAATATTGACAAAGATCATAGGAATAATTTAGAAGATAAGTCTCAAAAATGCACATTTATTGGTTATGGAACTGATGACTATGGATTTTGATTGTGGAATCTGAAAGATAAAAAAATAATCAGTAGAGATGTTATGTTTCATGAAAAAGTTATGTATAGAGAACAATTGCAGGAAAAGAAGTAAGAAGAATACAAAAGGGAATATATAGTATTAGAAGAATTACAAAAAATCATGTCCTAGAGGTTCTTGATCAAAATGTGTAATAAGAGCAGGTACCTCAAAGCCCTATTAGAATATATGTAAGAGTAAGTAGACCACCCGATCATTTTTCTCCTTATTTATATTATTTATTACTTACTGATGGTGATGAGCCAAAAATTTATAAATAATTAGTGTAGATTGATGCTAAGGATAAGTGGGAGCAAGCTATGGATGAGGATTATAATGTTCTAATGGAAAACTAGACATGGGATTTGGTGGAGCTTCCCAAAGGAAAGAAGGCATTGCAGAATAAGTGGGTATATAGGATAAAGGAGGAGAATGAAGGTAAAAATAAATTCAAGGCTAGAATGGTGGTTAAAGGTTTTTCACAAAAGAAAGGTATAAACTTTGATGAAATATTTTCTCTAATAGTTAAAATGACTTCTATAAGAGCTATTTTAAGTTTGGTAGCAGTACAAGATTTGCATCTTGAAAAATTAGATGTGAAGACTGCATTCCTTCATGGTGACTTGGAGGAGGAAATATATATGGAGTAGCCATAGGGATATGAAGTCAAAAGTAAGGATAAAATGGTGTGCAAGTTAAAAAAGAGTTTGTATGGTCTAAAACAAGCTCCAAGACAATGGTATTTAAAATTTGATAGTTTTATGATAGAATAGAGTTATTTTAGATTTCATTTAGACCATTGTGTATATTTTAAAAGTTTTGAAAATGGTAGCTACATTATTTTGATTTTATATGTAGATGATATGCTTGTATTTGGTTCCAACATGCACAATATTAATGTACTCAAGAAACAATTAAGTGATAACTTTTCTATGAAGGATCTAAGTGTAGCTAAATAGATCCTTAGTATGAGGATAACTAGAGATAAAAAGAATACGAAATTGGAATTATCACAGGGACAATACATCAAAAAAGTGTTGAAAATATTTAATTCACAGGAAGCAAAATTAGATGGGACACCTTTGGCTACACAATTTAAATTAATAAAGGAACAATATCCTAAAACACAAGAAGAAAAAAACTTGATGTCTAAAGTTACATAGTCATCAGCAATTGGTAGTTTAATGTATGCAATGGTGTGTATGAGGTTGAACATTGCACATTCAGTGGGAGTGGTGAGTAGGTTCATAAGTGATCCAAGAAAGAAACATTGAAAGGTAGTAAAACGTATCCTTCATTACTTAAGAGGGACCATAGATACAATGTTAAGCTATGGTGGGTTAGATGTGACATTATAGGGATATGTTGACTCAGATATGGTAGGTGACTTGGATGGTAGAAGAATCACTACAGGGTATGTGTTTACAATAGATGGTATAATAGTTAGTTGGGTATCATAGTTACAAAAGGTTGTGGCACTTTCAACCACATAGGTTGAGTGTGTTACTACTGCAAAAGAAAGAAAGGAAATAATTTTATTATAGAGGTTGATGGAAGAATTGGGACATAGTCAAGAAATATGTACTCTATAAAGTGACAGTTAGAGTGTCATCCATCTAGACAAAAACTCAGGATTTCACTCTATAACAAAACATATTCAGTTATGTTATCATTTCATTCATTCACTGATAGAGGAAGAACAACAAAAATTAGAGAAGATACATACCAATAAAAATATCCCAGATATGATGACTAAGGTGGTTACAAGAGATAAGTTGAAGATTTGTTCATCTTTAATTGGTCTTCATGGATGATAATTGAATTAATGAACTTGTCCAGGTCTAGATAGTATAGTGGGTGCATTAGTGGTGGAGTTATTATAACTAGTCTCCAAGTGGGAGATTGTTAGGTGTGGAGCTTTATTGTCTTCTAAGATTAGAGGTTAAAAATCTAATGTTATTTCAGCTAGGTTTTAGACCCCATTCTTTGTATCCATGATGGTGTAGGGGGTTTCAAGGGGGGAACATTGCCTTGTAAAATTGTAATTTCATAGTCAATTTGGGCCATTGATTAAAGGTTTCTATAAATAATGATAGAGGTTATGTTTAGGTGTTTTTAAACCTAAAATGTATTGTTACATGGCTGAGATGAAATATAAAACATATTTCACATAGAGAGGAGGAAGAAAGAGGTAGAGAAGTGTAACAGGGTTTGTTGTAGGATTTGTTTCTCCCTTGTATTACTGAAAATAATATACTGGACAAGTTTGGTGGATGTAGCCCATCTTAGGTGAATCATGTTAAATCTGGTGTCTCCTATTTTGTGTATGTTTATGATTATTTTATGTATGTTTGATTGATTCATTTCATAGTTTCTCTTGTATGCAATTTGGGGATAAATTTGTGTTCCTAACATGTATTTGATGCCTCTTTTTATCTTTTTCTTTGCTTTATTATTTGTTCAAATGTAAATGCTTTCAGATTTGGTTTTGGTATTTTTATCATTATCTTAGTTGTAAACATTTACCTTTGAACCAATCTATTCATAATCAAAATATACTGTTATTATAGATTATTCATACTTATGATGCATAATTTCATTTGCCAAAGTAAACAACAAGTGCTCCAAATCCAAAATTTAAAGTGAAATTGAACAACATCTATGAAAGCACTATCCTACATATCCTCTACATAAACAAGATATAATAGACACAATTAAACATTGGTCCATCTTTCTTATATTCTTCATTCCGCATTCCATTTTCTCCCACTTCTAGGAGAACTACATTAGCTTAAGGTCTATCTAGACTATATAGGCAGTGCTTGGATACATGATGTATCTCAGGTTAGCTCAATTGTCCTTATCATCCTTTTTTTATTATTATTCACATATATCATTCTTCCAATATAATATAACCATTATTCAATCCTTATTCCATCCTTATATGCATAGTATGCCTTCTCTTTCATCTTTTTTCACATCTTTATATGCCTAGTTATTTGTGGCTTCTTCAGTCTTTGAAAATTTATTAAACCATCATACCTATATTTGTGTCTAATCATTATTAATTTATGAAATAGGTTTTATATTTGAGCTATGATTACCAATTTCCCCTACTTGAGCACAATATTTAGACCAATCACCAATCCAATCAGCCCTACTAGGGCAAATTCATTTATCAGTGGTCAAATCAGCCCTCCTGGGGAAAAATCAATTTATTAACTAGTCAAATACGCTATGATGAAACACATTATTAATTAATTGACCTATTTTATCTAAATCAATGATCTCATTTTGTTTTTCTTCTAATTCTAAGCTCTATATATTTTTACCTTATTTTGGTAAATCAAAGTATGCAACTTGTTTTGTGATTGATCATTCTCTAAGATTGTAAATTTCACCCTATTTTGGGTATGTCAAAGTGTGCCACTTATATTTTAGGATTTATTTTTCCCACTCCCCCTAGGACCCATTATATTTTAGTCTATTTTGATCGTTCCAAATTAATGTATGCAAGAATTAGCTCATATAGATTTAATCTCATCCATGGGCTAATTTAACTCTTTTTCTCTTTTTTGAGATTCCATACTTATCTTTCATCCATGTATGCCATCTTGAGAGGGAATCATGGGTCACTAATAATTTATTTAATCATTACCTTCGAACTTATTTTTAATGATTTTTTTATCCTTTGAAAAGTTGTTGATTCGATCAAATGTCTCACCATGCCTTCTCAAATAGGGGCAAAATGTAGACATCCAATTCTTATCATTTTTGTTCTAAGATTTCAAATCTGAATGACATTAGGCAACAATGCATAATTTGGACTAAAATCACTAAAATTATCTAAGTCATCTACACACATCATGTATAGGTGTTTATTTACGCTCATGTATCCTTGAATAGGGAAATAAATTTTATGCAATTGTTATCTTCTTCTAATTCACTTCATGTCAAGTTTGTCACCAAGTAAATTGTCATTCTATACAATTTAAACACTCTAATTCATTTACACATGTCATGTGAAAGTGTCAAATTGTGCCTATGTATCCCTGAATGGGTAATGCATCATTCAAAACTATTATCTTCCTTTGATTTTACTCCAATAAAATTAAGATCAAGTATATTGACATTTTTGACCATTTTGATTAAACATGTGACCAATCCAAGAATTACAAAATACTAAGTAAAGTCATTAAGCAAATCAAATCAGATTAAGAGCTTGAGTGGAAAATCCATTGAAAGTTATGGAATATCTATTATTAAAATTTCATAAATCAAAATATTTGGGCCATGACATCACCCATGACATCATCAAAAGGGTGTCAAAGACTAGGCATTAATGGAGATAAATATCAAGTTTAAGGTCACACATGCCTTATTAATGCTCCCTTATTACAAATTATTAATTGCTTTGTCCTTAAAAATTAAATTAATCCTTGGCCACACATCTTGATCTCAAGATGGATGGTTGAGGTTAATTCTCAAAACTTATGGAAAAGTATAAATACATAAGCCACCATAGACAAAAGAGAGGTTTTTTAGTGAAAACAACCTATGCATAAATATTGATAGAAGAGCTTCACTAATTACTCCAAATTGACCATTCAAGGAACCAAACCCATTAGTTTTAGAAGAGATGTTAGAGGTTCATAACCAACCACATTGATAAATACTTAAAGCACTGAATCCAAGCACAAACATGTTTATGGACTATCTTTGAAGGAGAGCCACTTTGGGAGGGTATTGTTTGTCTTACTTTCCTCATTAGTTTATTGATTTCATTAGCACCGCCTGTTAAGGGAGTGGACTTAGCATGTTAGGTTTTTTATGCTTATTATTGGCTTTCCTTACTAATGCATGAACTAACTTGATTTATAATTGATCCAAAACTTAGGAGATTTGGTTGAAAGATAATTAGAGAAATAAGAATAACACAATTGTAATAATTCCATCTCTGAGAAGAGACGTTTTATTGATCAAATTTACAGATCCAAACATATGCCTATCTCTGAGAAGAGATGTATGATTGCCTTTTCAATATAAATCTATTTTTATACGTAATTTGAAGGTACGAGGAGGATGTGGAAGGTCACTAATCTTGAGGGAGATGAAGTGGTTTGACTTCCATGATTTACAATAATATAGAATTTGAGAAATTACTATTTTTAGAAACTTACTATTTTAGAGACTACACTATTAAAATTGAAATTTAGGAAAATTATATTGGTATTTAAAGGGTAAAAAACTATTTATAATATCTCAAATCCATCTCATCATGTTCTCCTCGTTCTTAGCTTTCCAACAATTCAAACGGGGAGTCAAACGGAGATATTATGTAAAAGTTATGGGTCCAAAAAGTTTTGCCACCAATTGGGGTAGAACCATCACCTGAATTATCACCTAAAATGTTTCTCAGATCAATAATACTAATATATAAATTAAAAAATATGCTATTTACCAAGGGAATGTGATACTATCTAGTATCTCTATAAATAAAAAATTCTAGAATTATTAGAAAGGTACAATAATTATAGTTTATATTTTCATAGTCTTAGTCACATATTATCAAATAGGTTTAGTATATACTTAGTATTCACATAGATTACATAAGTTTTTCTCAAATTGGGGTCATTAGAAATGGCATGATCACTTCCAATTTAGTTTGACATACTTAGACACATATTATTATGAATCGATCTAGAATACATATACATAGATATCATATTTGGAGGCATGTGCACAACAAATTGTTCTCATATGTTTAGTTTGACATAAATACTCTAAGATGTAATGACATCTCCATGTAATTCTCCATGTTGTTACTCTAGACTCCTTTTTTAGTAGTTTTGCACTAGGTTTATACAATATTGATGTTTTATTCCATCTGCAGTGGTTAGCATTATTGAGTGGCCCTTGAGCTAAATTTAAGAGTTCTCAAATGGCCCTTGAGCTATTTTACATTTTTAAGTTTTTGAGTAGCCCTAGTGTCATCCTACACAATTTTAGTTACATCACACAGCTTCAGTTACATTACACAATTTTAGTTTTATATGCATGTACTACACATGGATAGGTAATGATGGAGTCATAACCTACTTGAATTCTTGATCCACCTATATAAGATGGTTGGAGAAGACATCAATCCAATCTAAGTTATTCATAGATCATGATACATCGAGTAGGACTGGGCAATGACAGATTCAAGGCCAACTTTAGTTCTTAATCCACCCACACATTGGGATTGAGCAAGCCATTATATCAGTCCATGTTATTCTCTATTTGATCACCATATACACACACATATAGGATGTCACCAAGTGTACCCAACAAAGTGTATTCATTTCATTCCTCTTTTTCTAATATCTTTACTCAATTTTTTCTTTGATTTTAATGTTTCTTAAATAACGACTGATTCATTAATGTTAAATTTTTAGGACATACAATGGAGCACACTTCATAGACTTAGACCCAAATTCATAGGCTTTGTCTCTTATGTAAGTCCAAATACATTTATTTTCCTTTATCCTAGTCATTTCACTATGTTGCATTTATAGAATAAGGGGGGGCAATAGGATTTAGTCATCTAAAATATCATTTTAGTGTAATGAGTGTTACTTGAGACCACCCTATCATTAACTTATCCCTAGACCTATCTTAGGGACTCTTTTGATCATTTTCTAACTTTTATGTGAGTCTAATCCATTCCCAGATATACCAAAAATAACACTAAGCCACACCTTAGGTACCCATGTCTTATTTTCACCCATTCTTGCCACTTGGACATTAGTTCAGTCCTTTAGACTATGGTGCACTGTGTTATTGACCAAAGGGTAGTGCTAGTATCCCCTTGTGATTTACTCTCCCAATAGATATTTTCACATCTTGAAAATCACTATACTTCTATATATAGACTAATTTCATTCATTTATCCACTATATGGAAATCAAATGCAAATACTCATAAATAAACTTAGAAATAGTTGTGATAATCAAGGTCATTGATCCTTATTTTTTCCTGCTTATGAATACACCCATTTACATCAGCCAAAATCTCATATTACTTAGATTTCTAGTCTCAATTCACACTCAAAGCAATCAAATCATCACTCATACTAGAATTCAATTGCATTTGCACTAGCACGTATATTAGGAGACCTACATCAAGCTCAATCCCCTTTCAAGGTAATGGCATGTAGGTAATGCTTGACACATGGGGTGTTGAGGTCACATCCAACCTATCTTTATAATGTAAATCTTTTTCTAATTATGCTCCTCAAATACCCTAACAAACATGGAGGCCTATGGTTTCACATTAGATCAATCAAAATAAGGAACATGTAGTGAAACAACAATCATGCACATAGGCACATACTCTTCAAAATTAGGAGAAGGTCTATATGCAATAAAAAATGCATTAGATCTATAAATCAATCCTAGCTCAGAGAAGATAGATCCTACTTATAATTTTGATTGGGAATACTTTAGATAATTGGTAACATGACCAATTATGGATCTAGTAGACCCAATTAGGGGATCTCTTATCAAAACAATATCACTAGGGAAGGTTCTAAAGCCTCTAGTCAAGTAAAGCTATGTAATAACCCTAATTAAGTCTGACATTTTGATATTCACTATATTAATAACAAGTAAAGCAAAGAAATTTAATCTAGTGCTCACCAAATCTTGTGGCACAAAGTGGGGGTAATAAACAACAAAAGTAAACATGTATAGAAGACATATACTCACGTCAATGTATACATAATCCTAATGCATGGAAGAGAAGTACAAATTCATATCTATCTACTCTTACAAATGAGTAACAAAGTTAGGAATACTTACCTTTGAAGATAAACGTACCAAGCCTCAATCTCTCTTTTGGCCAAGGTGATTCACAAGAGGTTTTTGTGGTATATAAGGATGATAAGGATAAATTAGCTCTAGATTACACAACCTATCAATGCATCCAAAATACTTCTCCATAAAACAAGATCTGTATCTACAAAAAAAGTATAAAACCCTAAGCTTGTTCCTTAAGTATAATGGTGGATAATTAGATGCGCAATGGATCTTACTTCTTCACTTCTCTAAATAATGGAAAAATGATTTTGTATATATAGGTAGTTTTAACCCTAAGCCCTTCTAAAATTTTCAACTGATAAGGTCAACTCAGTTGACCTAGTATCATTATTGATAAAATATCACTAGGTCATGGGCTAAGTCAGCCAAGAACTGACCTAGACTCTAAATGAGTTTCACCAATAAGAGTATAAGGTCGACTGGTGATGTAAATTATTGAAAGGGTTTTAAGCTAGGAAAAGGGTACCTGAAGGTGGTAAAATACTAGAAGAGTGTGAAAGAAAAAAGAACCATTGTAAAGGAATGGTTTTTAGGAGATAAGTGTGTATATAATAAGTGGTAAAAAGGACACTAATCTTGTGAAGCACCAATGGTCTACCCACCCCTTTCTTGATGCACCCCTTAAGGTATACACTCAGAGAGATTGAGAATCAATTGGTTCGTATAAGATAGAGATCATCAGTAATTGATAAAAGTTTGAAAATATTATGTGTATACATATGTCCCACTAAAATCTCATTACATATCATGTAAGTGTAACATAGGATGGTGCTTCGAGAATATAATATGATGTCACATAATGTTGATGCTACATAAAGTGTAGTAAAAAGAAAATAATATAAATGAAAAGATAGACTTAAAAAACACATACCTTTACTTACGTTAGTGTTGTAGATATATAAGGATATGTGAAGGCATCCAATGTAAAGAACATTAGGCGAACCTATAGAAATTAGTGCAAAAAAGAGAAAAAAATCAAAGTTTTTACAATATAAATATAGTAGTGGAAAAGATTCTCTATGATGTCATGATTCCAAAAAAAATTACGGTTTAAAAAATGAGTTAGTAAAAATAAAGGTATGATCAAAATAAGGAATATGATGGTAACTATTTGAAGGGTAAATAATTATGAATAGTAACTTTAAATAGGGTGAAAAATAATTTATTTGTTATTGTTTGACTATTTTGAGATAAAAATAGAGCTCTGAGAGACCTAGAGAAAGATAAAATATCCAAGATGGTGAGGAGATGACAAATAAGATGAGAAGGACACCTAGTGGTTGTAATGGGTGTAGCACAAGTAGACAACTTAGAATTTCAAATTTGTTTTGAGTATTTTAGTTGAAATTAAGTGTTTTATAAAAAACTGTAAATTTGACAAATTCTAGAAACCAAAATGAACCCTAGGAATTTGTTAAGGAAACTAGAGGCTAAATGGGGAATGGGTTGAAAAGAATCAGATTAATAAATGTTAAAGGCATTTATTACAAGTGGGTCAAAGAGTTGGTAGTTTGAAAGAACTAGGTCAACCCAGTTGACCTAGTAGGTTGAAAATCATGTTTTGACAAGGTAGACCTAGTAGGTATAAGATGAATTAGTACCTCATGACCAACTTAGTTGGTCAAATCAAATTGTTGACTTAGTATTAAGGGGGAAATGAAAGGATCAACTTAGTTTGTTAAGTCTAAATGGTTAACTTAGTACTATGGGTCGATTTAGTGTGTTACTAAGTGATCGATATAGTATTGAAATGTAGGAAATTGGTTGATATAGCAATTTTAAGGCTCAGGGTGCTTGATTGAGTACTAAAATGGATAATTAGGCTTAAAATAGGTCAAATTGGTAAGAAATGAATAAATTAAGGCAAGAATTGGTGATTTTTATTAAAATTTAAAGAATGTATTTTGATTATAAGTGACATGGAGGTCTAATACATCTTTTGTTATTTGATTTTTTCTAGGGGCACTAGAGATTTTGGGCATTAGTGGACACTTTGTGGATATTAATCTATTATATCACCTAAGAGAGGTGGATCAAGCTAGATTAGTCATGCTAGGCTTAGGAGGCATCATGGAGATGTGACAAGTTCCACTAAGTGTTGATCTAGTGGTCATGTTCTTGGGATTCTATGAATGCTTGACCAATACCTTTAGATGGGTGGTAGATGGGGATACCATAGAGGTTGGTATCACTTATAGGATGTCCATGATTTGCTTGGAATTTATATAAGGGGGATGCTAATGATCATAGGGTTTCTAGATGATCAAGAGGAGAGGTGAGCACTAGCTCGATGGGCGATGTACTTAGATCAGATTTATTTAAGACTAAGAGGGAGTCTATTTTATGTCTATATCACATAGATTCTAGATATCCAGAAGGTTGTGATAAGACTTGTGATAACATAAGTACTATGTCATAAGTTAGATGGCAAGGTATCACTATATGTAATAGCCTTGTGTCAGTCGATATTGGAGTAAGGGGCACTCTATAACTTGGGTTCTATCATCTAGGTTCATCTCATGTATGATATGTATGGGATGTTATCAAGAGGTAAGAATACCATAGGTCTAGTGGTATTACTAAGTGCCTAGATATATGAGAGATTTCCAATGTACTAACTAGTTAGGTTACCTTATGTGGTTGATGATCAGTTGCTTTAGGTGTTGAGATGGAGATAAAATCAGGTAGCATGGGTTATTCCCCACATGCTAGTGTTATATTTGGTCACACTAAGAGAGATCATGTGATAGTTTTATGTACACATTAAGATAATTTGGATGAGTTGGGTGATGGTGACACTAGAGTTATCATGAGCATGAATCATGGGCCACTACCCTTAGTGGGTAGAGCTACATCTAGTGGTAGGCTTACCAAGACAGTTTAAACTACCTCACCTGATAACTCTTATAGTGGTGCCCACATTTTGGGATTGGCATGTGAGAGAGATAAAATGGAGAGGAGGAAGATAAACACTAGTTGTGAGACTGGAGATCAGACCATGGCATAAGAGACCATGGATAGGGTGAACATGATGTCTAATAGCTAGAGAGGGAATGAATGTGTATGTAGGAGTGCCATAGGTACCACAACCAACACCCCAATAGGAGGAGTGATGACCATCTCAGTTGAACCTTCAATGGAGATACCACTGGTGAGAGAGAGCAGAGAGGGTGGTCATCCAGGATAACCCATCAGTTAGCTCAGGGTAGAGCTAGTCCATAGAGGCACCACTAAGGAGAGGCTTGAGATGGGCATAGGTGGTGACCTTAGGGTTTACATTGATTGGGAGGTGTCCCATAGATGAGGTACTTAGGGGATGAGCTATTGGAGAGATCATGCTTAGTTGTTGAGCAGATGGGGATACGATGATTGATGACATCAAGATAGGTAATAAATGGTTGAAATTTTCTTAAGTTGTTGAAAACAGAATACTAGTTTTATAAATAGATTGATAGATTATATATAGATAAATTTAGAGATATATATGTGATCTAACATCTATCTAGTTTGAATTTTGAAAATCCTCTAGATGAGTAGGAGACCAAATGGGGATCCCTGGTGAGGGGAGCACTCCATGATATCCTAAATGGTGTAGACATTTGATTTATACCACCTTTGTGTTGAAATTATCAATCTTACTCAAATTGCACTCAAATGCACTATTTAGGCCAAAATCACTAAAACATGCTAAATGATTCAAGCTTGTCATATACAAGTATCAATTTAGAATAATGTATCCCTAAATGGGGTAATGAATTTTATATGATTCCTAACTTTTATTGAATCATTTCGAGTCAAAATGATGATTTTGCATTTTGGTGCTCTAGATCACTCTTTTCTTCTAATTCATTAATACATGTCGCATACCTTTGTTATTTTATGTTGACAACATCCTAAATGGGATAATGGTCTGTATGCATCTAACATATCTTCACAATTCTTTCTAAGTCAAATTATGACCTAGTAGTATGACTTTCTAACCATTTTGATTATTGTGCACCAATTTCCAAAGAATTACACTAAAATTGATTAATCTTACTTAGGCAAATTAAACCAAATTATGAGCTTAAGTAAAAATTTCATGGAGTAAATTGAATATTTATTTATTGGAAATTGATTTTTGAATATCTACATCAACTAATGACATGATAAATGGAGTGGTATCCATAAGCCATAAATGCAATACATATCAGGTTTATGGGCACCCTTGTCTCACTAATGCCCCTTCCTCCCAAATCATTATGAGGATATTTATAGATTTATTATGCAATATTAGATTAATTCATGGCCACACATAGAAATCTTAAGATGGATGGTCATGGTTGATCCTAACCCATTTGGAAAATATATAAATAAAGGGGCATAAAACATTATTTTTAAGCTTAAATTGTGTAAAATTATAATGCGAGATTATCTCCACAATCTTTCTTTATGTTTTATTTATAATAGGATAGCTTCATTTTATATGCATAGATTTTATTTCTTATCTTGATCCTATATTATGCATAGTGATCTTGAGATAATGGAGGATCTTGGCATCCATTATTGATAAAGACAAGAACACTAAATCAAGGGGGAAAGCATGCTTGGAGCCACTTTTGGATAGTGGAATCACTTGGGAAGGTAATATGCATATGTGATTTCTTTTAATTATTTATTATTTTCATTTTGAAACCTCATTGAATAAGTTATCCTAGATTATTAATTCTTATGCATTATTTTGTGTTTTTCATGACTAATTCTTGAACTAATCCTCTTTGTTATCCAACACTACATTTTGGCATGCCCAATGTGACCATAGTGTCCATTCAAGAAAGGAAGACATCTTGGAAATCTTAAATTTATATTTAAGTCACTAAAAAGTTCTTTAACAACAATTTTTATGCTTATTTTACCATGTTTCTAACATGTTTTATGCACACACAAGTTACACAGTGATTGATGTTAGTTTTGTGTGACCATCATCAGTCAAGGCCAATCGACATCGATTGGGTTTAAGGGAAAATACGTCTAAAAATTTGCATTATAGAGATTTATTCAAGTTTATTTTTATCAATTTTGAATTTATAAGTCTTTGGTCTGAACATTTATTGATCTAAAAGTTTTTCTTTTGGAGATTTTATTCTAACACTTGAGCTAACAAGTATTTTTTAGTATAACGTTGTTGCCTTCAAGTTCATAGGTGACCATTCTCAATTAGTTTTAATTTACCATGGTTAAAATATGACTAGCATCAGTCTTGCAACAATCGACATCAATCAACAGTGATTGGCATCAGTCTTTGTGTTTTAAAAAAAATAGACTCAAGAGCAATAAATCTCAAGTTGCTTGTTTCATTTGCAAATATGCTTCAAATTTAAACAAGACTCTCTAATTTTTTATCACAGGACTTGTGAGGAAAAGTGTTTATTTGAGCATAACTAAATCTTTTTAATATTTCCTTTCATGTTTAAAAATAATTAGGAACCTTCCCTTTGGGGTTTAAAAGGAAAATTAGATGGTTTATTTGAATGTTTTGTGGATGTTTTTCAAAGTTTTTTCAAACTAAGGCCAATGGGGCTAAAAACTTCATTTCACATTTCAATTTCATGTTATAAAACTCAAATTTCACTTAGAATTTCAAATTTATTGTAGTTTTTTTATGTAATTCATCTATCACTTGATTGTTAGATTGTTTGATCAAGAAGAATTGTGTGTGTATGCTTTCCCCCCATCCCCTGTATGGAACTTAGGTGATCAAAATCACATATTCATTATAATTGTGCCTTTATCTAAGGTGTAAAAAGGAAATTGTCTAGGCTTTCCCCCAAAATTATATGGTTTTGGTGATCCAAAAATAACCCTAAAGCCTTTTTACTTATATTTTATTTCATGTAATTTGGCTTGTGAGGGGGATGTTATTACCTCCCATGGGTTCTCTAGGGGGGCATTGACCCCAGCTTCTTCTCCTAATAGTGTTTCAACCTTGCTCCATGATAAGGTATACAAATTAGGGTACACATACTACTAGATCTAGGGGTTGAGCAACTAACCTCTCCTTTAGTAATGAAAGTCTGATTCAAGTCTGATCGATTAGGGTATTCCACTAAGTAGTCCATGAATGTAATTATATAAATAAATAGAACCTTGCATGATAATTTGATCAGTATGAACTCAATTGACGTGTTGCATCTCATGTGTTAACCACATTTAGGAACATCTAGATGGTCATAAATTTTAAGTTTTAGAAAGACCCACTTTCTTTGGAGTATTATTGATGCAGGGTACACCCAAAGGTCCATGTCATTGTATTGTCACTTGGAATAAGGGGGTATAAACTACCCTATCATATAATGCACTTTTATTTTAGATGAACACTTAATTTTCTTCCAAGTGTAAGTATATAGATGGATTTAAATAATACAAAGCAAAGCTTGTTAGTTTAGGGCTTAGGATGATTACTTAGTTATAATTTGTTTTTTGGTATTAGCTTAACTTGGTCCTTGATTGGAGTCATAACTTAATTATAAACACACGTCATAACCAAACACATTGTCCACCAATTTATTGAAGGAGGCATTATACTGGTCAAATCTAAATCAATATTTACCTTGTTCAAATTTGTCATCTTAAACATTATGTCATATCATCTAGTTGACATAATTATGCTACCTATTTGATTCTAAACCAATTCCTAAATATCTTTAAGTCCTTCATTGATAGTTCAAATTTGAAATTGCACCTTGATAAGTTCATAAGGTTGACATGTTAATTAGGTTCACCATTTGCACTTGACTTGAGGGAACTTGGGTTCAATTTCCCATTTGGATTGAAGGTCATTTATAGACTCATCATTCATTTTAATCATTGGTTAACTTAGGTCATCTTGTGCATTGCTTGCACTCTAAGTTCTAGAACAACATTTTATACTACCATTTCTATTACCATGTGGCAGTGTTATGCTACCCATTTGGTTCTAGTTTTATATTTACGAATTATTTCATGCTTTCACATCTTGATTTTCTTGGTTTATATTATCTCCTTCCTAATTCGAAGGGATTCCTTCTTGTTTCCTAATGCAAACTCATTGAATTTGAACTAGATTTTACAGTATTGATGTATCTCCAAAGTCTACGTTTTAGTGTGCTAGTTACACTCTAGGATTTTCAAGTTATCATACCCTCTTCCAATTCATATGATTTAAATATACCCAAGGTTGAATAAATTAATGAACACAATTATTATAATTATGTGTGGTACTACACCACCCTCCTTATTATACTCTCTTTGGTTACCTAGTCACCTTGTTTAGAAAAGATCAAAACACATACCTTGTTTAAACATTTGCAAAACATTTCCAAATATAGTCAAATGTATAGAGCAACATTTTTAGACATGACTCAAAGGTACACTCGTAGTGGGGTCCTTTGTTACCCTAGCTATGAGAAAGAGAATTATTATGATGGTAAGGACAATTTTGTGGTTTTTAAGAACATTCCCACAACTGTAGGATCTGAGGAAGACTTTTTAGACTATCAACCTTAAGAGGACAAAGATGAGGCCCCTCTAAGGTTTATGGAGTCAGGTGCTATACTACCCTTGAATTTTCCTATTGAATAATTTCATACCTTAGTTAGAGAAGGAGAACAATAGTGAGAACAAGTTTTTTCAAACATTACACAAATAAACATACCTTCTTCTAGCAAAGGTGAGGAAATACTTATAGAGTTAAAAATAACTAATCAAGATCTTGTTAACAAGATTTATAAAATAATTCAATGATATGCAAACCAACTTATCATGGCCTTGATAGACTCTTTAGTATCTACATTAATCCACAATGACGCTTTAAAGGAACAAGGAAATATGGTTGAAAAAATGCAAAATCTAGTTGAGAACATAATGATGATGGATCAAGATGTCGTAATATAACAACCCAAATCCCAAGAGGTTCTACAAAATTCCCCACTAGACATGGAGCACACATTTTTCAATCACCAAGAATCTCTTATTCCTTTACAAAACCAAAGACTAAAACATTCGATATATATTGAATAAACTAAAAATAATAATTTGGCTAGTTCATCTTTGGCAAATAGGCCATAAACTCCCCAAAATCAATAGAGCACTTATAGCTTAAGGCAATAGATTCCTAAGAATCGACCACTTACCTACTTGAATCAAGGAGTAAACCAAAACCAAATCAAGGATTGTAGGGTATACATCCCTACCAAATCCATGGAACAATAGGGGCACATACCAGCCCAACAACAAAAATAGGGGCACATACCACCCCAGTAGAAACAATAGGAGCACATTCCACCTCAACAATAGCAATAGGGACACATTCCACCCCAAAAAAATTATGTTCCACCCATGAATTCACCAAACATGTAAGAGTGGAACTCCTTGAAAGAGATTGTGTCACATTTGGAGACTAAAAACAAGATAAAAAAGTACAAATGTGATGAGATATTACCATATCAATTTTATTTAAGAATTATCCAAGTCCCCTTTCTACCTCATTTTGAAGCACCCAAATTTGATAAATATAAAGGAAAGGGTGATCCACGTGAACACATCTAGGTTTTTTTGTATTATGCCAAGAGGTAGCTTATAGTAGTGTGTTCTTACTTTGATTATTTTTGTGAAGTTTAGTAGGAAAAGATTTGGATTGGATACCTAAATTACCCAAGGGTTCAGTTGCGGATTATAATGAATTATCTAAAAAAAATCAACCATTTTTCTTACAATATTGAGCATGAATTGACTATTGTTGACTTGTGCAAAGCCAAGCAAAATGATGGAGAAAGCTTCACTACATATCTATAAAGATGGAGAGTATTTGCAGGTCACTTTCAACATAATTTGTCATAAAAATAGTTAACAAACATATTTGCATAAAACCTATAACCTAAGGTACCACACAATCTATGAACAGATCATAAATAAGGGTGTCCATATTGAGAAGGCTCTTATTTCAAAAGGCCTTGTCAATATTTATGCACAAGGTCAAACATCAAATCAGACCCCATATTCTAGCCAAATAGGTGTGCAAGAGAATCCTAAGGGCTTTAACAAGAACAAAAAACATAGTTGGAAATAGTATGACTAAAACAAGACACATATAAATGGTATAGGCCCTGTCGGCTCCAAATTTACAATTATCTCCACCTAATACATCACCCAATTTACAAAGACAACCTCTAAGGAGGACATTTAACTATCAATACAGAGTCTTCAAAATTTTTGGAGAACTAATTGAGATAGTGTTTCAAAAGATCATAAAAACTAACATGATGGTATGGCTAGTGTCAAGGCCATTTCCTTAAGATCAAATAAAACTATATTGGTAAAAGGAGAATGAATGGTGAAATTTCCATCACATTATTAGACACAGTGCATATTGGTGCATCCAATTATAACACCTAATTGAATATCTCATTGAAAGTGGTGAAGTATGTTGTCTCCCAAAAATAACAGTCATTTTTGAGACAAAATTTGAATTATTTTGGTCCTACAGACCAAAATTGTATCTTCCATTTCCAAAAATTTGTCTTAGATATTCAGATTTCTCATTTTCAGAGCTTTTCAGAAAATCTATAGACTTTGCAAGTCAATTTCAATGGATTTTACATGTTGATTTCTATGGACTTTGTATTTTCAGTCTCTACAGGCAGTTTCATTTATACATGTTCAAAGACTTCTTTCAGTTAAAAGAATTGATTTTCAACATTTGTTCATTTTTTGGGATTGTTTCAGTGCCTTGGTTCAATCAAAAATCTTCATTGGCAAGAATCTGAGTAAAAAAAGAGGCTTGAACCATTGAACCATTTTGGTTCAAAGGTTCAACGGGTTCAAGGTTCAACAAGTTCATGTTCGATAAGAGTTAAGCACTTCAAAATGGTTCAAATTTCATTCACTTCAATTGGTTCATCAACTTCAAGGACATTTGGCCAAATCATTCAATTGAACTATTAAACTAAACCATTGAACCATTTTGGTTCAAAGGTTCAACGGGTTCAAGGTTTAATGACAGGTTCAACCAAAAGAAAAGTTCAATGGTTCAGTTCAACCAAACTGTTCAATGCTTTATTTCATTCAGTTGGTTCATTATTTCAGTTCATCTTTTGGTTCAATGTCTATAGGTTCAACAACAGGGGCTCGGTGTGCTTCATTAAACCTTTGAACTGGTTCAATAGATTGGTTCAACGGATTGGTTCGATCAAATGGTTCAACTATTGGTTCAAAGGCAAGTTCAACATCTTGGTTCAATGCTTAGTTTATTACCTTATTTTATTCATTGAACCATTAGCTTGAACCATTTTGGTTCAAAGCCTTGGTTCAATTGATTGGTTCAAATGTCCAAGTTCATTACATGGTTCATTGGCTATTGGTTCAAAAGGACTTGGCACGCTTCATTGAATCTTTGAACCGGTTCAACTAATGGTTCATCAGCCAAGTTCAAAGGGATAGTTCAATGCTAAAAGGGACTTTTTTGAAGGACAAGTGCCCTTGTGGAGGCCACTTAATTGACCAAAACACCCTTCAGATTTTCAAAAGAAATCCAAAGACTTGTACAAAAATACTTGGTAGAATAAATTTCCATGGACTTTTGTCCACGGGAATTTTCCCCAGACTTTTTGTCCACGAGAATTTTTTGTAGAAAAAATGTCCACAGAATTACCCATGGGGAGTTTTCAAGTCAAACACCTAGGAATTTTCCCTGGGGATTTGTCTATGGGAATAAAGCCCGGGGAAACATTTGCTCATGACGACTGCCAAAATAAAAGCTCGGGGAAATATTTGTCCTCAGAATTGATAAAACAAAGGGTTGTCGAAGGACCCCGAAGGGAAGGTGCCCTTGCAGGGAACTCTCAGCGGCCAAAATAAAGGGCTCAACAAGGATCATTTCTCAAGGCCCAAATGGGTATGTCCAATTCAAAAAATTACTAAGCAGAAAGCCAAAAGCCAAAAGAAGACCTAGAGGTGACGCCCACAAAGACGTCAAATTCAGCATAGCCGACTAGCCGTTGGAAGCATATTGATGGGCATGTAAACGTTAATTTTAAAGATAGTAAAATAGCCTTTGATTTATAGACTTGAATGCATTTCTAGAATTTAAGACAAAAACCAGCTAAAAGCAAGGAAAAGTAGAACAATGGATGGATACAGGATCAAATTCAATCAATCTGGAGAATGATGAAGACAAGATCAGACTGACAGCTGGACATTGAAAGTTGTAATCTTTCAATTGCGTAGCTTGTTCATCTACATTGAAAAGATCAAATGGGTAAAAGGTCCCAAAGTTTCAGCTGGTCCTCCTAACATTTCCCAATGCATCATGATGTATTACTATTCCTGAGTCCTTCTCAAAGTGGCTATATAAGGGACTTACTTTTATTGTAAAAAGGATCATCTTTTTGACAAATTGAATGAAACTCTATCAAAATTGAGAGACATCATTGAGACTTTGTGCTCATTCTGTTGATCATATTATGTTAATGAAAACAAAGGACTTTTTTAGACTTTGTACTGTGATATTTTTTCTGTTTCATTAATTTAATAAGCGGGATTAGTAAATTAGTCAAGAAGGCATCCTAAAGAATCAACTGTGGAGTGAATTTGTGCCCCCATAGCTACCTTCAGTGTGTTTGCTTTTTCATTGCTATGTAAAGGACTTTGAAAAGACTTTGAGCTTTCATTTCCCTTTGTATATTACTCTTGAGCATTTCATGATAGAGACTTTGTGTTCTATTTTTGATTTGTTGGTTATCATACTTCAGTTGTATTCTACTTTTATTTCTAGAGATATTTTGGTGGCTGATTGAATAGTTTTTTCCTGAAAGAAGAGGAAATCTGTCTGTCATTCCCTGAGTTTTTTCTTTGTTTTATATACATCATCTCTAAAAAAAGAGAGATTGATGCCTGGTCCTACCCTTGAGTATTATTTTTTGTTTATACATATATATAGCATATCCACAAGGAACCTCCCCTTGATGAGAGGAGACAACAGTCTCCTTATGATGTGATAATCTTACACATTAGGATGACTAATCTTCTTGCTTTGGCTGATAAGACCTATTTTTTTCTACCAGTACGCTGATAGACAAAATATTCAACCAACAGTTTTTGGTAACTATGCTAGGGATATATCAAACATTATCCATTTATAGTTTATCCATTCCATTCACCTCCACACCACAAGAAAAGAATGCATAGTTTAAATCCTCAAGCTTTAACTGAAGCAAAGTCAAATATTTTCCATTTTTGTTTTACAATATGGTAGATTCAAGGTATACACAAAGCCAAAGGGCTAAAGGTGTCATTGATCCTATGTTTGAGTTGGTATAGTAAAGTGATTTTGATCCATTTCCTTCACCATATTGTCTACAATGAACCAAGAGCTTTCCTCCTACTAAAGCTAGATCTCCATTACCAGACGAAGTATCTACTTCTGCTATTGATAAAGTTGTGCCTATAATTACCCCATTGAGATTTGTTATCCCTCCTTTTCAGAACCCTATAATGGTAGTTCAAGGCCCCTGGGGTAATGCTTTTGGCCCTCTCAATCTTACTCCTCCTCGGTATGAGCTTCCACGCATTTTTAGGAAGAATTTCCCTAAATTCTACGGTGATGGAAAAGTTCATCCTGATGAACACATTGCAGCATTCAGTATAGCTTGTGGAGTAATCAGAGTAGAGTTTGAAGATGTGGCAGTCAAGATTTTTGTTGAAACATTACAAGGTCCTGCTGCAGATTGGTTTTACCATCTACAGGCTCGATCTGTGACTGATTGGAATACTTTGAAAGCTAAGTTTGAAGCTAGATTCAAACCTGTAGAGGATGCACATACACTTCTAGCTCAACTTACACAAATGAAAAAAGAGCCGCATAAGCCTATGAGAGACTTCATAGCTAAATTTGATAAGTTGAAAAACAAAATTCCTATGATTGCCAAACCTGCAGCTGAGAATCTTAAATGTTTTTTCATCAATTCTCAGCTGCTTGAAGTCAATTTCCTCTTGAGACGTGCTGGCCAAATAGATCTCGCTGCAGCTCAACTTTTGGCCACTGAAGTAGAAGATGATCTCATCTTAGCAGGGAAAATAAGAAGAGATCCCAATAAAAATAGAGCTTCATCATCTTCCAAATTTGCATCTACAAGCACCACAGATCCAATGGTGCAAAAATTAGCAAATAAGCTCCTTGCCCTCAAAAAGCAAATGGCTCAAGGAATGTCTTCTACTCCAACATATAGAAGAACATTCCCAAATTAGTCATATTAGGGCAATGTTGCCAGAAACCAAGGACAAAAAAATTACCTTCCTCCCCCACAAGGGAAACTTGCCCTGGAAGCTCCTCCAACTAATTCAGCAATGGGATATCTTGAGATAGAATCAAAATTTTCTTATCATACTGAATTAAATCAAGAAAATGACGTTGATATCATTCAAGACAGTCAAGAAGAATTAGTTGGTGACTCCCACATTGATTTTCTGAATTATCAAGTTGAACTCAAAAGCAAAGGAGAAGCTTCAGATGGATCATATGCAGTGTTTACCAGGTCTAAGAATCAATCAACCCAACAGACTGATAAAGAAAAGATAGAAGAATAACCACAGCCAGCAGTCACAATTGTCAAGCGTGGGACAGCTCTGCCCTTTCAACCAAAAGATCTTGTAATCACTCAAAAGGTAAATACATCTGTTGCACCTTCCCCTTCTACTTCTAATTCGCAAACCAGCCCACCTCCCATCTCTTTGAAAACTCAGAAAGTTGAAGTACCTTTCTCTGTACCTAGCTTGATTCAGCCATTTGATATAACTGACCATGTTAAAAAACAAAAATACAGATGTCTGAATTTGAGTACTTGCAGTCCAATCCAGATCAACTAAACAAGCTGGTCCAATATGTTAAAAATCAGACCATCCCTGTAGGACAAAAGGCCAAAAAATTAACTTTTGATTCTTCAATGAATACGCCTATTCCAAATAATTTGATTATTACTCCTCCAGCTACTTCTAAAAAAATAGAACCCTTCTATGTTTCCCTGTTAATCAATGGCCACAAGCTGAGTAACTATATAATAGACTCAGGTGTATCTGAAAATGTCATGCTTTCCAAAGTCGCTAAGTCTCTTGGTTTCACATTGACCAAGAGATTTGGCAGATGTTTCTCCATGGAGAACAAGCAAGTGCCATTACTGGGGCAAATCAAAGATGCTCAATTTGCATTCACAGCCTTTCCAGACAAAAGGATTAAAATGACTATATTAGTGGTTGACATCCCAGCATCTTATGGCATTTTACTTGGATGGAATTTCTGTAAAGACGTGGGAGGAGAACTGAACATGGATCTATCTAAGGCAAGGATCCTTGTCCAAGGCATGATGAAAAGATTACTTCTTGAAAAGGAAGCAAAGTATGTAGTTACCAAGACGTCAGCTCCTGAATCTCAAATCCTCTTTGAATCCACAGGTATGGGTAATTACTTTTTATATACAGATCACGAAGAAAGACCCTCCATCTCTGATGAGGGAAAATCTGAAGTAAAGACAGTGTCTGATGAGATTTGGACTCTAAAATTTGATGGTAGTTGTTCCTCTACTGGTTCTGGAGCTAGAATTGTCTTGATATCTCCTCAAGGAGATATGTTCCCTTCATCATATAAGTTACAATTTAGCAACACAAATAATACAGCTTAATATGAATCATTGTTGCTAGGCATGAAGGCTACTCAAGAAAGAGGCGTCAAGTTTCTTCATGCTAAAGGGGATGTCGAATTAGTGGTCTGTCAAGTGAGAAATTGATATCAGACCAAGAATGAGAGGCTATGCCATTACCATAATCTTGTTTGGGACTAAATTGAAAGCTTTGATGCTTTCAACATTTCTTCCATTCCAAGAGAATCTAATGATAGAGCTGATGCACTTGCTATTTTAGAAACTCTTTTAGTTCCTCATTATGATTTTAAAGAAGATAAATGTACCATTGAGCTGATCTATAGGCTGAGTGTTCCTGACAATGCTGATCATTGACAAATTTTCAATGATGATAATCAGATCATCACTTTCTTGGAAAGAAAAGACAATTTTGAATAGCTGTATGTTGAAGGCAGTGAATCTCAAAAATTTGAATTTGTTTTTGAATCTAGTTCAGATGTAAATGAAGAGTTTCTACAGCTAAAAGGAAACAAAATTCCTAAAGACTTGGTTTCTCTTGAGAAGCTATTTGACAAGCATGATAGATTCATCAAGTAGCAGTAGACAGATTCAAATTTATCTCAAGGATTTGACCAAGTGAATCTGACCAATAAAGAAAATCCAAAAATGGTCAACATTGGTAAGTGTTGTACACTTGAAGAAAGATTCAAATTCACTTCTTTGCTCCGTCAATACATTGATGTCTTGGCATATTCATACAAAGATCTGAAGTCTCTCAGACCTAATAAAATCTACCATCATATTCCTTTCAAGGCTGATTCAATGCCTTACAAGCAGAAATCCAGACAACACAATCCAAAATTTTTAGGTACAATTATGTCTAAGATTCAGAAAATGTTAAATGCTAGAATTATTTTTCCAATCCATCACTCTACATAGATTGCAAACATAGTTTCAGTAAGAAAAAAATGGCAAAATCCACATTTATGTAGATTTTTGGAATCTGAATTAGTCATCTCTGAAAGACAATTACCCTTTGCCAATCATGGACCAAGTGCTTCAAACAGTAACAGGATCAGAAATGTTATCAATGCTGGATAGCTTTTCAGGCTATAACCAACTTTAAGTTGCTAAAGTTGATCAACACAATACTATGTTCATCATGCCTTGGGGCACATTTGCATACAAAAGAATTCCTTTGTGATTAATAAATATTGGTGCTACCTTCCAGAGAGCTGTGGACATGGCTTTTAAAGATGAAATTGACAAATTCATAGTTGTATATCTTGATGATTTAACTATCTTTTCAAAGCATCGATCTAATCATGTACGCCATTTGCAACAAGTAATAGAGCGCTACTGGCAGAATGATATTTTTTTAAATCCTAAAAAGTCTATTTTTGGAGTGACAGAAGGGAAACTCCTTGGACACATTGTTTCCAAAGAAGGCATAAAGATTGACTCAGATAGAGTCAAGTCTATTCAAGAGCTGAATTTGCCTATAAGTAAGAATGTTGTTCACTTTTTCTTTGAAAAAGTGAATTTCTTACGGATATTCATCCCTAAATTTGCTGAGAAGACAAGACACATTGTAAACATGATGAAAGGAAAGACTACCTTCAGCTAGACCAAAGAAGGCAAAGTAACGTTTCAAGATATCAAGGTCACTATTGCTCATGCCCCTACCTTGGTCTACCCAAATTACCATAGAGATTTCATTATATATAGCTATGTGTCTGAGCATACTCTTTCAACGATTCTTGTCCAAAAAGACAAAGAAGGTATAGAATCCCCCATCTCTTTCATGAGCTACCCTCTAAAAATTCATGAAATGAAGTATTCAAATATAGTAAAGCACGCCTATGCCTTGGTAAAAGTAGTCAAACACTTTCGCTTCTATATTCTGAATTCACATACTACTACCTTAGTTCCTAATAGTACAGTCAAGTCTATATTAACTCAGTAAGAGTTTGGCACAAAGAGAGGTAATTGAATTGCAAAAATCCAAGAATTTGATCTAGATATCAAGCCAGCAAAGCTGGTTAGAGGTAAAGGCCTTTGTCAATTAATGGCTGACAATAAGCTAGAAGATACATAGCATGAAGAAGCTAAAGTAGACAATACGCCAACAGTCCTTTTTGTTTCTACTACTAATGAATGGTATTCAGATATTGCCTATTTTTTGACTTATGGAGAATGTCCTACTCATTTGTCTTACAAAGAGAGGAGAACTATCAGATTGAAAGCTGCCAATTTCATCCTTTGGGACAACGGCTTTTATAAAAGAACCATAGATAGAGTTTTCCTTCGCTGTGTAGATAAAGAACAATAGACCCAGCTCTTGAAATATTTCCACAATTTAGCATGTGGAGGACATTTTTCTGCCCCTGTGACTACTCACAAAATTCTGCGAGCCAGGTATTATTGGCCGACTCTTTTCCAAGATGCACATAAATGGGTAAGGAAATGTGAACTTTGCCAACAATTTGTTGGAAAACTCAAGTTGGCTGCTCTACCTCTCAAGCCAATAATCATAGAGGAACCTTTCCAGTAGTGGGGAATCAATTTTATTTTGACAATAAATCCATCTTCAAGTGCTAGACATGATTATGTCCTTATAGCGACTGATTATTTCACTAAGTGGGTGGAAGCAATCTCAACAAAGCATGTTACTTTAGAAGTTATATGCAACTTCATGAAAGAGAATATCATTTCCAGATTTGGAGTTCCACTCAAGATTGTTACTGATAATGCAACTTGTTTCACCTCTCAAGAAATCACGCAATTTTGTTTTTATTATGGAATTATGCTCTCTCATTCTTCTAATTATTTTCTGCAAGGAAATGGACAAGCTGAGTCCAGCGATAAAAATTTGGTAACTATTATCAAGAAACTTGCAGATGATAATCAAAGGACGTGGCACAAAGCATTGGTGGATGCTCTGTGGGCTAACAGGATCATGCCAAAAAGGGCAATTGGTATGTCTCCTTTTCAACTTCTCTACGGGATTAATGCTGAGATACCAATCACTTTAGAGTTACCAACATTAAAATTGGCAAAGGCCATTGAAGATCAGATATATGAGAGTTCTCTTGACAAAATAATCATGTGCCTGACTTAGCTGGAAGAATAGATAACAATGGTAGTGGATAGAATTGTTGTTCATCAAATTTTGGTAAAGAAACTTTCTGATCAGAAGGCCAGAAATCGTGATTTTTAGATTGGAGATAAAGTCCTGCTGTGGGACAAAAGAAGAGAGCCAAAAGGGATGCATGGAAAGTTTGACTCCCTTTGGAGAGGCCCATTCATAATTCATCAACAATTGGGTGAAAAAAGCTTTTTGTTGAAATACCAAGATGGCACGCTCTTTTCTCTACCCCATAATGGGTAGCATCTGAAACACTTCAATTCTTGAAGTATCAGATCATTGCCTCTGTATATATGTATATTTGTACAGCTTTAAATTCTATTTTATTTTATTTATTTTCATTTTTGATGTCTTTCACTTCTGGAAAGCATGACTCTACAACCCAATGGCATACTTGAAGACACTGGAGATTTTGAATTCTACTCCTTCCAATTCATTTTGAAATTGATAGAAGTTCCCCAACTGGAGCTAGCTATTGTCTCCCAAAAATAATAGTCATTTTTGAGACAACATTTGAATTATTTTGGTCCTACGGACCAAAATTATATCTTCCATTTTCAAAAATTTGTCTTAGATATTCAGATTTCTCATTTTTAGAGCTTTTCAGAAAATCTACAGACTTTGCAAGTCAAGTTCAATGGATTTTACATGTTGATTTCTACGAACTTTATATTTTCAATCTCTACAGGCAGTTTCATTTATACAAGTTCAAAGACTTCTGCAGGCAGTTTTCAGTTAAAAGAATTGATTTTCAACATTTGTTCATTTTTTGGGATTGTTTCAGTGCCTTGGTTCAATCAGAAATCTTCATTGGCAAGCATCTGAGTACAAAAAGAGGCTTGAACCATTGAACCGTTGAACCATTGAACTATTTTGGTTCAAAGGTTCAACAGGTTCAAGGTTCAACAAGTTCATGTTCGATAAGAGTTAAGTGCTTCAAAATGGTTCAAAGTTCATTCACTTTAATTGGTTCATTAGCTTCAAGGACATTTGGCCAAATCATTCAATTGAACCATTGAACTGAACCATTGAACCATTTTGGTTCAAAGGTTTAATGGGTTCAAGGTTCAATGATAGGTTCAACCAAAAGAACAGTTCAATGGTTTAGTTCAACCAAGTAGTTCAATGCTTTATTTCATTTAGTTGGTTCATTCTTTTAGTTCATCTTTTGGTTCAACATCTACAGGTTCAACAATAGGGGCTCGATGTGCTTCATTGAACCTTTGAACCAGTTCAATAGATTGGTTTAACGGATTGGTTCGATCAAATGGTTCAACTATTGGTTCAAAGGCAAGTTCAACATCTTGGTTCAATGCTTAGTTTATCGGCTTATTTTATTCATTGAACCATTGGCTTGAACCATTTTGGTTCAAAGCCTTGGTTCAATTGATTAGTTCAAACGTCCAAGTTCATTACATGGTTCATTGGCTATTGGTTCAAAAGGACTTGGCGTGCTTCATTGAACCTTTGAACCGGTTCAACTAATGGTTCATCGACCAAGTTCAAAGGGACAGTTCAATACTGAAAGGGACTTTTTAGAAGGACAAGTGCCCTTGTGGAGGACACTTAATTGACCAAAACACCCTTCATATTTTCAAAAGAAATCCAAAGACTTGTACAAAAATACTTGGTGGAATAAATTTTTGTGGACTTTTGTCTACGAGAATTTTCCCCATAATTTTTGTCTACGGGAATTTTCTACAGAACAAATGTTCGTGGAATTACCCATGGGGAGTTTTCAAGTCAAACACCCAGGAATTTTCCCTTGGGATTTGTCTATGGGAATAAAGCCCAGGGAAACATTTGCTCGCGACGACTGCCAAAACAAAAGCCTGGGGAAATATTTATCTACAGAATTGATAAAATAAAGGGCTGTCGAAGGACACCGAAGGGCAGGTGCCCTTGTGGGGGACTCTCGGTGGCCAAAATAAAGGGCTTGATAAGGATCATTTCTCAAGGCCCGAATGGGTATATCCAATTCAGAAAAGTACTAAGCAGAAAGCCAAAAGCTGAAACAAGACCTAAAGGTGACGCCCATAAAGACGTCAAATTTAGCATAGCCGACTAGCCGTTGGAAGCATATTGATGGGCATGTAAATGTCAATTTCAAAGATAGTACAATAGCCTTTGATTTACATACCCAAATGCATTTCCAAAATTCAAGACAAAAACCAGCTAAAAGTGAGGAAAGGCAGAACAATGGATGGATACAGGGTCCGATTCAATCAATCTGAAGAATGATGAAGACAAGATCAGACTGACAACTGGACATTGAAAGTTGTAATCTTTCAATTGCATAGCTTATTCATCTACATTGAAAAGATCAAATGGGTAAAAGGTCCCAAAGTTTTAGCTATCTTCCTAACATTTCCCAATACATCATGATGTGTTACTATTCCTGAGTCCTTCTCGAAGTGGCTATTTAAAGGACTTAATTTCATTGTAAAAAGGATCATCTTTTTGACAAACTAAATGAAACTCTATCAAAATTGAGAGACATCATTGAGACTTTGTGCTCATTCTATTGCTCATATTCTGTAAATGAAAACAAAGGACTTTTTCAGACTTTGTATTGTGATATCTTTTATGTTTCATTAACTTAATAAGCAGGATTTGTAAATTAGTCAAGAAGGCATCCTGAAGAATCAACTGTGGAGCAACTTTTTGCCCCCATAGCTACCTTCAGTGTGTGCTTTTTCATTGATATGTAAAGGACTTTGAAAAGACTTTGAGCTTTCATTGCCCTTCGTATATTACTCTTGAGCATTTCATGATAGAGACTTTGTGTTCTATTTTCGATTTGTTGGTTACCATACTTCAGTTGTATTCTACTTTTATTTCCAAGGATATTATGGTGGCTAATTGAATAGTTTTTCCTAAAAGAAGAGGAGATCTATCTATCATTCCTTGAGTTTTTTCTTTGTTTTATATACATCATCTCTGAAAAAATAGAGATGGATGCCTGGTCCTACCCTTGAGTATTATTTTTTGTTTATACATATATATAGCATATCCACAGGGAACCTCCCCTTGATGAGAGGAGAGAGCAATCTCCTTTTGATGTGATAAAGTTACACATTAGGATGCCTAATCTTCTTGCTTTGGCTGATAAGACCTATTTTATCTACCTGTACGCTGATAGACAAAATATTCAACCAACAAAGTCAAAATCAAATTAGCCCAAGGCACTAATCAAGATATGGGAATCTACCAAGATCCATTTCCTCAACATAATCAACCACCACCAAGAAATAACCAGTAGAATCAAGGATATAATTAGAGGTAGGTAGAATCAGAACCAGAATCAGGGTCAAAATCATAATCAACATGATCATAATCAGGATCATAATACCCATGCTAACAACTTAGGTTACAATAACATGCCTTATGACTATAACAATACTATGGGATGCATTTATATAACCCACATTTCCACTATTACTATCAAATCCCATGAACCATATCATGATCCTTATAGTACAAGACCTAATATTGTAGGGCCAACAACCTCTCCCTCTAATAATACCATGTCAGGTTTGCATAATTCTATTGTGACTCTATTTGCATGGGTTATTATTTATGGACAACACCCTTCTATTTATGGCTCCTCATCGACTCAAAATTGTAGCAATGAAACTAGACACCCATGAGTGACCCTCCAAGGCCCTTCACCTTTTTCTTTAAATTATATTAGCTCCTTTCCACCTCTAAGTTATGAAATCACAACTAGACGCTCATGAGTTACTCTCTAGGGCCCTTTGCCCTCTTCTTCCATAGAACCCAATGTGAACATTGTGCCTTCAATTCTGAAGCCTAATATTATGCTAGCTAAGGCCAAGCCATCTCATCCCAATATTGAGAAACCATATAGTCTATCGAACTAACTAAGCAAAACCCCTGTGTAGATTTCCATTCTAGATCTCTTGCATACATCTAAATCCATAGAACTATTCTAAATAGCCTTTTACAAGAATCAAATATTCCCAAAGATATAAATATTTAATAGTTCCAAACACTAATTAGACACTTGTCTTCATTTTGTCAACTCACTTTTGTTCAAAAAGACATGTCCACCCTAGGTCCATGCCATAGCAACCCACTGTATATTGAGATAATTATTGAAAAACATAAGATCAAATGGGTTCTTATAGATAATGGTTTAGGGTTGTACATAGTTTCCCTCAAATTGGTATAGAGATTGGGCTATACTAATAAGTACATCCAGCTAGAGATGATCACCATAAAGGCTTACATTAATGTTGAGAGGGAGTCTTCTAGTACTATTTGGTTACCAATCATTGTTGGGTCTATTTCCCACCATACATTACTTCATATTATTGACATTGAGTTGCCTTAAAACATACTTATTGGTTATCCTTGGATCCATGAAGTACAATCCATTCCATCTACCTTACATAAGTGCCTTAAATTACCCCATGATGGGATCGAGGTTACTATCCCCACCAATCAATAGCCTTATCAATGCAAACATCTTGAGGCTGAGTATCACAAATATAACTATTGTCCTAGTTTTGAATTCATTTTAAAGAATAATAAAGAGATAGTTTCACATCCACCTCCATCCAATTATATCAACCCTAGTGACTTTGTGTCTACTTCAGCTGATCCATTTCTTATAACTCTTGTAAAATAGGTTGTTATTGAAGATGTGGGCATTTACACATACTATCTAAAGGATGCCTTCCATGTTACAACATTTCCAAAGTCTCTAAAAACATTTGGTAAAACCAAACCATCTAAGAGCCCAAATAGACTCACCTTGATATGGAAACCAAAGAAAGGACAATAGAAACCACCTATGGTATTTGTACCTACTACTTTTCCAAAGAAAGATTGAGAGGCTTTTATAGAAAGAGACCGGTTATATTATGAAGGCCCTATTGATTATTTTCAAAATCCAAAATATCTTATCCCTAATCAGATCATGGATCATTTGATTATATAGGAAGTGGCCTTAGTTGATGAATATAAGGAATCCTAGAACCTTTATCAACTGGTGTACCTAATCTAAATCATGGTCTTAGTTTATACCACCTAGGGGTGACCTCATGACTTTTGATAGTGATTCTTCCAAATCGATTGGTGACAAGACTCTTAGCATTAATGTAGCATCCCATTATAGTCTTTTATATAATCTCATTGACTTAGATTTGTTTGACCAAAATGTTATCATGACCATCACACCTATTTATCCCATTGGAGCTTCCTATACTAAGCAAGAACCCATTCTAGTATTAGAGCTTCCCTTACTGAAGCAAGAAATCATTATTCCTTATGCCTTTTTCATATTTAACTCATTGATTGGGACCAACAAAATTTGGTCATACACCTTAATGAGTTTCAAAATGAAAAATTAATTGTAGAATACATGCGCCTAAGAGATGGATTTCCCATTGATGATCACAAACAAGGATTTGATTTTTCACTATATCCTTTTGCCTACTTTGGAGAGTAGGAAAACTTTCTTGGTCACGATAAAGATAAAACATCAATATATTTTGATGAAAACCTCTTTTAGGCATTCGTTGATTAGGGAAAAAGTAAAGATAAAGATAAGCCCTTGAGTGAAAACCTGTTTCAGTCACACTCAAGCAAAAAAGTTTATTCATCCCCTCAAGATGTAGAAGGTCCATCAAGTCCCAACTCCATATCTAGTATAAGCATATCTTTAGAAAAACAATAACTATTTGAGCATCTTAATTTTGATTTTTTAGAGGTTTTTTCTACTTGGCCATTACTTGAGATTGCAAATTCTAATTCATCATAGTATCTAGAGCTCTGGGATGAAAATCAAGAAACTATAGAGAAAGAAGATGATCACGATCACACCATGCCTAATATTCTTGAAGATGGATCCACACTTCTTGTAGAGAACATAGTTGAAGTGAACCTAGGAACATAAGATGATCCCAAAATTGTTTATCTTAGAGCTTCTTCTACTAAAGCACAATGTGAACATATTATATCCATTTTGATGGATTTTAGAGATATTTTTGCATGGGAATATTAAAACATGCCAAGATTAGACCCACACTTGGTAGTGCATTACCTTGTTCATCTAAATGCTAAAATAATTAAGTAAAAATTGAGAAAGATGAATCCACACATCACCCTCTTAGTAAAAGTTGAATTAGTTAAATTATTGAGAGCATGCTTCATCAAACCATTGGACTATTTTGAATGGATATTTAACATATTTATAGTCAAAAATAAGCCATAGGGCATACATCTGTGTAAAAAATTTCAAAGATATCAATAAAGCATTCCCAAAATATGATTTGCCTCTCCCCAATATTAACATGATCATTGATTCTACTACTAGGTATGAGATTTTATCCCTCATGGATGTATTTTCTAGATACAATCAGGTTAAGATAGCCTAAGAAGATCAACACAAGATTACATTCACCACTCCATGGGGAACATTTTGTTACCAAGTCATTCCATTTGGCTTGAAGAACATTGGATCCACATATTAGTCTGCCATGAATGTCATCTTCCATGACATGATGCACAATATTGTTGAGGACTATGTTGATGACATACTAGTAAAATAAAGAACACATGCTGGACATCTTGATGTTCTATGAAGAATATTTGAGAGACTTTGTGAATATAAACTATGCCAAAATCCTAAGAAGTGTGTCTTTCGAGTCACTTCAGGGGAATTATTAGGTTTCATTGTATCACAAAGAGGGATTAAAGTCAACCTTGCTAAGGTTTAGGCCATTGTTGAAATGTCTCCACTTTCAAATCTTAAATAGCTCTGAAGCCTACAAGGAAAGATCTAGTCAATCCACAGGTTTATTTCTCAACTAGTAGATAAGTTCTACCCATTTACCCATATCTTGAATAAAGTGGTCATGTTTCAATGGGATTAATACTATCATTTAGAATTTGTGAAGCTCAAGACATATTTGGCCAATCCATCAGTTTTGAGACCACCAATGCTTTTTTACATATCAGCAACTGAGCATGCACTAGGGGCACTTTTGACCCAACATGAATCAAGGTAAAGAATATGCAATATAATATTTAAGTTACACATTGGTGGATTATGAAAAAAAATATACACCTCTTAAGAAGTCATGTTTAGCTATGGTGTTTGCTTCCCAAAATTTGTGACATTATATGCTAAATAATAAAACTATTGTCATCCCAAGGTGGATCCTCTTAATTTTTTATTATCCAAAGCAACTCTCATATGACATATGGCTAAATGGGTCATGATCTTAAGTGAATTTGATGTTGAGTATCATAATCAACACGCTATCAAGGGTTAGGTTATTTTTGATCAACTTGTAGAGACCCCTATTATAGACACTCAACCACTCAGATTTAACTTTTCAAATGATTCAATCATGATATTGGAAGAAGTGCAACATGAACTTGAGTAATGAAAGCTATATTTTGATGGTTCCTTCACTTTTAGTGGATCAAGATCTAGTATGTTATTAATTACACCACAAGAGTATATGATTCCTAAAGCATTCAACATTAATTTTCATTATACAAATAATATGGATGAGTATGAGGCACTTATTATAGGATTGTGTCTTGTTATTCAGTGGAATATTCAATACTTAATGGTTTATGGTGATTCCCAATTGATCATCAATCATACCACTGATCAGTATCAAACTAGAGATGATAAACTTGTACCTTACAGTAAAATCATGGATAAACTTAAAGTTCATTTTAAATATCTATAGTTTGAATAAGTGCCAAAGGCTAGCAATAGATCTAACAATGCAATGGCAACAAATGGGTCAATGATATAGATTGATGGTAGATTTAAAGATTATTAGTTTCTAATTGAGAATCTTCTATAGCCTACACATATTATCCCAGATTTAGAAAGGGTGGGTGCCATTGTTGGTCCCAATCCCCCACCTTAACTACTTTGTTATCAATCCTTTTATAATGACTTCCATGATCATGTATTTCCACTTGACTTATCCAATAACCAATATAAACTATTCCATCATCATCTAGCACATTATACCCTCCTTAGAAACATGATTTATTGTAAAGGTTATGATGGAATGCTACTTCATTGTTTATATTTGAGAGAATCCAAGCTAGCGCTGAAGGAGGTTCATGAAAGAACATGTGGGGCCCACACTAATGGTGTAGTCTTAGCTAGAAAGCTCCTCAAAATAGGCTATTACTGGCCAAAAATGGAGATAGATGCTTGGAATTATGTGAGGAGGTGTGTTCCTTATTAGCAACATGGAAATTTAAGACATACACCTTCCCTACCACTTTATCCAATCATAGCACCATGGTCATTCTCTACTTGGGGCCTCAATCTCATCAAGAAAATAAACCCAACATCTTTAGATGGCCATAAACACATTTTAACTGCTACTAAGTACTTTACTAAGTGGATTGAGGTCATTCCTCTCACTTATGTTACCAAGAATCAGATAGATAAATTCATTCATTACAATATAATCTATCAATATGGCATCGCAACATGCATTATATTTGATAATGGTGGATCTTTTGTAAATAGAAATGTAAAAGACCTTTCTACAAAATTCAAAATTAAGCACAAGAAATCCACACCATATAACTTGTAAGGTAACATACAAGCTGAGGTGTTAAACAAGACCCTCAGCCATTTTAAAGAAGATCATCAATGTCAATGGCCATAATTAGCACTTCAAGATATTTCCTACCATTTGGACTTATCGAACCAGTCATCCAACCCTCATAGAGCCACTCCATACTACCTTATTTATGGCACAAAATTTATTATCCTGATTGAGATTGAGCTACCTTCATTACAAGTTTATTTGTAGCATATTGAAGATGATGAAGAATACAAAGTCTCAAGGTTACAAGAACTAGAACTTCTTGAGGGTAAGCATTTGGATGCCCTAGAAAACTTACAAGCCTATCAAAATAGATTATGGAGAAGCTACAACAAGTGCATTCTCCCTTGATAGTTTGATATTAGTGATTTAGTTTTGAATGAGAACCAAAAGAACATAAATTTTAAACATAAGAAAATGGGTAAGTTCCAACCTAATTAGTTGGGACCATATGTTATCATGAAAAACTATGGGTTAGGGGCATATTAACTAGCTAAACCAAATGGTGAAGAACTTCTAGAGCCTATGAACATTATGCACTTGAAGAGGTTCTATGCTTGACAACTTCGAACCATTATCTACAAGACCCCTACTTGGGGGAAACTTGTGATGAAGTATTCTACCATTTTATCTTGGATCATCCTCTCATGGACCATATTCTTTTGACTTACCCTGGACCATTATCTTTTGATAACCATATTCTATTCATGACTCTAAATAGTGGAAGCTTTTTGATCATTGGCATTCTAAATATATTTTATCCCACCTTGGACCATCCTATTTTGGACCATATTGATTATTGACCATTCTCTTTGAGAACCTCATTCTTTTCATATCCCAAGGCTATTGTAACGTGAGCATCATTTATACCTTGACCAATTATGATCCTAATTATGGATCATCGACATTATGATCACATTTATTGCCATATCTATAAAGTAGATCAACATGGAAAATATTTTATAGCTTCTTCTATAGATGAGTAAACATGGATACTATAGCATATGGTTTTTACATTCTACATGGTTCTTCAAATATTATCTACTGCTGCATATTTTCTATTATGTTTCTACTATTTGGTAGACATTGTTGCCTTATTAGTATCCTTGCTCTCATTGATTTGTGAGCATGGGTCTTTATATCTGACTTTAGCTATTATTGGAGCTTCTAGTTAGTTCCCTTATCCATTATTTATATCATGAATGCTATTACAACCAATTTAGATATTATTGGAACTTCTACTCTTGGACAAACATCCCCTTGATTAGTTGGTTTCCCCTTGTACATATTTTATCCCAAAAAATACTAAAAAATTAAAAATGATCCATAAAAGAGGAAAAGCATTGTCTTATGCTTTTTTACATTCTAATCCTCACACTCTTATCATTTTGTAAGTATCTTATCCCACGCACTTTCCATTTTTCAAGATCATTCTGATTTATACACTCTTGCCATTTTGCAAGCCCATCTTCCCTTTTATTCTATAGTATTAATCATGTTTTTTGGGTCATCACCCTTTCTTCTCTCCTACTTCCTAGAAGAACTACATATGGCCTAAAGTTCATGTTGTAACATGCATACATAGAACTATGTAGGTAACATCCACTTATCTTGTACATTTGGAGTCAGTGTGGCCAACCCCTTCCTTTTGCTTCTCTTCCCCCTTTTTCTTCTACATTGTTTCCCTATTATTTGGAAGCAAATTTGTGTCCTTGTTCTTGTTATGTTGTTGTAAAAAGTAACACCTCTACTACACATGCATGAACAATTGTTTTTAAATTGCTCTAACTTGGTTTTTTTTTGTGTGTTTATTTGAGTTTTATTGGTATTTTGTTGTTTTTTATTGGTGTTTTGTTGTGCTTTATTGGTGTTTTATTGTGCTTTATTATCTCTTAATTTATTTCCTCTTCTTTCTTTTGGTTGTTTCTTCCTGATCTTGTGTTTTCCTATTTGATCCTATTCTTTTGTTTTGTTTTTTAAGAACATTTTGATGGTCCACATAGATCTTAATTATTTATATCTCGATCTCAAGTTATAAATTTGTTCTTGTTTATTTTTAAACATTATTGTTCCTACTTGAATCCATATTATTCATATCTTGATTTTAAATTGGGTTCATTTATATTTTTCTTTTTCTTTATCTTTGTTTTTTTGTTTAAATATAGTTAGATGTAACTCTAGTTTTGATCATTACTTACCATTATCCTTAGTTATAGGTATTCACATTTGAATTGACTCCACATAATTGAAATGACATATCATCATAAGTTTTTCATACTTATGATGCCTAATTTATTTTTCTATAGTAAGTACTTTATGCTTTGGATTCAAGTCTACACTTCAATACAAATCCAATGAACAACTCTCAAGATCACCATGCATAAACTAGGCTCAATAGGTTTAGTACTTTGAATCTATGCCTAGTTGCTCATCTCTTGGCATATATCATGAGTCTAATCAAACTTTGTTTAGTTTTTCATCATCCCTCATTTCATTCTCTTATTTTTGGTTGAACTAAATTGGCTTGAGGTCCATCAAGACTAAGTAAGAAGCACTTGGATACATGACGTATCTTGGGTCAACTCGGCCATCTTCATTATTCTTTTCATTTTTTTATCACTTTGTGTAGTCTCGTATGCCTAGTTTTTTATGGCTTTTACAAAGTCATTCCACCATCACATCTACGTTTGCACCCACTCATATTTAATCTATGTAATATGTTATATACTTGAGAATTTACTTGTTAATTTGCCTTAACATAACACTACATTTAGACTGGTTCACAAATCTAAATTTTCCCTATTGGGGCAAGCCAATCATTCTTTATCAATGATCAAAATCAGCCCTACTAGGGTAAAATTATTTATCACATGATCATATTTTCTCTAATGGAGTGAATTATTATTTATTCTATATTTGGAGACAATGTTCTCCTTTTCTTATAATTCCAAGCTCTATAGACTTTTACTCTTGTTCTGGCAATAATTTAGTGTGTAACTTACCTCAAGATTGATCAATTCTAAAGTGCACAGCTTGCACCCTAGCTTTGGGTATGTTCAAAGTGTGTCAATTCTATTTTTGTATTGTATCCTTCCCGTTCCCCCCATCTTTAGGTCCTATTATATCCTAATTATATTTGGTCATTGATGGAATCAACATGTGCAAGCATTAACTCATCTAAATTTAATCTATGTCATGGGATAATCTCATTTTTTCTCTTTTCAAGAGTCCATCCTTCTCTTTCATCCTTGTATGTCCTCTCAATGGGGCATCATGGGTCATTTCCAATTTATTCTTGATAACTCTTTTTCTTAAAAGGATGTTACTTTGCTTGAATGTCTCACTATGCATTATCAAATAGGGGGAAAATGTAGACATTCAATTCCTAACCCCTTTGTGTTGAAATTGTCAATCTTACTCAAATTACACTCAAATGCACAATTTTGGCCAAAATCATTAAAACATGCTAAATGGTTCGATCTCTATCATATACAAATGCCAATTTAGGCTAATGTGTCCCTAAATGGGGAAATTGATTCCTAACATTTCTTAAATCATTTTGAGTCAAAATGACAATTAAACATTTTGGTGCTTTGGATCACTCTTTTCTTCTAATTTATTAGTACACGTTATATACCTTTATTATTTTGTGTTGACAACATCCAAAATGGGATAACAATTCGTACACATCTAACATCACCTTCCAATTTTTCCAAGTCAAATTACAACCCAATAATATGACTTTCTGACCATTTTGATTAATTGTGCATCAATTTCCAAATAATTACACTAAAATTGATTAATCTTAGGCAAATTAAACCAAATTATGAGCTTAAGTAAGAATTCCATAGAGCAAATTAAATATTTATTTATTAGATATTGATTTTAAATATTTTCATCACCTAATGATATGATCAATGGGGTTTCCAAAAAATTACACTAAAATTGATTAATCTTAGGCAAATTAAACCAAATTATGAGCTTAAGTAAGAATTACATGGAGAAAATTGAATATCTATTTATTGGATATTAATTTTAAATATCTGCATCAGCTAATGATATAATCAATGGGGTGGCATCCATAATCCATAAATGCAAAAAATATCAGGGTTATGGGCACCCATGCCTCATTAATGCCCCTTCCTCCCAAATCATTATAAGGATATTTATGGATTTATTATGTAATATTAGACTAATTCATGGCCACACATCTTAATCTTAAGATGGATGGTCACGGTTGATCTTAACCCATTTTGAAAATCTATAAATAGAAGGGCATAGAACATTATTTTTAAGCTTAAATTATGTAAACTTATAATGTAAGATTATCTCCACAATTGTGTTGAATTTTGTGTTTTATTTACAATAGGATAGCTTGATTTGATAGGCATAGATTTGATTTCTTATCTTAAGCCTATATTATGCATGGTGATCTTGAGATAATGGAGAATATTGGCATCCATTGTTGATAAAGACAAGAACACCGAATCAAGGGGAAAAACATGCTTGGTGCCATTTTTGGATGGTGGAATCACTTGGGAAGGTAATATGCATATGTGCTTTCTTTTAATTATTTCTTATTGTCATTTTCAAACTCTGTTGAATAGGTTGGTCTATATTGTTAGTTCTTATGCATTATTTTATGTTTTTCATGATTAATGCTTGAATTAATCCTCTTTATAATCCAACACTACATTTTTACATTGTTATAGAAAGTAACACCTCTACTATACATACATGAACAATTATTTTTAAACCGCACTAACTTGGTTTTTGTTTGTGTGTGTTTATTTGAGTTTTATTGGTGTTTTTTTTTTTTTTTTTATTGGAGTTTTGTTGTGTTTTATTGGTATTTTGTTGTGATTTATTATCTCTTCATTTATTTCTTCTTTCCTGTGATTATTTCTTCCTAGTTTTGTGTTTTATTATTTGATATTGTTCTTTTATTTTATTTATTAAGATCATATTGATGGTCTACAAAGATCTTGACAATTTATATCTCGATCTCATGTTATCAAGTTTTTTTTGTTTGTTTTTCAACATTATTATTCCTACTTGAATCCTGATTGTTCATATCTTGATTTTAAGTTGGGTTCATTCATGTTTTTCTTTTTATTTGTCTTTGATTTTTTGTTTAAATGTAAATAGATGTAACTCTGGTTTTGGTCATTACTTACCATTATCCTTAGTTATAGGTATTCACATTTGAACCGACTCCATGCAATTGAAATGACATGTCATCATTAGTTATTCATACTTATGATGCCTAATTTATTTTGATATAACAAGTAGTTTGTGCTTTGGATTCAAGTTTACATGTCAATACAACTCTGATGAATAATTCTCAAGATCATCATGCATAAAGTATGATCAATAGGTTTAGCATTTCAAATATATGCTTAGACATGCATCTCTTGTCATATATCATGAGTCTAACTTTGGTCAATTTTTCATCATCCCTCATTCCATTCTCTCCCATTTTTGGGTGAACTACATTGGCTTGAGGTCCATCTAGACTATGTAGGTAGCACTTGGATAGTGATATATCTTGGGTTAGCTCGACCATATTCATTATTCTTTTCATCTATTTCATCACTTTGTATAGTCTTGTATGCTTGGTTTTTTATGGCTTTTTCAAAGTCATTCCACCATCACATCTATGTTTGTGCCCACTCATATTTAATCTATGTAATAGGTTATATCCTTGAGCTTTGCTTGTCAATTTACCCTAACAGGGAAAAACATTTGGACCAGTTCACAAATCTAAATTATCCCTATTGGGGTAAGCCAACCAATATTTATCAGTGATCGAAATCAGCCCTACTAGAGCAAAACTGTTTATCACATGATCATATTTTCTTTAATAGAGAACATTATTATTTCTTATATCTTTGGAGACAAAGTTCTCCTTTTCTTCTAATTCCAAGCTCTACATACTTTTGCCTTTGTTATAATATTATTTTGGTGTGCAAATTATCTCAGGATTGATCAATTTCCAAGCACACAACTTGCACCCTAGCTTTGGGTATGTTCAAAGTGTATCCCTTCTATTTTTGTATTGCATCTTTCCCATTCCCCCCATATTTAAGGCCCATTATATTCTACTTATATTTTGATCATTGATGAAATAAATGCATGAAAGCACTAACTCATCTAAATTTAATCTATGTCATGGTTTAATCTCATTTTCTCTCTCTCTTTTTGAGAGTCCATCCTTCTCTTTCATCCTTGTATGTCCTCTCGAGGTGGCATCATGGGTCATTTCCAATTTCTTCTTGGCAACTCTTTTCTTTGAAAAGACATTATATTATTTGAATGTTTAGCTATGCCTTCTCAAATAGGGGTAAAATGTAGACATCCAATTCTTATAACCTTTGTGTTGAAATTGTTAATCCTACTTGAATTGTACTCAAATGCATAATTTAAGCCAAAATCACTAAAACATTCTAAATGGTTTGAGCTTGTCGTATACAAGTACTGATTTAGGCTAATGTATCCCTAAATGGGGAAATGTATTTTATGTGATTCCTAAATTTTCTTAAATCATTTCGAGTCAAAATGATGATTTTGTATTTTGGTGCTCTAGATCATGTTTTCCTTCTAATTTGTTAGCACACATCACATACCTTTGTTATTTTATGTCAGCAACATCCTAAATGGGATAATAATTTATATGCATCTAACATCACCTTCTAATTCTTCTCGAGTCAAATTATGACCCAATAATATGAAATTTTGACCATTTTGATTAATTGTGCACCAATTTCTAAAGAATTGCACTAAAATTGATTAATCTTACTTAGGAAAATTAAACCAAATTATGAGCTTAAGTAATAATTCCATGCAGCAAATTGAATTTCTTTATAGGAAATTGATTTTGAATATCTACATCACCTAATGACATGATCAATGGGGTAGCATCCATAAGCTATAAATACAATAAATATTAGGTTTATGATTACCCATGCCTCATTAATGCCCCTTCCTCCTAAATCATTATAAGGATATTTATGGATTTATTATGCAATATTAGATTAATTTATGGCCACACATCTTAATCTTGAGATGGATGGTCATAGTTGATCCTAATCCATTTGGAAAATTTATAAATAGAAGGGCATAAATCATCATTTTTAAGCTTAAATTCTGTGAACTTATAATGTAGGATTACCTCTACAATATTTCTTTGTGTTTATTTTTATGTTTTATTTGAAATAGGATAGCTTCATTTCATATGCATATATTTTATTTCTTATCTTGATCCTAGATTATGCATGGTGATCTTGAGATAATGGTGGACCTTAGCATCCATTGTTGACAAAGACAAGAACACCAAATCAAGGGGGAAAACATGCTTGGAGCCACTTTTGGATGGTGGAATCACTTGGGAAGGTAATATGCATATGTGCTTTGTTTTAATTGCTTCTTATTATCATTTGTAAACCTCATTGAATAGGTTGGCCTAGATTATTAATTCTTATGAATTCTTTTGTGTTTTTCATGACTAATGCTTGAAATAATCTTCTTTGTAATACAACACTATAAATGGTGTGATGACACCATACAACCCTACCATATTAGATGATCCTATTGTACCATCTACCCCAACTCAAGCAAGCTAGTTTAGATTAGCAAGAGAGGCCATGAGGCAGTTACAAGCACATAGAGATGGGATACAACCATTGAATTGGGTGGGAGTAGGAGAGACATAGGCATGCTAGGCCTTGTCTCAATAGAGAGTTGTGCATTTGTCTACCATGATTCAAATAGGATAGATACAGGCCTAGGTGGCCAACCTATAGGGACAAGGAGTAGGCTGGAGATTTTAGACATCCTCTTTATAGTGTATTATTCAGAGGGGACTATCTAGGACATCTATGGGTATCATGGATAGGCCACTAGATAGATGGGATGAAGCCCAACCTTAGAGTTATAACAATGTATTTTTGTAATTTGTAACACACACACACACACACACACACACACACACACACACACACACACTATATATATATATATATATATATATATATATATATATATAGAGAGAGAGAGAGAGAGAGTTAGATGTTGATCCTATGTGTTTATATTATGGTTGTGGTTTTGTATGCATGGATATATTTATTTATAACACATGTATTTTTATTGTATTGTATATGCTATAAGAAGTATAGGTATTATATTTTATTTTTTAGCATTATGTAGGATAATGCATGGTTAAAAAGAAACATGTGAAAAGGATTTCGTAAAGTATAATTAATCAAAAATAAATATACTACACACTATTACACATTGGAAAATGTGTTAAAAAAATATGACTATGTATAATATGCCAAATAATATAAACAAGAGGGAAAAAAGTTGTATTTAAACCATGAAAAAGATTGGAATCAAATTAAAACAAGTAAAATCACACTAAATCACGTTGGGAAGTATGAAAATAATGTAATAAAGTGGAAAGCATATGAAAGAACAATGGTATAAAAACAAATCAATTAATTTAATTAATAATACTAAATCATGTTGGGAAGTATAAAATATAAACAAAATTGGAAAAAATGGTATTAAATTAATCATACTAATTCAAGTTGGGAAGTATGAAAAACTCAAAAAAAGTGGTTAGATTCTTAAATGCAATCAGAAAATAAGAAGATAAAAATGAAAGATTACTAAATTAGCCATAGAACATACTAAATCAATATGGGAAGCAAATATTGTTTAGCTCATAAGCAATCACACTTATCTCATATTTGACACATGTAATTTTGTTTTGACTCGGGTGTTGGAAAATTTTATGAGGAAGGCCAAGTCCTATCCATGGTCTTACACTATAATTCACAAAGAGAAAACTAATGAGGTGGAAATAATTTTAAAATATGGTAAAAGGGATGTTTGGAAAGGTAATGTGAAAATTTTGGTAATTTGTGAGGAAGGCTAGGTCCTATTTATGGTCTTACAATGCAAATCATAAATGAAATCCCTAAGGGAGTGATCAATGAATAAAGCAATAGTTATCAAGGGGAATATTAGGATTGTAGGGAGTTAAAAATGGAATCTAAGAAACATATCATAGGTGTCTTATGAGAAGACCTTAGGAGACATTAGGCACGCTAAATATATGAGAAGATACTTCTTCACTATAGACATAAATATGTGTAGGCAAATATGTGTGCTACTAAGATCAACTCATATTGAATATTTTGTACAATAAAATTAAAATGGACCTACCTTCCCTTGGAATGCTACCTATTCCTCAGGGCCCCTTATAGAGCCATCAATCTACTTTGAAAATTGGGTGCTTGTATGAGAAATTAGGTAGAACAAAACGATTTTTATTATCTTTTTATAATCTACTAACCTATCACACCCCAATGGACCTTGTCTCTATCATGAGGCCAACTATGGAGTTTGAGATTCAATAATAAAAAAGATATGTGCTTAAAATCATGTCTTTCAGTGTGATTTAACTTTTGAGAATTTTGAATGTTACCTTTTAGATCATTACCATTTGTTAAATGATTTGGTTTTTAAATAGTTTTTATGTTTTTTAAGATTCCTCCTCTATATAGACTTGGATTGACCAATCATGAGAGATAGAGTGATACACATGAATGAGATTTAGGATTTGGATTAAATGAAGCTAAGTATCTAAAGACAATATTGACTAGAACACTTAGGCTTAACTATAAACCAACATGTTATCTCAATTCTCAACCATGTGTATGGTTAGTTTTTGAAAGGTAATAAAGGGAAATAAAGGGAGATCCAATGTGGATCAGTAAAATTAGAATATAATGGGATGAATTATTTTCTAACTGATCACAAGGTAAAGAATAAATGACTAAAGGGAGCAAGGTTTGTATAACCAAGTCACAATAATAATTATCTATGTTGATAGAGATAATATAACAAATAATTATGACAAAGAACAAGGGAGTCATAATAAAATGAACTCAAGAAGAAAAAAAATGCAATGATGAAAAAAATCCATAAGAGAACATCATGACATCATAATAAATATAAAGTGTAAAACTAAATTCACCATGTAAGATAGATAAGAATTTGACACAATGTCAAATAATATAAAAATATATAAAGATAAAGTTGGATCACACATCCAATCCAAATGAAAATGTAAGAACACCATGCATGTGTTCATAAGTAATGATATATTTGTCCACACAAATTATCCATAACATCTGATAAGTCTCTATGTAATTGAATGTGAACTTCAACTAATGTCTCATTGATCTTCAATGATAGTTGTTAAAATAATTCACATCAAATCTCCTCGATGGAAAATGTAGGAATGCTTGAAGGATTATGTTGATGAGGGTTATCATGTAGGGGATGCTCAAGAGAATGCATGGGAATAGTTTCTATAGGAGATAAAGGGGTCACCAATGGGGAAGGAACCATAGGTGAGGGACTCATGGGTGAAGAAGGATCCATGGGTGAGGGAAGGTCCAAAACTGAGGGATTCATATGTGGAGAAATAGTAGGTGGAGAAGGGACCATAAGAGGAGATGGAACCATAGGAGTTGGAACCATGGGGGAGGAAAGGGGAGCCTTCTTATGAGATAAACCTATGGGAGGAAGGGTAGATGGTGTAGGAGTGGTTAGAAGTGATCCTTAAGGTGCTACTGAAGGATGCATAAATGATCAGTGTGATGTGTGTCATATTGGTTATAGATATAATATGCCTCTCTATACTTAGGGAGATACTCAGGTAATACTTTCAAGGGAGGCATAACCTTATCTAAGGGTTGAGGAGTGGTGGGATGCAAGGTGTTGATATATTGTGGTAATTTTTGATAGTAAATGGATGAATGGTTATCTATGTCATGGAAGCAATAGCTACACCTATAAATAGTTTGGGTGGGTGTACTTATAAGAGGAGATGAAATAGAAGCTGAAGGTTCTTGGTAAAAGGAATAATATCTAGTCTAATGACCAAAAACTTTATGAATGTCATAATAAGGTTGATTGACCCATTTGGTGGGTAAAGGATCCAAATGCAGTAATGGGAGCAAACCATCACCAAGAGAAGGTAGGTTTGGTGGAGAGATTGGACAAAGCTCTACTGAAGGAGCAAGATGATCAAAAATAAGAAGAGACTTAGTTATAGAGAGAGTAGGAATGGGATCCAAATTAGGATTTATTAAGGGAGGGGAAAGGTCCATAGAAGGTTGAAGGAAAGTCATGTGCATCTCAAGGATAAGTAAGCTATAGGGTTCATGGTATCTATCAAAGAGATAGGGACCAGTCATAGCATGATCTATAAGCATACTCATACGATGTTATTAAAAAAATATAGGTGTCCATACCATATTTACCCGATGATCAAGAGGAAAAATGCTAAAATTATGAATGATATAGGATGGAATACAGGAATATATACTAAAATATTGAAGTAAAGAGGAATGCTAATGAATAATCTTAACATCACAGACCTGAACAATACCTCCTAAGAATGGATCATCTATAGTATAACCATCATCATAACTAGGTGTATGAAGATCAATGGTACAAATAGGGATGACCTTGTCATCTGATGTGGTATGATGAATGGAATGTTGTATCTTAGTTAAGACAACAAGGATGTCATCACAAGGTGGTTGATGAGAATGAGGTTGTAAAGAAAAAGGAAGCTGAGAGATGAGATGAGGTGAGAGATCAAAAGTTTAATCTTGAGATTTATCTCGTCAGGATTATCATCATTAAAATCTAAGAGGTTAGAGGGAATATTCATGATGAGTTTGGGATGATCATTGTAACCTCAGGTGAAATTGATGGGAAAATTGAATCGTTGAGATTCATAAAATGGAATGATTGGAAAGGGTTCAAGGGTAAGAATCTCGAATACACCTTGGTATTAGAATTATTCAACATTCCAAGGGTTGATGTCACCTTGAATCTTGTAGATGGATCCATTGTGAGTAAATTTAACACATTGGTAAACAAAAGAGGCAATTTCTCTCATGTGATGAGTCCATAGCCTACTAAGCAAAATGTTTTAATATAGAGGAAAGTTGAAGATCATCACATTCAAGTGAATGATGATAGGTGGGATGATAATGGGGAGCCACACACAACCTAAAGGAGTCATTTTCCGTTGATCATAACCTTGACATGTGTTGCATGTGGAATTAAGATTGTATTCAAAATATCCAAGGGTTTTGATAAAGTCAAGAGAGGAAACACAAGTGCTAGAACTCTCATCAATCAAGGCATGATTGACTTGGATATCATTAATTTTGACACTAATAAATAAAATAGGATCATCCACATGAATAAAAATATCATCAAGGATCATAGAAGCAATGGGGAATTTTAGGGAAAGAGAAGTGTCCATTGTTTCATCAATATGTATGGATATCTCTTCACATTATTATAAAATGTTATCTTTTGATTTGGATAAGGTGGATTTGAGTCTTGCTAGGGGAGGATGAGGGATGTTCATTTCAAATAAAATATACATAAGATAGTAATAATGTGAAGAGGTCCACATAAGTTTGATAAATGTGATTTGGGATGAGAGATTAGTGAGTTACATGATAAGATACCACTCATCATAACCCATAAGAAGATTATTGGAAAGAGGTGCATATTGTTGAAGGAGGTCTTCAAAAGGAGGAGCTGAAGTACATGTGAATTTATGTTGATAAGAGGTAGAAGGTTTATTTAGAGGACAATTTTTTAGATTATGTTGAGAAGATGGAGTAGTTGATGCAGGTTTGAGTTGAGATAGATTGAAAGAAGTGTTGATATAATTTTGAGTATCATTAGTGATAGGTAGAGAAGATGGAGGTATGGTATAAATAGTATGAGAAGTGTTATCCAAGGAAGGTGTTGGAATTGGTTAGTCAAAAGATATAACGTCTACCTCAACTCAGTTAAGTGAGTTAGAGAATAATCTTGGATATCACAAAATGTGTGAGATAATGGAGGGATGTAGATGGGTTGAGGATTGATGAAAATAAACACCCTTTGCATGTTAGTCATATTAACCAAATTCTCTTAAGGATTTAGATCAAGAATACTATCTAAATTATTAGTATAAGGGGTAGGATTGTCTTGGGTATCTTGGTTATTTGGAAGAGGATCTTTATAGATAGCCAAATGAGCATTAGCTTGGTTCAAATATTGAGATTTAGTTTGTGTTTCATGGGATTTGAAAGTAATTTCATAGGTTTTTTAGAATTTATGAATTCTATAATCATGGTCAAGTTGGGACTAAGAAGGAAATCCATAGCCAAATTATGAAGTTGCCTACAGATCTCATGAGAATGAACCCACTAACATGAAACCAAAAAAAATTATTAGGATCCTACCAAGATTTCATGGGTCGAGTGGGATCAATTTTTCATGATAGAGGCATTGGTAGATATTTCTATAATTCTAATAAGGATAAAGTTTTATGAACATCGATATTATTGGTTGAAGATAAATGAGGTTGGTGGTGTGGTTGGGAGGGGAAGCTTGTTCCAGAGAATGGTTGAGAATAATAGTTGAATTATGTGAATAGTATCATAAGAATCCATGACACCATCATTTGTAGTATGATGATTCTTATTATTGATTAACATACGATTACCCATAAAATTTTGGGATGGCTCAAATTTATGCATAAGGAAATCTTGACATTTTGCTTGGTTAATGGCCTCCTCTAAAGTACATGGAGAGAGAGTCTAAACTTGATACTGCAACTTGGGAAAAATAGCATTAGTAAATAGATGGAAAAGGTTATAATTGTCCATATTGTGTTCACATTTATTAGACAAGGTCTTCCATCATTTAACAAAAGTTTTTATATTTTCAATCTCAAGCTACTTATAATTAATAAAATGGGCCAAGGTATTCTCGAGAAGATCACTAATTTAGAAATTTTGGACTATATCATTAACTAAATCTTCCAAACTAGTAATGGAATGAGATTTGAGTTGGTTATACCAATCTAAAGCATCACCCATGAGATATTTTACTAATATCTTGGTAGTGGCATATGGGTTTAATTTGACCCAATATTTATATAGATTTCCAAATATTTTTAGATGAAGAGTAGGATTAGTTTCCCCATTGTAAGAAAAGGTAAGGGTGATACTTCCTATATCGATATTAGTAATTTGAGATGTAAGAGTCTCATTTTTAAGATGATTGATTATATTATTGATAAGAGGAGATTTATGGATAAGATTACCATGGGAATATCAAAGAGGAGGTGGGGGAACATTTTATTATGTGTGCCCCATGGCATCTGTTAAGGGTGGGTTTGAATATGGATAAGGTGATTTTGCATTTCCATCATTTGATTTACATTATTATCTTGAAAAACATTCATTTGATTAAGAGTTTGTAATAGAATTTTATGGGTTTGAGTTACATTATAGGCATTATTTGAAGTATTAAAATTGGTAGTAATGGTTTAGGTACCACTATGGGTGTTAGTAAGATCTTGAGAAAAACTATTAGTGAGGCACTAGTGGCATAATTTACTTGTGTGGAAAAATATGGAATAGTAGAGGAATGAGAAAAATAATCAGTAAAAGTATGTTTATCATGGATAGAAAATGATACACTAGTGGAAGAGTTAAAAAGAGTGGGTCTTGAAAGAGGCCCACTAGATGTAGAACCCACCATGTGAGTAGAGATACTAGGCATGGAGGTAGAGGAAATCAACGAAGAAGAAGTCATGTTATGATAAGGGGTCAAAATAGAGGGAAGAGGTTGAGAAGCAAAGATGATAATATCCTTAAATTTATGTAATAATGTGGGAGAAGGTGAATGAGGCTCCCTAACTTGACCACTTATCATGAGATTTTAAATAGTATAAGGGTAGTTTCCTTGATATTGAGGAAACTCATTGATGAAGAAGAGAATTTTTGGTGTATACTCTAATTTTTGTTGATCTTCAAGTGAGAAGAGAGGATTTGAAGTGAAAAGGAATGAGGAGGGGTCCCATAGTTTGTAGTTTCAGTGGCTATATGAACATTACTTTCATCTAGGATAAGAGCCAGAAGTTACTTATGGGAGAACCTATTAGGGTTGGTAAGACTCATCATATCCATTGAATTCAATTTAATGTTTTCTTAAAATAGGAAGTTCATGATGAAGGAAGTTAATGTTTATACTTGGCTAGAAAGTCAAGTCGACTTCCCCCTTGGTGATGAATATGTGATTTGATAGTGTGTACAAAAAAGAGTAAAATAGTGCAACTAAATGGCATATTAAAAAACACCTAATTAGACTATGTGATCTACTCTAAGCATGAAAATAGCTAAAATTGAAAGTGTGAAGTAATTACTAGCATATAATTATTAATTCCCAATTTTAAGCACAATACAAAGTTGATTCAGATGATAGTATATGCAAACATTAAAAAACAAAATCGATAGGGTTAATACTATACTACATAATTAAGGGTCCTTAAGAACTAATTTGACTAGGTTGACCTAGTCTTTTATAGATGACAAAATACAAAACTAGGTCGACCAGGTTGACTTAGTTTATTGTATGATTAAAATTTTAAAGACTGTAAACTTTACAAAATAAAATTATAAGAAAGAGAGAAATGAAACTTGGTGGGTTGGAAGATGTTAAATACTATGAGATTTTTGTCAAAGTGCCTTGAATCTTGCTTGCAAGTTTTGTCAATTGTGTCATCCTATTTTTGTTGAATCTTGTTAAGATGACTATATTGGCCTGGTCAACTTGGTTTGTTATCTAGAAGCTGAATGGAGTATTAAGTTGACCTATTCAACCTAATTTTTTGTTCTATAGCTGAATAAGAGACTAAGTTAACATGTTCGATCTATTAACTTGCATATGATGAAGACATGCATGGAAAGAATAGAGTCATTTTTATGTGACTATGTGTTAAACCTATACATGGAACTTAGAAACTATACCCGCCTTATTGACTTCATATCACAAATATAAAAAATAATAAATAAAATTATAGAAATGGAAAATGTGAGATAAAACTTGCAAGGGTTAGATTCACATCAGGTTCACCAGAATGTATGCAATCAAAAATGCATCAGATCTACAAATTAATCCTATCTTGAAGAAGATAGATCCTACTTACACTTTTGATTGGGGATACATTAGATAATTAGGAACATGACCAATTAGGGATATGCTAGACCCAATTAAGGGATATCTTATCACAAAAATATCACTTGGGAGGGTTTCATAGCCTCTAGTCAATCAAAATTATGTAATAACCCTAACTAAGTCCTATGTTTTCATATTCACTATACCAATAACAAGTAAAGTAAAGAAATATAATCTAGTGCTCACCAAAGCTTATGGCACAGAGTGGGGGTAATACACAACAAAATCAAACATGCATAGAATACATTTATTCATGTCAATGTATATGGAATCTTAATGTATGGAAGAGAAGTATAAATGTATATCTATCTACTCTTACAAAGGAAGAACGAAGTTAGGAATACTTACCTTTGAAGATGAACCTGTCGAGCCTCAATCTCTCCCTTGGCCAAGGTGCCTCACAAGAGGTTGTTGTCGTATGTAAGGATGAAAAGGATAAATAATTTCTAGGCTATACAACCTATCAATTCATCCAAAATACTTCTCCATAAGTCAAGATCTGTATCTCCAAAGAAAGTATGAAACCCTAAGCTTGCTCGTCAAGTAAAATGGTGGATAAGCAAATACACAATAACTCTTAATTTTTCTTCTCTTCTTTAAATAATAAAAAAATATATTGTATATATAGACAAACTTAACCCTAAGCCCTTTAAAAAAATTTACCTAACAAGGTTGATCCAATTAACTTAGTATTGTTATTGACAAAAACTCACTAGGTCACGAGCTAAGTTGGTCAAGAGCCAACCTAGACCCTTAATGAGTTTCACCAATAAGAGTAAAAGGTCAACCTAGTCAACCTAGTCATGTAAACTATCAATAGGGGTTTTAATTTAGGAAAAGGGGTAATGAAGGTGGTAAAATACTAGAGGAGTGTACAAGAGAGAAGAACAAGCTTAGGGGAATGGTTTTCAGGAGATAAGTGTGTAGATAACAAGTAGTAAAATAGACAACAATCCTAAAATGCACCAATAGTCTTCTCAACCTTTTCCTAGTTCACCCCTTAAGGTGTACACTCAAAGATATTGAGACTTGATAGATTCCTACAACATAGAGAGCATCAATAATTGATAAATTTTTGAAAATATTATGTGTATATAAGGTCCACCTAAAATCTCACTACCCCTACTACCAAAAGGACATTAGCATGACACAGAGGACACTAACATGGTGTGGCATTGTGCAGAGGCTTGTGATATGATCTAGGATGCTTTATGACTCATAATCACTATTCATGACACCTCACATGGTTCCTATAACTTGTCTATCTTTGTCAGTTTCTAGCTAAGTACATCTCTTATAAATTCACTACTATTTATAGAATAATCAAATAAATAATTTTTTGTATAAATTAGAGGATATTTATATTACATATTTATTCCTTAATTTATTATTCCATAATTTCCTTAAAATTTAAATCACTCTTCAAGTTGTGTGGAAATGTGTTCTTATGGTAAAATTTCTTAAATAGGTTTGTGTATACATTAATGAGTTGGAGAAGTTTGTTTAGTATCACCCACCTTACTAGATTTACCCACCTCATAAATATGCATTTGTATAATTAGAATTAGATTCCATAAGGCTATGAATGATCCTTTATCTAATTGTGAGGCTTAAACATACATAGAAAGGTGTATCATCAGCTGGAATGGTATACTCATGTGAATCATGTAGAAACTTGATACACTTATGAAATGTAAAGGGTACCACTCCCATATCATGGATCTAAGGATGTTATAATATCAAATTATATTAAAATTAAGCATAAAAAAATTGGAAAACAATAGATATCCTTTTATAACCTACCATGACATCGAAAGTGATATCTCCCATTACTAATGTTGAAGTATTTATTGAGGTATGTTCCTAGTGTTGGTATTAAGGAATTGATGTTGTCATTGATGTCAAAGTTAAGTTGAGTGTCCTTCATGTCAAAATTCAAAATAAATTTCATTATTGGTGAATTGGTTTGTGACAAAGAATTTTTCTCTCTGATGAGAGAAAATTTGAAGGCAACTTGGTATTCTATCTATGGTTTGATGACATGTTAAGATCATGTTCAAGATACAAAGGAAGCATCTTGATTAAGCTCTAGTACTAAGGATAATAAAAGGTAAGAAAATGGGTTAATAAATCATTTTATTCTATATGAGGTCTTGTTAAAAAAATTTAATATGATAGAGCTTATAAATTCTATTGAGAATGGACTTGTTTGTGTCCAAACTCTAAACACTAGGTATCTTGAGTAGCCTAGTCTAGCTTTATGAAGAAGATGTATGCATGAAGCATGATCAATATTTTATGTTGTGGATAAGTAATGGCATGATTAATTTTTATAATTGTATTTAACATGGTAAAGAGGCAAATAAGTATTTAGATAAGGTCAAAGGTCAAGTTTGAAGCTTAGCTCTTGCATAAAGAGACCTAGTGATAAGATACAAGCTTGGTACCTTAGTAAGATAAGCTATATGAGACTTGTGTAAGGAAGATTGGAAATTTTATATCATTTTATGATGATTTATGATAGTAGGGTAGACTATTATATATATTTCAATAATTTTCAAAGCATGATCTTAGTCTATGTATGACTGGCAGTATAAGGCCTAGTATGTAAAGTGACCTATAGTGGCCTAATGAGAGGCCAAGATCATTTCAAAAAAGTGTCATAGATATTGAGATAATTTAAATATGTTTTACGTATTTTTTTAATCATTTTTACCAAGTTTTAATTCATATCCTATATGATAAATAAATAAATTTATTGGTAAGGTTGACTATGTGCATAGAATGGGGTGTTGCAGACCTGAGAAGAAGTTTCTCATGCTTGTTGGCACATGTAACCTTTACATGAGATCCTAATAACTTCATGATAGTTTTTGAAATTCCATATATTTAATTTCATAGAATTGGTTTTATATTTGAGGGGCAATCCTTTATGAATGATTGCAAATAAGGTAAGGTAGTTAAAACCCTCTTAAAACCCTAACAAGGATCCGATATGAAAGATCTAATCAGTTGTGTCTCAGAATGGTCATGTTGACATAATTTTATGTTTATAACATGTAAAATAATATTCAATGTTTCCTCATGTGGTTTTGTTTTATCTTGATAGTGAATAGAAGCTACTGGAAAACCTTTATTTTTAGGGATTTTGGTGTAACAGGTAGGGTTAACTAGGTCAAAGCATGAAAATGGATGGAGGATGATGTTTAATACTTATAGATTATTCCAATGAAATTTTATAATAAATATTTTGACCAAAAATATTTTAAACTGATCAAGTAAGTTAGCCTATCGCTAATTTGGCCTAATGAGCAAAATAATGAGAAAACTAGGTGAGAATGAGAATGAGATTCGGGATTGGTTTTAGATGACTAGGGATGGATATTAGGTAATTGGGTAATTATTAAATACCTAAACCTTATATACCCTTATTTTATAAGTTTTTATGATTCCTAAACTCAATAAAAAAATTGTCATCAAAATGATTTGTCTAACATAGTGAAGTTTATGTAGAGTAACATAGTGAGATGGGTTTGTAAGACCAATATTGATATATGACAATGTAACATATATTTTAAAATATGATATAATAATTATTAATGTTCACACAAACCCATTTTAATATCACATAATTTTTTCCATAGGTGTTCTATGACTTTATTTTCTTGACTGTGTTTTTGATGCTACAAGCAACTTTCTGTGTGTATGTGAAAATGTTGTTTTTGAGTCATTTTCACTAATTTTAAGGATAAAATGATATTAAATGTGTTAAAAAGGACTCATATAATCATTTTAATTTCTTTTTATTCATTTTAATTCCTTTTTCAATCTTAGAGAGTCAAATTATTTTGATTGTGTGTTGACAATGTTTAGTGTTTCTGAGTAAGCCTTTTATAGAAGTATTTCTAAGGCCTTTTGGCCTATGTGGTGAATTAAAAAGAATTTTTGGAAGTATTTTAAGTATAAATAGACTATATATATTATTTTATTCATGTTTTATGTTTAAATTTTTTGAATATGGTTCAAATTTGTAATACAGACTTTTAGGTAGTGAGAAGGCATAAAGGCGAGTGGACCTAATTGGATGGTTCAAGGTGTGAAATGGGTCAAATGTATTTGGGGAAAAAAATTAAACTTATCAAGGGTATATTTTATGAATTTATGAATTTTTTAATTCACTTGGTAAGACAATAATTGTTCTTAAGGGTCAAAGTGGTAACATGTGGATAAGACAAACCTAATTGCCTTAGGTCTCCATTAGGCCTAATGGTGGATTTGGTCCTTATGGAATATGAGAAAATTATTTATTGCTTGTTTTAATTATGAAAAAAAATTATTTATATATTTAAATCATAATCCAATTATAATTATTTCCTTGTCTAACTAAGATATTTATGAGAAAGAATCAAGTATAAAGTCAAGGCCTAATAAGCCTATTTTGACTAGTTAAAGAATTGAGCTATTAAGAGAAATAAATATTGTTTTGGAAAATATTTTAAGGGATTTAAAATAATAATAGATATAATATTAAAATTAAATTATTATATAACTTTTTGTCTACATGTTTTGAGCAAGGTCATTTGACCTAACTCTGCCAAAGAGAAGGCTAATTTAGCGAGAAAGCCTAAGAGGTTGTTTGAGTGAGATTGAAGGATAAAGAGTGAAAAATAATGTTGTCATATACATTTTAGTTATAAAAAGGTTTTTTAATGTGATCAAATATCATAGGTGACTTATTTGGTGCTAAATTACCTAAGAAGATCAGAGCCTCCTTGCAAGATAGAGCTTGCAAAAGACTAGTTGAGTGAGTACCTAACTAGGTAGGTGTTGGAGCTCCTTGTGAAGTTAGTGCTTCACTAAAATTTTTATATTGATATTATATTACTATATTTCATTTTAATTTTAATTTATTTTTATTCCACAATAGTTTTTCCCACATATCTCCTATGTTCTCTTGTGACATTCTTGTGTAGTTTGTTTATGCATTGATCTTTTATATGAATGAATGTTTCATGGGTTGATGAATGGAATTGAATAAGATATTATTAAGAAAATAATTCACCCCAATCTTATAATATAATTTTAAAAAAAATTATCATATCATGTCTTTTATAAGAGGTCTTACAACCTAAATGAGATTCTAAACAAGCTAAGATAGCTAGTCAAGCACAAGGTGATTTTTTTACAAGCAAAGCTCCATTATTTAATGAATCTAATTATGAATTTTAGAGTGTTATAATTAGGTCATATATAATGTATCAAGGTCATTATTTTTGGAAATCAGGTTTGGATGGGTCTGTTTCACCCCTATTCCTCTTATGGATGCAACAGGTAAGAAGGCTAGCGATAATAACTCAAAAGCAATGAATGGTATTATGTGTGGTCTATCAAAGTCAAAAATTATAAAGGTTATGCATTATATATCTACCAAATAAATTTAGGATAATTTGAAAAATATTCATGAAGTATATTCCAAGGTCAAATGGGCCAAGTTTCAAACCCATATAAGATAATTTGAAAGTCTAAAGATGAATGAAGGTGAGACCATTGTAGCCTACTTGTTGAAGGTTGATGAAGTGGTCAACATCATAAGAGGTTTAGCATAATAATTGAAAGAGAATACTATTGTTAAAAAATTATTAAGGTCTCTAACTCCTAAATTTGATTCCAAGGTATGTATCATTGAATACATGCAAGATCTACATAAGTTAGAGATGGATGGACTTCATGAAATGCTAACAACCTATGAGATGAGGATAAGTGAAGGAAGACCTACAAAGAAGGAAGCTACATTCAAGGCAAAAAATAATCCAAAATAGAATAATTCACAAGGTAATAAATTCATAAATAATGATGAATCTGATATTGATGATGATGAGTTAATAACTATGTTTTCAAGAAAGTTAAGATAGGTTTAGGGAAATACAAGGGCATGTTACCTTTTAAATTTTTCAATTTTGTAGAGGTTGGACACTTTGCCAAAAAATGTATTAATAAGCATAAGACAGAGGATTATTTAGAGCATGATGATGATAAAAATTATTATAATTCTGACAAGAGCAATAAACACTTCAAAAATATGAAAACAAGAAAAGATTCTTCAAAAACAAAAAGGATTTTCTACACCAAGGAAGATTGAAGTTCATCTGATGATAATGAAAGAAGTGTCTTATAAAGTGATCATGAAGGTTATGGTCCTAATTCTAATGAGGTTCTCTTCATGACTAAAGAATCAAGTTTCTCAAATCTAGAAGAATCCATATGATTGGAGGTGTTGTTGGTGATTCAGATGAAGAAGGAGATGAGGTGGGTTTTGAGATTGAGTTGATGAATACTCTAGAAGAATTGAATATGGTTAAGAAAAATAATAGAGAGATGAGGTCCTTATCAAAGACTATGAGGATCAAATAAATTTTTTTAAAGCTATACTAAGTGATAACTCCAAGGAACAAGAGGAAATAATCAAAGAGGTGGAGAGTCAACTTGAAATTGTGACTGCAGGCCTAGAAGCAAAATAATAAGAATGTACAAGGTATGTAGTTGAAGTGAACTCCTTAAGAATTGAATTGAAACAAGCATCAAATAAGTTCAATACCTTTATGAGGTTTGAAAAGATTACCAATGATCTAGATACACTTATGAGTATTAAAAAGACTACTAATGACAAAATAGGTCTGGGCTTCATTGGAGATCAAGATAAGTTCACTAATGTGGTGAAAAGGGTCAAAGAACAACTAAATAATAAGGATTATAATAGAACAAAGGTTAATACTATTAATAATTATAATAACATAAGGTATTGTAAACCTTTCAATGGCTATTGTTATTCATGTAACCAATTTGGTCATAGAACAAGGCATTGTAAAAGGCCATTAAAGAATGAATTTGCATGGAAATATAAGGATAAACATTAGCTAAGAGGTATGGGACATGGTTTGTTTCCATCTAGATGGAAATATTTTTCAATTATCATAAGGTTTTTCACATTTCAAAATATTATAAGCATGACTTCTCAAGATGATAAGAAATATGAGGCTTTTAGAATGCAAGAAAGAAGATAAAATAGTAAGTGATAACCCAATATAGCTAAGGTTGATAACTATTCTACAAGACTAAGTGGAATTTTGCCATGATAGATAAAAATAAAGATGCAAAGGAGTGCCAAGAATTTTTTATATCAACTTAGATTGTTGATGAAGGAAATAAGACTAATAAATCAAGTCAGAATGTTACTCAAACAAGGATTGAGGGGGTCAAGCTAAAAGGACAAAACAAACATAATAGGATCATGCGGGAAGTTTAGTCCTATAAAGACATTGAAATCTGAAAATATCTTAAACTTATGTTGTTCTAGTTCTCTAAGGCATAGGTGACTCCATTAGGCTTCATGGAGGCACTCAGCTAGCAAGTAAGAAGAATGAAAGATGTTAAGTCATAGGGAGAGTTTTATGATCTTAGGATATCTTCAAATTCAAGTTTTATTCAAAGAATTTTTCTATAAGTGTGAGATCAAGAGATGAGTTGCAAAAAGTTTGTATGATGACTTGATCAAACCAAGTCACAATTTTGAAAATGTCTTGAATTTTCATGGAGACAAAGGGAGTCAATCATGTCTCATGAGTAGGTATGTGAGCCTAGTCTATGCTAAAGTTTCTGATAGAAAGGATTGATAATTTTGTTTAGAAGAACATGTATGTTTCCCCATGTCCAAGGATCAAATAGCTGCCAAGAAGGTGAGCCTTTGTCAATAAATTCAAAGGGGGAGAAAGTTCACGTTTTAAAGATCAAGTATCAAAAAAGATATAGATTAAAGGAAAGAGAATGATCTACTAGTATTAATAATGTTTTCCATCAATAAAAAAGGGGAATATTGTTGAGTTATGTTCCTAGTGTTAGTATTAAGGCATTGATGTTGTCATTGATGTCAAATTTAATTTGAGTGTCCTTCATGTCAAAAGTTAGAATTTATGTCATGATTGATGAAGTGGTGTGTGACAAAGAAGTATTATTTCTCTGATGAGAGAAATTCGAAGGCAACCTGGTATTCTTTTTATAGTTTGATGACATGTCAAGATGATGTTCAATATACAAGGGAAGCATCTTGATTAAGCTCTAAGTACTAAGTGTAGAGTGGATTATGAAATTTGATTAGTCAAGCATTAGTCAATAAAAAAAGAGAAATGCATAAATAACTAAACAAATAAAGCCAATCTATTCATGTGGGGGTTATTAATGATAACAAGATACAAATGAAAGAAAACAATCAATCACATTACCTTCCTAAATGACTCCATTACTCAAAAACAGCTCCAAGCATTTTCTCCCCTTGATATAGAGCTCTAGTCTTTATCAACAATGGATTCTTTACTCCTCCATTGCCTCAAAAACTCTATACATAACCTAGGCTCATGATATAAACTATCCAATAAGCCTATCAATAAAGCTAATCCAAATGAAAATAAAACAATAATCAAAACACAAAGGAATTGTGAAGGGATTTTAGCATTATAATTTTACACAATTTAATCTTATGGAATGATGTTTTATGCCCTCTTATTTATAGATTTTTCAAATGGGCTAAGATCAACCATGACAATCCATCTTAAGATTGAGATGTGTGGCCATAAATTATCCTAACATTTGTAATTAAATATATAAATATCCTCATAATGATTTATTGGAAAGGGGAATTAATTAGGCATGGATGTCCATAATTCAACTATTTTATGCATTTATGGCTTATGGATGCCACCCCATGAATTATGTCACTTGGTGATGTAGATATTGAGAATCAATTTCCAATATTTAAATAATCAATAAGCTCCATGGAAAATCCACTTAATCTCTTGATTTGAATTAATTAGCCTTAAAAAATATGAATTAATATTTGTGTAACTCTTTAGAAATTGGCCCTCAATTAATCAAAATGGTCAGAAAGTCATATTATTGGATCATAACTTGACTCGATAAGAATTGGAAGGCACTATTAGATGTGTTAGAATCATATTCCATTTAGGATGTTACCAACACAAAATAACAAAGGTACATGACGTGTACTAATGAATTAGAAGAAAAGAGTGATCTAGAGCACAAAAAGGTGAAATCATCATTTTTACTTGAAATGAATTGATCAATGTTAGGAATCACATAAAATGCATTTCCCCATTTAGGGATAATTTGTCCTAAATCAACACTTTTAAATTACAAGTTTGAACCATTTAACGCATTTTAGTGATTATGACCTAAAATGTGTATTTGAGTGAAATTCGAGTAAGATTGATAATTTCAACACAAAAGGTGTTAAGAATTAGATGTCTACATTTTGCCCCTATTTGAGAAGGCATAGCAAGACATTCAAGTGAAGAAACATCTTTTTAAATAAAAGAGTTGTCAAGAATAAATTGGAAATGACCCATGATACCCCCTCGAGAGGAAATTTTAGGATGAAAGAGAAGGATGGACTCTCAAAAAGAGAGGGACAATGAGAGATTAACCCATGGAATAGATCACATCCAAATGAGCTAATGCTTGAAAATGTGGTTACCATCAATGATCAAAATATAATTATATGTAAAATGGGCCCCAAAGATATGGGAATGGGAAGGATTCAATACAAAAATGTAAGGGACACACTTTGAATGCACCCAATTTTAGAGTGCATGTTGCACACTTATGACATTGATCATTCTTGAGACAAGTTGTACACTAAACATTATCATCATGGGCATTAATGTGGAGAGATTGGAATTATAGGAAAAGGATAATGTGGTCTCCATAAAGAGATAGTAAGAAGTGCCCCGTTAGAATAGATTTGATCATGATAAGAGAATTGTGCCCACAGTAGAGCTAATTTTGATCATTGATAAAGAATAAATAATGGCTTGCCCCTGTAGGGCTGATGTATATTTTTTAACCAATTCAAATGTGGTTCCATAGCATGGGAAAGTTGGTAATAAATTAAGTCAATAATATAACCTAAAAGATAGGTTAAAGCGAGTCGGTGCAAACATAGATGCAATGGTGTAATGGACATAAAAGCCATAAAAAACTAGGCATATAAGAATGCACAAAGAGATGAAAAAAATGAAAAGAGGAATGAAGGTGGCCATGCTGACCCAAGATATGTCATGTATCTAAATGATGCCTACATAGTCCAAATGGCCCTCAAACCAATGTAATTCACCTAGAAGCGGGGCAGAATGGAATGAGGGATGATGAAAATTGACCAAGAGATTGATTAGACTCATGATATATGTGAAGAGATGTACACATAATCAGTTATTTAGGTGTTAAACCTATTGAGCCTAGTGTATGTATAGTGTTCTTGAGAACTTTTCATCATAGATGTGTTGACATTTAAGACTTGAGTCTAGAGCACAAAATGATTGCTATAGCAAAAAGAAATTAGGCATCATAAGTATGAATAACTTATAATGATATGTCATTTCAAATGTGTGAAGCTGACCCAAATGTGAACACCTATAACTAAGGATAATGGTAAAACAATGACCAAAACCAAAGTTACAACTATTTACATTTAAACAAAAAACCAAAGAAAAAGAAAAAAATAAACATAAATGAACCAAACTTAAAATCGAGATATGAAAAATCATGATTCATTTAGGACCAAAAATGTTTAAAAACAAAAAATAAAGAAAATAAAGAAGCAATACCAAATATGAAAACGAAATACCAAGCAACTCGAACAATAATCAAATAAATGAAAATGTTCAAAAACAACTTAATAGCATGAGGTCAAGATATAGATAATCAACATCTATGTGAATCATCAAGATGTTCTAAAAACAAAAGAGAAGAGAAAAAACATACAGGGAAACACAAGACCAAGGTGAGACAAGAAGTAATAAAAAGATAAAATGAGAAGAAATAAATGGAAAGGTGCAAAAGCACAACAAAACACTAATAAAAAATAACAAAACACCAATAAACTCAAATAATCACACACAAATAAAAACCAATTTAGTGCAGTTTAAACATAATTATTCATGCATGTGTGGTAGAGGTGTTAATTTCCACCAAAAAGTAACAAAGAAAAAGGACACAATATTTTTTCCCAATTATAGAGGAACAACTGCAAAAGAAATGGGGAAAAGAAGAAAAAGAAGGGGTTGGTCGAGTTAAATCCAGATGTACAAGATAAGTGGACACTACCTACATAGTTCCATGGATGTATATTCTAACATGAACTTTAGGAAAAATTTAGTTCTCCCAAAAAGTGGGATAGAATAAAAATATGATGATAAAAAACATATGATTAATGTTGTGGAAGACTTGAAAAATGAGAGTGGTCTTAAAAAATGACAAGTTGGTGAGATGAGATGACTTGTGTAATGGCAAGCTAGTGGAATTGAATTTGGTTTCAAAATGATAAGAGTGTGGCATGGTGGGACAAGGAATAATTATCTTGGAAAATAACAAGTGTGTGGGACAATATGACATACACAACAGAAAGTTAGTAGGATAAAATACTTGTAAAATGGCAAGAGTGTGAGGATCAGAATGTATAAAAATGTAAGATAATGTTTTTGTTCTGTTGTGCATCATTTTCTAATGTTTTTGGTGTTTTTTGGATATAATATGTACAAAGGGGACCAACTAGTCAAGGATATGCTCATCCAAGAGTAGAAGTTCTAATAAATAGTTAAAGCTGGGTACAACAACACATGCTCATAAATCAATGAGAGTGAGGATCTTGAAAAGACAAAAATATTCACAAAAGAGCAAAAAATGTAAAATATAACAATGTGCACTGAAAAATCAATTTTAAGAACCATGCAATAGGTAAATATCCTAAGTTGTAATGGTGTTCTTGCTCACTTGTCTGTAAAAGAAGCTATGAAATATTATTTTGGCTGAACTGCTTTATAGAACTAGCATTAAAAGTGTTCATAATGCTGATGAGACATAATCAGGATCATAATTAGTCAAGGGACAAAGGTGTTTGGGTTACAACAAGACCTAGATATAATTAAGAATGGGTTCTCAAAGAGAATAACACAAGTTATGATAAAATGTGTTTAGAGTACCAATGGTCCAAAAAAATTCATTGTCTAGAGTTGTGAAAGTAAGAGGGCTTATGTGAGAGTGGTTCAGGGTAGTATAAAATGGTAGGATAAAATTACTTTGGCACAAGCAACCCCCAAGTAAGGGGTCTTGTAGATAATGGTTCAAATTTGTTTATTCATAAAACCTCTTAAGGTGAATAATTTTCATGGGCTCTAAAATTTCTTCACCATTGGGATTAGCCAGTTGATATGCCCTTGATCCATAATTTGATGTGATAATAAATGGTCCAGCCAATTAGGTTAAAACTTACCTTTTTTCTTACATTCATAATTTGTATTCTATTGGTTCTCTTGGAGGAAAAAATCACCAATATCAAACTCTTGAGGGAGAATGTGCTTGTTTTAGCTTATTTACAATTTTTTCTGATAGGCTTGCAAGTTTTCTAGGGTAACTAAATTCTTGCCATAAAAAAATTCTAGTTCTTGCAATCATGAGACTCTATATTCCTCATCATCTTCAATATGTTTTAGCAATACTTGAAATCATGGTAGTTCAATATAAATCAGGATAATAGCTTTTGTGCCATAGACAAGGGAGTATGAAGTGACTCATGTTGGGGTTTGATGACTAGTTCTATAAGCCTAGAGGGTAGGAAAGATTTGTAAGTGCCAATTATGGCCAGCATCATTGAAAATCTTCTTTGAAATGGCTATAATGGTCTTGTTTGGTGCCTTGTATTTTCCATTTCCTTGTGGGTTATATGGATTTGATTTCTTATGTTTGATCTTGAATTTTTCACAAAGAGATTTTACATTGGGGTTTACAAAAAATCCACCATTATCAGATATAAGGCAAGTTAGGATGCCATATCAATAGATGATATGGTAATGGATGAATTTAGCTATCTAATTTTTGGTGACATAAGTGAGAAGAATGGCCTCAATCCATTTATTAAAATATTTGGTAGTAATCAAGATATGATTATGGCCATCTGAAGATGTTGGGTTTATTTTCCCAATGAGATCGAAGCCCCATTTTAAGAACAACCATGGTGTTGTGATCAGCTATAATGTTAAAGAAGGTGTGTGTATCAAATTTCCATGTTTCTAATTAAGAATGCACTTCCTTACATAATTACAAACATTAGTCTCCATTTTTGGCCAATAATAAACTATTCTGAGGAGTTTATTTTCTAAGACTACACCATTGGTGTGGGCCCCACACATTCTTTTATGAACCTCCCTTAGCGCTATCTTAGATTCTCCTAAAGATAAACAATGAATAAGTGTTACATCATAAACTTTGTGATAAAGCATGCTTCCAAGGGGGGTATAATGTGATAAATGATGGTGGACTATTTTTTTTTTATTATTAGAAACGTTGGGTGGGAAAACATGATCATAAAAGTAGTTATAAAAATCTTGGAACTAGGGTAATTTAGGTGGGGGATTGGGACTAGAAATGGTGCATACCCTTTTTTAATATGATTTAATATGTGTAGACTGAATAAGGTTTTTAATAAAATACTAATACTCTTTATCACCGTCATCAATCTATATCATAGAACCAATTATTGCCATTGCATCAACTAATCTATTGTTAGCTCTTGGAACTAGTTCAAATTATAGATATTTAAAATGACTTTTGAGATTATCAACAATTTTCTTGTAAGGAACAAGCTTGTCATCTCTAGTTTAATACTAATCATTGGTATAATTTATGATCAATTGGGGATCAACATACAATTTTAAGCTCTAAATATCCCACTGTATATCAAGGCAAATCCCTGCAATTAAGGCCTTATACTCGGCTATATTGTTCATACAATGAAATTGTATATGAAATGCTTTAGGAATCATATCCCCCTAGGGTGTAATCAATAATATGCCAGCTCTATATTTTTAGGTGTAAAATATCCATCAAAATATATCTTTCATTTTTTAGGTTCCTATTATGCTTGTTTTATTGCCATGATAGAATCATCTGAAAAGTCAAATTTTTTGGTCGAGTATCCGTGATAAGGGCTTATACAAATTGATCAAAAATAACTTGATCCTTTATTGATTTTTGATTCTGATACTCAATGTAAAATTCACTTAGGAGCATAACCTACTTATCCATGCATCCTTGAAGAGTTGCTTTGGACAATAAGAATTTGAGAGGATCCACCTTGGTGATGATAATAGTTTTGTTATTTAGCATATAATGTCATAATTTTTGGGTAGTAAACACCATAGCTAAACATGCCTTCTTAATAGGCATATAATTATGTTCATAAACCACTAGAGTGTGGCTTCAATAATATACTACATGTTCTTTACCATGATCACCATGTTGGGCCAAAAGTGCCCCTAGTGCATGCTCTATTACTGATATATAAAGAAGCAGTGGTCATCAAAGTGTTGGTGGTCTCAAGACTAAGGGATTAGCCAAATATGTCTTGAGTTTCACAAATCCTATCTAATAACCTTCATCCCATTTAAATATGATCCCTTTCTTAGAGATATGGGTAAATGGGTGGCACTTATCTGCCAATTGAGAAATGAACCTGCATATATATTGGATCTTTCCTTGTTGGCTTCATAGTTGTTTAAGATTGTTGGGTGGAGGAATTTCCACAATGGCCTTGACCTTGGTAGGGTTAACTTTGATCCCTCTTTATGATATAATTAAACCTAGTAATTTCCCTGAAGAGACACCAAAGACACACTTCTTAGGATTTAAGTAGACTTTATATTCATAAAGTCTCTCAAAGATTCTTCATAGAATGTCGAGATGTCTAGCTCTTGTTTTTTATTTTGCTAGTATATCATTAACATAGTCCTCAACAATATCATGCATCATGTCATGAAATATGATAGTCATGGCATGTTGATGTGTAGCACCAACATTCTTCAAGCCAAATGGCATGACTTGGTAATAGAATATTCCTTATAGAGTGGTGAATGTAGTATTATGTTGATCTTATTGGGCTATCTTGATTTGATTGTATCCAAAAAATCCATCCATTAAGGACAGCATCTCATACCCAAAAATTGAGTCAATAATCATTCCAATGTTGTTTAGAGTAAAATCATCTTTTTGGAATGCTTTGTTGATATATCTGAAATCAGTATAAATACATACACTTAAGGTCTTTTTATTCACTAGGACTATGTTTTAGATCCATTTAGAGTAATCTAGTGATGGGGATTCAAGAACAACAAACAGCTCTGATCCCACTTGTCAGGATCTTGCTCCTCAATAAGAGCACAATATGATTACCTTGTATTAGCAACTAAACATATGGAATTAACTAGAAGCAATAAGTAACTATAATTCACAAATGACACAGAATATGAGAGACAACACAATCTGTATTAATACTCGTCTAGAAAAGAATACAATGAAGAGACGCCACACTCTTCCACACCTTTCAGGCTTCCCACACCAAGTGTACAATAATTCTCCTCAAGAGTTCACTCTCCTACCAAAAATAGTCCCAACACACAACTCAAACACAGAGTAGGTGTTCACCTCCAATCAGTCAGTAATAACCCTGCCAGTACACAAGTACTCAAAGTACTTCAAGTAGATCTCCCATAAGCTTGCAACAACCTGCAACTCAAATGATCTTACTTACCATGTAGATCTTCTCCATGAACTTGCAACAACCTACAATTCAAATGATCTTACACTTGGAAGGATCTTCCTTGACTTCCTCTATTTGCTCATATATGGAACTAGAAGGAGCTACACTTGCTCAACTCTAACTAGCACAATGGCTATCTAGCACACTTTACAATACATGCCAATGGGTTTATAAATAAATCCCACACTAAACAATAACTTAGACTTCTAATTAGACTCGCAACTCAAGACCAAAAATAGCCTTTTACATGCAAACACTCAGTTCAATGAACTAATTGTTCATGCAACGAACAGTTTTGGAACTGCACAGGTGACCGACATCAGTCCCTATCTGCCTAGAGATGACCAACATCGTCCAACCTCCTGCTGATTCCAGTTGCCCTTCTACACTATGGATGACCGATGTTGATTACACTACCAATGCTGGTATCCCTAGAACTTAGCAACCTCCTCCATGTCTGCATAGTTGAAGCTTTTAGCTCCACAACCTAACATCTAGTGGCCTAATGAAACTTGATCCTAGAAATTGATTAGTTTAGCATCAAGATGGAAAATAAGGTGATGTACAACCAAATTTGGGTCTAAGCTTGGCATGTCAGAGTATTCCCATGTAAAGATGTTAATATAATCCCTTAGGAAGGATATAATTTTTTCATGTTTTGATTCAATAAGGGAAGCTCTAAGATAAATAATTTTGGGATCCTCATAGGTTCTGAGGTTTACTTCTATTGTGTTCTCCTTTGGAGAGTTGTTAGTGATGTCATGGACATGTCTTGGTGAGTGGATAATGTGCTTTAATATCCTAAGTGATAATGAGAAAGTGAGCAATGTGCTTATCCTAGTGTGTTTGAAGTTGGCTTGGTTGATCTATAGAGTTTGTTTGAATAGAGATGTTTAAAGATAAGTATGGTGATTAGAGCATGTGCAATAGGTCTCTAAGATGTGATATATGCTTTGAGAGCTTGTATGAATAAGTACAATTCATCTGGTTGTCCTTTTTTCATCTATCCACTTGGAGTCCAGTGGCAGAAAATATAAGTAGGTCATTTGATGATTTCATCATTACCATGTGTGAATGATTTAAGGGGATCTAGTCATATGGTTATGATCATAGTAGTCCCTAGTTTTTATTTTCCATATTGAAATTTATGAATTAGAGTGTGACCAAAGATATGAGGGTGAAAAGTTGGATTCTAAGATAGATTTCACTATTTTCCCATAGCCAAATTTGCAATATGACCATAAAGATCTGAGTAATCAATTTGATGATAGGATATCTCCCACATGTGGATGTTTTAGGATAAGTTGATCATATGGGTTTGTTCAATTTTGGACCTAGTTTATTTGTGCTAATTGTTAAATCATGTAATATAGTGTATCAGTAGATATGCATGTGCAAAATTGGGCTCCCAAGCATTTTGACTATGTTTTCCCATAGCCAATTTTGCAATGTGGCAAAAAGAGCCAAGTGAGAATTTTGATGGTGTTGCATCTTGCATGTGTAAAGGTGTCAAAAGAAACTAATCATATGGGTTTGTTTAGTTTTGATCCTAATTTTTTTCACTAAATTTGAGATCATATGTTGAAGTGCAACGTAAGTTATGCAGGAGTAAATTTAGTCTCCCAAGCATATTTTGACATAGTTGGCTCTGTGATAGAATATTTTGAGAAGGAACTTTAATGGTGTTATATCTCACACATGCAAGGGTTTCAGAAGTAGTGTGTCACTTGGTTGGATTATCCTATGTGAGGAGATCATCTAGTCCAAATTTGAGATTTAGCATCAAATTGTAAAATAAGTTATTAAGGATCAAAAATGGCTACTCAGGCAGATTGATAGGGTCCCCATAGTCATTTTTGAAAGTGTTAAATCTTGAGCAAGATCAACGGTGCACATGGCTTCAATATGTCAGGAGATAGAAAGATGAGGATAGGTTCATGATGTTTAATTACTAAACAAAGGTATAGAATAAGGATCTAATGATGAGTGAGAGTTTGTATGATTGATCGAATGGTGAGCATTGATCATTAAAGACCTAGTTGATTCATAGAGATTGATGGAGCATGTGGAGTCAACATTTCAAGGATGCATGAGATGAGGTCAAAGTGACAGAGGTTTAATATCTGAGCATTGGTGCCTATGTGTTAAAGATCAAATAAAATTGATGGAGCCTATTGATCTAAGCTAAGAGGACACAAAAAGTGAGGATTATGTTCAGTGTTTAAATGTGACCATTTCCATTTGAATATTTGAATTTTCTAAGGGAAATACTAGTGTCTAGTCTTGGACCATATCTTTTGATACAAGATGAATTTGTTATTGCATTAAAAATAAAATATATATAGGACTGTAAGGCACATCTAGCTATATGGATTTGAATATATATATATATATATAAGTGTTTACAAACAAAGATATTGAGCTCTAAATTTAACTATGTTTTTTATTATGTTCTGCATTGAGTATAAACAATGCTTAAGAAGTTGATTGTATGTTCGGTAATGGTTTTTTTATGTATAAGGTATCTATTTGAGTTCATTAAGAATACATACAGGTGAGTTAAGATGTCTATGATCTTTTAAGGATGTCTTAGGGGACATAAGGAGTGGACCTATGTGTTAGTAAATGGTCTTGTGTTCCTATTATGCTCAGATAAGTGTCAAATAGTTGAATGAGTCTCCATAGGACCTAAAAGTGACTTAGGCCTATTTTGAAAGAGAGCTATGCTTAAGTGTAACCCATATGAGATGCCTTAAGGATGAAGACATGTTTTTTGGTTGACAAGGAAATATTATGGAATTGTTAATTCATGATTGATCTATATATAGTAGAACCAAATGTGTTGGGTTCTAGACTTGTTTGTGAGAAGTCTAGGAGAGATTGGAGAGAGGCTTGTGTGTGTGTTTTGTGGAGTGAAGGAGGGGTATAGTGACCTAATAATGTGTTAAAGAGAATAATATATTGAGGATAGTGTGTATGACATGTAGGTCATGATTCATCTATTAAGATAGTACTCTTGTAGTTTATGGAAATGTGAAGAGGTTTGAGTGTGCAGATGAGGACAATTTGAGTGAAGAAGGAAAGAGTTTGTGACATGCCTATGTGAGAGGCATATTTGAGATATATATTTTGTGTAGTTTTTAGATAATAAATAGATCCATCATTAGGTGTTGAACACATCAGCTCTAAGGTGGAAGTGTTATTCTCAAGGAGGGTCTAAAGGACTTGATTTTCCTTAGGGGTAGTTGCTCCTTGTGAAATAGGGTTTCACTAAAGACCTTTGATCAGAAGGACTTGATCAAGGTTGTAGGTTAGATGGACTTGAATGAAGGTTCTTGTTCATCTTATAGGATAATAGCCCATGTGTTTGTAGGCTTGAGAGTGGGTTTTATTCCCCAAATGGGTTTCCCACATAGATCTTGTGTTGTGTATGTGATCTTGCATTATGTTTATTATTTACAACTATGAATGATTTGTATGCTTCATAAAAGCTTGTGTTGAATGCTTAAGTAGTTACAAGGGTTTGTAAATTGAATTGTTTTCCATCACTGATTTACCCTCCCCTCTCTTAGTGGATTTACCTATAACAATTGGTATCAAAGCAAGGTCCTTTCGTAAAATCTTGATAGCTTAAAGGTGATCCAAGGTATAATGACTAGTTAGAATATGCAAGGTGGTTTTTGTATTAATCAAGCATTGATGTTCGATGGATCGAATTATACTTTTTAGGGTGCTATGATGAGGACATAAATTATGTCCTTAGGGTTTTGTGTATGGAAATATTTTTTGGATGATTATGTTGTTCCTATTATTCCTCCATCTAGTGTTGCAGACAAGAAGTTTTTTGAGAATAACTCTAAGGCAATGAAAACCATCACTTGTGGTCTTACAAAATCCAAGCTCACTAAAATAATTCATTGCACATCTACCAAGGAAATATGGGATAAATTGAATACTATTTTTGAAGTAGATTCAAAGGTTAAGATTGAAAAGTTGTAGACTCACAGAAGACAATTTGAAAGTCTCAATATGAATGAATAAGATAATGTGGCATCCTTTCTACAGAAAGTTGATGAGATTGTGAACATCATTCAAGGTCTTAGAGAGAATATTGAAGAGACTACTATTGTTCAAAAGGTATTAAGGTATCTATCCCCCAAGTTTGAACTAAAAGTATCTTCTATAGAAGAGAGTCATGACCTTACTCAGTTGAAGATGGATCAATTGCATGGCACCCTTACTGTCTATGAGATGAGGAAAAATGGTGATATACCTCCGAAGAAGGAAACAACTTTCAAGACTAAAATTTAAATAAACAAGAAGTTCTAATGTAAGAAAGTCAAGGAGGATGACATTCTTGATATTGATGAGGATGTACTAATTACTTTGATTTCAAAAAAAATGAGAACAGATTCAGGCAAGTATAAAGGTAAGATACCCTTCAAATGCTTCAATTGTGGTGAGATAAGACATTTGCTAATAAGTGCCCTCATAAGTATAAGAAGGATGATGATGAATAGCATGATCAATGTCATGATGATGGAAAGAGATATTTTAGGTTTGATAGAAGCAAAAAGTGATTTAGAAGGTTTGATAACAAGAAGAATTACTTCAAGGACAAGAAGAGTCTCTACACCAAAGAAGATTATAGCTCATCAAATGAGAGTGAAGATAGTGACTCAAAATATGATCATGAAGATGATGGTTCTATTGAAGATGAAGTTATGTTCATGGCTAAGGAATAAAGTTGCTCACAACAAAAGGGGTCTACTTTGAGTGATTTAGATGATGATGAAGATGAGGTGGACTATGAGACTGCATTGACAAATTCTCATGAAGAACTAAAGATTGAGAAGAAGATCAATAAGAAGATGAAATCTAAACTCAAGTAATTTGAGAAGTAATTAAGTGTATTTGAGGCAAGAATGGATGAAGATGCCAAGGAGCATGAATATGTGGTCAAACATCTCAGTTCTTAATTGGAAATTCTATCTACAAGCCTAAAAGCTAAAGAAGATGAATGTGTAAGGTATGTAATTGAAAATAAGTCATTGAAATCTGAGTTAGAGAAGGTATCTAGTAAGGTAATGTCATTTTAGATATTTGAAAAGAGATCAAGTGATCTACATAACACTCTAAATGATCAAAAGCATGCAAGTGATAAGACTGGTCTTGAATACAAAGAAAAACTAGAGGCTAAAACTCAAGACAAGATGAAGACTATTATGAACAAGGTGGATCAACCTTTGAAGACAAATCATTAGACAAGGAATGAAAGTGCTGGTAGAATGAATACAAAATAGATCAGACAACCAAATGTCATGAGCTATGTAAATTTCAATGATTACTACTATACTTGTAAATAGTTTGGATATAAAGATAGAAAATGTAGAAGACCTATTAAGAATTAACATACTTAGAACTATGATGGGGGTCATAAGTCAAAAGGTGTAAGAAAGGTTGAGTGTCTCAACTATCATGATGTGAGACACTTTACAAAATTTTATCCATTCAAGATAAGAAAAGCTGAGTTTCTTTCAATAAATATTAAGTACTACAATTTTTATGAACTTGGACATATTACAATATATTGTCCAAATCTAGAAAGGTAGAAAGAGATTTTTGAAAAAAAATTGGTGTGCTTAAATTTTGAATAGATAGGTCACATTGCTAGATTCTGCAAGCAAAGGCCTACAAGACAAAATGGGTTTTATCAAGCTCCTAAAGTGCAAGACAAAAGGCAAGTGACTCATGGAGACCAAAGGTGGTAAGTATGAGTCATGATGAGGCTGCAAGTCCAAGTAACACATTTTCTATGGTAGAGAATGCTTCAAAAGTTGAAGATTCCCAAGAGGTCTCATTGTCTACTCATGTTGAAAATAGAGAGATTAAGCTCAAGGAGAAGATCGAGGTACTAGTTGAGGCTAACTCAAATGTAAGTATGGATCCAAGTGAACATCTTGATATTTTTGAACAAGTGCCTAGTGATGAGAATCTAAGCTACAAGGAAGATTCTTTAGATGAAGAGGTATGCCATGAATCCATGTTATCTTTATGTATTGATAATCCAATCATAGAACAAAATGAGAATGTTGTTGTAGTTAAAGAAGTTATTTCTTTAAAGCTAAAGAAGAAGAAGAACCATAAGTATCATATGTGCAAGGAGGAAGAGGAATATGAGGAGTTGTATTTATTTTAGAGCATTGAGGTGTAGAGGGTGTCTCTATCTATTCTTATTAAGAGACTCCTTTCAAGGGGAGAAGTAAGTGTTGTGCTATTTTTTCAGTTAGAACAGTCTAAAGGGTTAGATTGAAGGTTCCAAGATGGCAAAGGAGGATTTGTGATTTGTCAAATTAATCTTTCTACATAGAAAGCTCTGTTGACCTTATTCTAGCATGCTCCAAGTGGTTTTATGATCTAAAGGTTTGTTGAAGTCAATTTGGAGATTTTTTTTAGCTCTCAAGTTTCCCAGTTTGTGTTTAAGATCTTGCATGCCCTAAAAAGGGTTATAGGAAGTCAAGGTTCCCAATGGTTTGGAAGCTCAAATATTGGTCCAGATATGTTTAATGGTTGTCTCTAGGTGTACAAGAATTTTTAGAGGTGAACGTTGATTGGAAGGTGCAATGTTGACTTTATTTATTTTGAGATTTGAGGGTCTTAGGCTCTGCTAGAAAGTGTTCTACATTATGAGTTGAGGTCTGAGGATTCTTAATTTTTTTAATGGGCTAAATGGGTGGTCAAATAAATATTCACATAATTTTGAAGGTTTGTGGTTCTCAAGTTATTCTTTTTTATGTCAAAATAGAGGGCTAATTGGCTAGTAAGTTTGTGAAGGAAGTATGTTGCAAAGGATGAGCTTGTTATTTAAACTGGTGTGCTCAAACGGAATATAAAAGTGCTCTAGATATAAATTTTTAGGTCTTGAATATGTGTCTATAGAAATTTGTGGGCTTTGCAAGTTCCAGGTAGGGCTACAAGGAGTCTAGACTAGCATAGTCTTGAAGATGTATTCTTTGTTCAGTTTCTCAAAAATAACAAGGTATGTGTGTTTCAAGGTGAGTTCTTAAGATGGTCTAGTGTTTTTTCCTATTTAGTGAGTGGCATGATGATATATTGGTGGTCATGGAAGTGTCTTGAGAAAGAAGGCCAATAATCCTTCATGGTGTTTCCTAATGGTATGTAGAGATCTGAAGTTGCTCAAGTGATGCAATTACTCAAAAATCTTAGGGGGAGTCCCTCTCAGATGTCTCTTGGTAAGTTTCATCATATTTTAATGTTTTGTGTGTTCTGTCTTCATGGTTTCAGTGCTTGGTTGAAGTAAGTGTTAGCATGGAGAAAGAAGGATGTTGTCTAGGCAAGAAGAGATAGGCTCAAAGTAAGGGGGAGTTTATATCATCTTTATAATATGGTCCTTTCATATTTTGATAATCATTTCAAGTCCTTAGGATCATTTGGTTCCTACTTTATCATTGTGTTAAAGGGGGAAAAAGTTCTTATTGAGGGAGTCCTATTGAGGGAGTGCTTGAAGGGAGATAAGGTGAGTTGTATATTGTTATAAATGATGTTTCTTGACATCAATGACAAAGGGGGAGATTATTGGAGAGTTGTTAATGATGTCATGGTGATGTCCTAGTGAGTGGATGATATGATTTGATAGCCTAAGTGACAATGATAAAGTGAGCAATGTGCTTGTCATACTATGTTTGAATTTGGCTTGTTTGATCTTTAGAGTTTACTTTATTATAGATGTTTAAGGATAAGTATGGTCACTAAATCATGTGAAAGAGGTCCCTAATATTTTATATATGATTTGAGAGCTTATATTCATAATTAGAATTCATCTGGTTGTCCATATTTTTCATCTAGACATTTGGAGTCTAGTGGTAGAAAATATGAGTAGGTAGTTTGATGACATCACCATTGCCACATGTGAGCGAGTCAACGGGAGTTGGTCATATGGTTGTAATCATAGTAGTCCCTAGTTATTATACACCAAATCTTAAGTAATGAATCTAAATGTGGTCAAATATATGAGGTTGCAAAGTTGTATTCTAAGATATATTTCACTATTTTCCCATACTTAGCCAAATTTGCAATATGGCCAGAAAGAGCCAAGTAAGTAGTTTGATGATAGAAGATCTCAAACATTTGGATGTTTTAGGAGAAGGTGATCATATGGGTTTATTTAGTTTTAGACCTAGTTTATTTATGATGATTTTTAGATCATGCGATGTAGCGCATCAAGAGATATGCATGTGCAAAGTTGGGCCCCCATGTATTTTGACTGTTTTTCCATACTTAGCCAATTTTGCAATGTGGTAGAAAGAGTTGAGTGAGCATTTTTATGGTGTTTTATCTTTCACATGTGAAGGTGTCAAGAGAAACTAATCATATTAGATTATTAAGTTTCAATCCTAGCTATTTTTCTCTAAATTTGATATCATGCATTGAAGTGCAACAAAAGTTATGCAGGAGCAAAGTTGGTCTCCCAGACATATTTTGACATAGTTGGCTCTGTGATAGAAGTTTTTGAGAAGGCACGTTAATGGCATTATATTTCACATGCATGAGGGTTTTAGGAGTAGTGTGTCACATGGTTATATTCTCCTATGTGAGGAGATCATCTGGTCTAAATTTGAGATCTTACATCAAAACACAGAAGAATTTATTAAGGATAAAAATGGCTACTTAGGCATATTGACAGGGTCCCAATACTTAGTCATTTTTGAAAGTGTTAAAGCTCGAACAAGATCAATGGTGCATGTACTCCAATATTTTAGGATAAATCAAGATGAAGATAGGTACATGATGTTTAATGATTGAGAAAATGTAAAAGATAAGGATCCAATGGTGAGTGAGCATTCATATAATTGATCTAATGGTGAGCATTGATCATTAAAGACCTGGTTGATCTATAAAGATTGATATAGCGCATGGAGTCAACATTTCAAGGATGCACAAGATGAGGTCAAAATGATAGAGGTTTAATGTTTGAGAATAAGCACCTATGTGTTAAATATCAAACACAATTGATGGAGTGTATTTGATTTGCGCTAAGAGGACATGAGATGCGAGGATTGTGTTATATGTTTAACTATGACCATTGCCATTTGAATATTTGAATTTGCTAAGGGAAATACTAGTGTCTAATATTTGGATCATATCTTTCTATAGAAGATGAATTTTCTATTGTAGTAAAAATAAAATATGTAGAAGACTCAAAGGCACATCTGTCTATATGGATTTGAAGATCTAGAAGTGTGTACAGATAAAAATATTGAGATCCAAAGTTAACTGTGTTTTTGATTATGTTATGAAAGTGACTTGAGAAGGATATTCAAGCTTATGTAGATGTTGTTTCAATTTTTCATGGTGAATTGTCTATTGGGGAGTGTTTTAAAATCCATGAGGATGCTCTATGAGTTTTTTAGAGGTGTGATCAATCTATCTTGATTATGAACAATGCTTAAGAATTTGACTGTATGTTCGGTAATGGTGTTCCTGTGTATAAGGTCTCTATTTGAGTTGATTAAGCATAAGTAAAGGTAAGTTAAGATTTTTATGATATTTTGAGGATGTCCTAAGGGACATAAAGAGTAGACCTATGTGTTTATAAATGTTCTTGTGTTCTTATTATGCTTGGAGAAGTTTCAAAGAGCTAAATGGGTCTCAATATGACTTAAAAGTGACTTAGGCCTATCTTAAAAGAGAATTGTGCTTAAGTGTGACCCATATGAGATGCCTTAAGGATGAAATCATGTTTTGTGGCTGACAAGGAAATATTATAGACTTGTTAATTCATGATTTTTCTATATATAGTGGAACTAAATGTGTTGGGTTCTAGACTTATTTGTGAGAATATTGGGAGATATTGGAGAGAGGCTTGTGTGTGTGTGTGTGTGTATTATGGAGTAGAGGGGTATAGTGCCCTAAAGATGTGTTCAAGAGAAAATCATATTAAGAAATATGTGTATGACCTATAGGTCATGATTATTCCATCAAGATAGTGCTCTTACATTTTATGGATATGCGAAGAGGTCTGAGTGTGCAAATGAGGACAATTTAAGTGAAGAAGGAAAGATTTTGTGACATGCCTATGTGAGAGGTCTATTCAAGATATAGAATTGTGTAGTTGTCATATAATAAAGATATCCATAATTAGGTATTGAAGACATCATCTCTAAGGTGGAATTGTTCTTCTCAAGGAGGGTCTAAAGGAATTAATCCTCCTTAGGGGTAGTTGCTCCTTGTAAAATAGGGTTTCACTAAATACCTTTGATCAAAAGTACTTGATTAAGGTTGTAGGTCAGAAAGACTTGACCAAAGGTTCCTAATTAGATGGAATGTATTGGTCTCTTATTTTTTATCATCTTATAGGACATTATTCCATGTGTTCATAGGCTTAAGAGTGGGTTTTATTCCTTAAGAGGGTTTCTCACATAGATCTTGTCTTTTTTATGTGATCTTGCATTATTTTTATTGTTCATTGCTATGAATGATCTATATGATTCATAAATTCTTGTGTTGAATGCTTAAGTAGTTAGAAGGGTTTAGAAATTGAATTAGATTGTTTTCCATCACTAATTCACCCCCCCCTTAGTGGAGTTTACCTCTAACATTCTCTATGAGGAGTGTGGATCCATATTTTAAAATCATAGGTAAGGTACGATCATGATCATCTTATTTTGATATATCTTCTTTTTGTTCTTCCCAAAGTTTTGGATAGTGTGATGAATTAGAATCCACCATCTCAGGTAAAAGCCAAGTAGTAAACACCTTTGGAAACTCAAGATCAAGATGCTCAAACATTTGATGTTGTTTTGAAGAGATGCTTGTACTGGATATAAAACTTGGGCTAGATGGACCTTCTACATCATGAGGGGATGAGCAAACTTTCCCACTTAAGAGAATTTGAAATAGGTTTTCACTCAAAGTCTTATCTTTTTCTTTACTTTTTCCCTGATCAATGAGTGCCTAAAAGAGGTTGTCACTTAAATATCTTAATGTTTCATTTTTATTGTGACCAACAAAGTTTTCCTACTCTCCAAATTAGGTAGAAGGATTTAATGAAAAATCAAAGTCTTGATTGTGATTGCCAATGGGAAATCCATATCCTAGGCATATTTTATAAGTGATTCTTCATTCTAAAACTCATCGAGGCATATGACCAAATTTTATTGGTCCAAATCAATGAGTTCAAGATGGCAAAAGCATAGGGAATAATGAGGGTTTGCTTCAAGATAAGAAGCTCCAATGGTTAAGGTCAAAATGGCATTAGAATCAAATAGGCATGTGTCAACAAGCTCATCGAAAAGGCTATAATGGGATTGTACATGAATATTAAGAGTCTTATCATTGGTTGATTTAGAAGAATCACAATCAAATGTTATAAGGTCACCCCCAAGCAGTATAAATCTAAGACTATGATTCAAATTAGGTACTCCAACTGATAAGGGTTCTATAATTCCTTACACTCATGGGTAAAGGCCTTTTCCTATATAATCAAAATGATCCATGATCTGATTAGGGATAAGATACTTTAGATTCTAAAATTAATTAGCAAGGCCTTCAAAATATAACTAGTCTCCCTCAGTAAAAGCCTCTTGATCTTTCTTTGGCATGATAGCAGGTATAAAAACCATAGGTCATTTTTGTTGCTTCTTCTTTAGTTGTCAAATCATGTTAGGTCTGTTAGGATTCTTTGAAGGTTTAGGCTTACCAATTTTTTTTTAGATTTTTAGGTAACTTTTCAATATGGAAGGAATCCTTAATACTACATGTGGAAATGCCCACATCTTTAATAACAACTTACTTCACAAGAGTTATGAGAAATGGATTAGCCAAAGTAGAAGGGAGATTACTAGGGTAAATATAATTGGATGGAGGTGGATGTGAAATTATAGCCTTGTTCTTATTCGTAATGAATTCATAACTTGGATAATAGTTATAATTACATAATTGGGCCTCAATATGTTTTCAATACTCATAAGGTTGTTGATAAATGAGAATAGTAAGCTCAATCCCATCATTAGGAAACTTAAGGCATTAATACAAGGTGGAGGGAATTGCCTGTACTTCATGGATCCAAGGATGACCAAGAAGTTTGTTATAATGAAATTCAATAGCCGTAATATGAAGCAATGTATGATGTGAAATGGACCCAACAATGATTGGCAACCAAATAGTACCAGTAGAGTCCCTTTCAATGTTGTTGTAAGCCTTGATGGTAATCATCTCTAGCTGAATATCTTTTGTAGTATAGCCCAATATTTATACCAACTTAAGAGATATGATGTTTATCCCTGAACCATTGTCTATAATAACATGTTTGATATTATGGTTTTCAATGATTACTTTGATGTACAGTGGGTTATTATGGCTTGGTCTAAGCGTAGATATGTCTTTTTGATCAAATGTTACTTAATGAAACAAAGACAGATGTCCCACAAGGTTCTAGAACTGTTTAGGATTTATATCATTGGGAATAATGTATTTTTGTAAGAGATTGTTTAGGATAGTTTTATGGACTTTAGATGTCTGTAAGAGATCCAAAATGGAAATCTATGCATGGATTTTACTTAATTAGTCTGATAGATTATAATGATTTTCAACATTAGGATGAGTCAAATTAGTTGTAGCTATAATAGTAGTTGGCTTTGGATTTGTTGGTATAATGTTCACATTGGGTTCTATGGAAGAAGTAGGCAAAGGGCCCTAGAGAGTAACTCACAAGAATCTGGTTATGATTGTGCAACCTAGAGGTGGTGGGGAGCCAATATAATTATAAGATTAAACCAAAGGGCCTTAGAAGGTGACTCACAGGTGTCTAATTGCATCACCACATTTTTGAGTAAACAAGGAACCATTATAATTAGAAGAAGGGCATTGTCTATAAATAGTAACCCATGTAAATGGAGTTACAATAGAATTATGCAAACTTGATGTGGTGTTACTAGAGAGAGAGGGTGTTGAACCTATAATGATGGGTCTCATACTACAAGGAGCACAAGATGGTTCATGTGGTTTGATAGTAATATTAGTAATATGGGTTGAAAAAATGCATCCCAAGGTATTGTTATAATTATAAGGCATGTTGATTATGATTTTGACCCTAATTTTGGTTTTGATTTTGCCTCTATCCTTGATTTTGTCCTTGATTTTTATTGTTCTTTGGTGGTGATTGATTATGTCAAGGAAAGGGGTCCTTGTAGATTCCCATATACTGATTTGTGTCATGATTAGGGTCCAACTTAATATCAACTTCACCACTCTCAATGAGATATTCAATATATGTTATAATTAGATGCAATGATAAGCATCGTGACCAATAACATGATTTTTTTCATTTTCTTTGTGCCAATCTAGTTTCGATTGATCTTGAGGAAATGGCCTTGGTACTGTCCATATAATCAGTTTAGCTACTATGAGATTTTAGAATACTATTTTAATTAGCTCCCCCAATTTGCTAAAGACCCTGAAACCATCATGGTTTGTTCTTAATGGAGGTTATCTCTATAAATTAGGTAATGGCTTAGCTAATTGTACATTTGGGGATGGCAAAGACTATACCATTTGTATGTGCCTTATTTTAGTCACCCCATTTCCAACCATGTTCTTGTTCTTGTTAAATCCTTTAGGCTTATCTTGTTCAACTATCTAACTAAAATATGGGGTTTGATTTGACATTTGACCCTACACAAAGATCTTGACAAGGCCTTTTGCAATAAGATCTTTCTCAATCTGTATACCCTTGTCTATAATCTCCTCAAATGAATTAGCATAAGTTAATCATAGATTATGTGCAACCTCAAGATGTAAGTTCTATGAAAATATATCTAGCAACTATTTGTCTTGTAAATTATGTTGGAAGCAACTCGATAATGCTCTCCATCTTTGTAAATATGTGGTAAAGCTTTCTACATCTCATTGTTTGGCTTTGCACAAGTCAGTAATGGTTAATTCATGCTTTATGTTATATGAGAAATGGTTGAATTTTTTTTAGATAATCCATTCCAATCTTTAACTGATCCCTTGGGTAACTTAAGTAGCCAATCTAAAGTTTGTCCTACTAAACTTCATGAAAACAATTGAAGTAAGAACATGCTAATGTAAGCAACCTCTTGGAATAATACCAAAAATGCCTAGATATGTTCATGTGGGTCACCCTTTCCTTTATATTTATCAAATTTGGGTGCCTCAAAATGAGGAATAAAGGGGACTTAGATAATGCTTAAATCAAATGGATATAGACATATCTTGTCAAATTTGTACTTTTTGATACTATTTTTAAGTCTCCAAACGTGACATAATCTCCTTCATGGAGTTCTACTCTTGCATGTTTGGTGCATTTATGGGTGGAATATAGGTCTTTTGGGGTGGAATGTGCCCCTATTATTGTTGTTGGGGTGGAATGTAACCCTATTATTTTTTTTCGGGTAGAATGTGATCTTATTATTGCTATTGGGGTGGAATGTGCCCCTGTTGTTGTATAGATTTATGATGGTTGTACACCCTACGTTATGTGAATTGGTTTTGATTTATCCCTAGAATCAAGTAAATAGGTTGTTGATTCCTCATAATCTATTTCCTTGAACTATATGTGCTTTATTGAGATGAACTAGCCAAATTATATTATGGGATTTCCTTGATTTGAACTAAATGTTTGAGTCTCTACATTGTTAAAGTAACAAGAGGTCCTTGATGGTTAAAAATGTGTGTTTCATGTCTAGCGAAACATTTTTCACAACCTCTTGTGTCTTTTTCTATTCATTTGAGACACCTTGATTGATTGTTGAGTTCTCAATCAATATTTGTTGTGTAGGTTCAATCATATTTCTTTGTTCCTTAGAAACATCATTATGGATTGAAGTAGAAACTAGAGAGTCAGTTAAGTCTATAATAATTTAATCAGCATACCATTGACTTATTTTCTTAATCTTGTTAACAAGATCTTGATCAACTAGTTTTGACTCTATAAGTATTTACTAACACTTATTAGAGGAAGCAAGTATGTTTAATTATGCATAAGGTTGCTCTTATTTTTATTGTTCTCCTTCCCTAACTAAAGTCTACAATTGATCCATAGGAAAATTTGAGGGTAGTCTAGCACCAAATTCTATCAACCTAAGGAGTGCTTCATCTTGGTTCTCTTGATATTTAGTATAATCCCCCTCGGATCCTATAGTTGTAGGAATGTCCTCAAAGATAATAGAATGATCTTGTTTACCATAAAAATGCTCATCCTCACAGCTAGGGAAATACGGGACCCCATTATGAGTGAACCTTTGAGTCATGTCTAGAAATGGTTATTCTATACATTTGACTAGATTTGGATCAATGTTTTATAAACATTTTAAACAAGGTATGGATTGTGATCCTTATTCCAAACAAATGACTAAGGTACCAAAGAGACTAAAAAAGAGGGTGGCTTGGAACCACACACAATTAGAATAATGTGTTCACAAAATTACTCAACCTTGGGTAGGGTTTAGATTGTATGAATTGGAAGAGGGTATGATAACTCAAAAATCCTAAAGTGTTACTAGTACACTAAAAAATAGACTTTTAAGATACGTCAATATCATAAAAACGAGTTCAAATTTGCTGAGTTGTTACTAGAAAATTATAATAAATCCCTTCAAATTAGGAAGGTGATAATATAAACTAAGAAACTCATGTTTTGGAAACATGCAAGAATTTCTAAGTATAAAACTAAAACCAAATGGGTAGCACAATGTTGCCACATGGTAATAAGAATGGTATTATAAAATATGTTTTAAGACTCAAAGTGTGAGTGATATGCAATATGAATTGAGTCCACCAATGATGATGATGTGATGATTAGTCTATAAATGACCTTCAATTCAAATTAGAAATTGAACCCAAGTTCCCTCAAGTCAAGTGTAAATGGTGAACCTAATTTAACACATCAACCTTATGAACTTAGAAAAGTGCAATTTCAAATTTAAACTATCAATGAAGGACTTTAAGAAAATTTGGAAAGTGTTCTATACTCAAATGGGTATCATAATTGTGCCAATTAGATGATATGACACAATGTTTAAGATGACAAATTTGAACAAGAAAAAGATTGATTTTCACTTGGATAATGTAACCCCTCCTTGTTCAAAAAATTATGGAAAATGTGTTTGGTTTTGACATTTGGTTTACAAGAAATTTTTGACTCAAATCAACACCAAGTAATCTAAGATCAAATTATAAAAATATAACTAACTAATCATCCTAAGCCCTAAACTGACAAGGTGTGGTAAAGTGGGGTTGACTAAACTAGCAAGTTTTGTACATTTCTAGATGGATCTTTTATGTACCAACATTCACGTTATGCACACAAGATAAGAAAATGTCAATTGGGTTCATGTTAAATGTCTTGTTGTGAAAAGGTCTAGTCCTTTTTCACAACCACTACATACATAACTTGTTCAGTTTAATGTGATGTCAAATATGATCATATGTCTTGGACTTAGCCTCTACTAACATAGATGGTTTAACCGTTCAAACCATTATCTCATTGAGGGGATCCCAATTTATATACCTCCTCATGGAGATGGGTTGAAGATGATTCTGAGAGATGAAGCCTTGGGTAAAATCTTCCCTATAGAACTTATAGGAGGTAATGAAGTCCCCCTCACAAGCCAAGATGCAAAAAAAATAAAAATTAAGTAAAAGAGTTTTAAGGTTGTTTTTATATCACTCAAGCTATGAGGGTCTTTGGGAGAGCCTTCACAACATCTCTTTTACACATTTAGACTAAGGAAATTTGTAATGAAGATGACACTTTTGATCCCACAAGTTCCCTAAAAGGGATGGGGAAAGCATATACGCTCAACTTCTTTTTTGCTCTAAGAAATTTAAACTAAGCAAACAATGATAAATGAATTACTTAAAACAAAAATTTGAAGTGAGTTTGATTTTAAATCACTAAATTGAAATGTTTGGTGGTGTCCTTGGCCCTTGGCCTTAAGTTAAAAAAATGTTTTAAATAAAAACTACAAAACATTCAACATAAACAAGTAATTTTTTCTTAAGCACTAAATAATATTCTCCCAATTCTTTTTAAGCACCCAAATTCAAATGTGTGAGATTTAAATCATGCAATCTTATTTTAAACTGAAATCCAAATGTTTGAATCTAGCCTAGTTCATTTTAAACACCAAGTTTAAGTGTTAGAAACCATTTAAGCATGCAAATTAATGTTTAATGTTTTCCTTGACCGTAATAAAACAAGAGAGTAACCCCTTGCTTAGAATCACATTAAAGTGTTAACAAATGAAGTTTGATTTTGAGCTCTTGGGTTTTGGATTTAATTTACCATAGTGACCATCGACGATCAAAGGTGATCGTCACCAGTTGCAAGAAAACTATTATAGATTGGTTAAGATAACCATTAATGGTTGGAAGAATCATCATCGATCAATGAAGACCATCAATAATGACCTATCGACCTGAAGGCAAAACCATAAAAGATAAACACATTAAGTTACGCAATGGTTAGCAAAAATCTTAATAAAACTTGCAAAGCAAGGATTAGATAAAGAAAACATAATTTAACAAAATCAAGAAATAATAATTAAAAACTTTAAAAAGATTCAAACTCCTATTTCAAGATTTGGTTAAAAAAATTATTAACTTAAAGGTAAATTAATATCATATTCTAAAAATTTAGGAGAAAACACATGGTTTTTTAAAAAAATCATCAAAAATGGATTCTATATGACCCCAAACTAAGCTCTGGAAGATGGTTTATTAGCTTGCTACCCTACATAGTGATCGTCAATGGTTTTGAGATGCACATAGTGACCGTAGTCATTTATATATGACTGCCACTGGTTATTTCTTGACTATTACCAATTATTTCATGACCCTTGCCAATTACAAAAGACCACTACTGGTCTCTGTGTAAACTTGAGTGAACACAAAAATGGAAAAAAACTAAACTAAAACTCCAATCTAAATATTTTTAAGCATTTATTCAAAGATTTTAGATTTTCATCTTGGTCTCCTTGGTATTTTGGGATGCATTCAATCCCACTGAGCATGCCAAAATGTAAGATGGAATACAAAGGTTGTTAGTCAAACATTAGTCAATAAATCAAAGAAAAATTCATAAAGAACTAATCAAATTAAACCAATATATTCATATGGGTATTGATGATGATAAAAAGATACAAATGAAATAAATTAATCAACCATTACCTTCCCAAATGACTCCATTATTCAAAAGTGGCTCCAAGTGTGTTCCCCCCTTAATCTAGAGCTCTAGTCTTTGTCAACAATGACATCTTTTCTCTTCCATTGCCTCAAAAACTCTATACATAACCTAGGCTCATGATATAAACTATCCAATATGCTTATCAATGAAGCTAATCCAAATGCAAATAACATAATAATCAAAACACAAAGGAATTGTGAAGGGATTTTAGCATTATAAGTTTACATAATTTAAGATTAAGAAATGATGCTCTATGCCCTTTTATTTATAGATTTTCTAGATGGTCTAAGATCAACCATGACCATCCATCTCAAGATTAAGATGTGTGGCCATGAATTATCCTAATATTTGTAATTAAATCTATAAATATCCTCATAATGATTTGGGTGGAAGGGACATTAATTAGGCATGGGTGCCCATAATTTAGATATTATATGCAGTTATGGCTTATGGATGCCACCCCAGAGATGATATCACTAGGTGATGCAAATATTAGGAATCAATTTCCAATATTTAAATAATCAATAACCTCCATGGAAAATCCACTTAAGCTCTTGATTTGAATTAACTAGCCTTAAACAAGATTAATCAATATTTGTGCAATTTTTTGGAAATTGGCCCTCAGTTAATCAAAATGGTTTGAAAGTCATATTATTGGGTCATAATTTGACTCAGAAAGAATTAGAAGGCATTGTTAGATGTGTTAGAATCATATTCCCATTTAGGATGTTTACAACACAAAATAACAAAGGTACATGATATTACTAATAGATTAGAAGAAAAGAGTGATCCAAAGCATAAAAAAGCCAAATCATCATTTTGACTCAAAATGAATTGATCAAAGTTAGGAATCACATAAAATTCATTGTCTCATTTAGGTATATTTTAGCCTAAATCATAAATTTTAAATGAAAAGTTTGAAGCATTTAGTGTGTTTTATTGATTTTGACCTAAAATGTGCATTTGAGTGCAATTTGAATAAGATTGACAAATTCAACATAAAAGGTGTTAATAATTGGATGTCCACCCTAAGGAGCATACAAAGTAAGCACATGAGTAAATAATTCCTTGTATTATATATGATTTCTTGGTATGAAGTTTCAATATGATATATCTCATAAAGTCTATTGAGAATGGACTTGTTTGTGTCCAAACTCTCAACACTAGTTATCTTGAGTAGCCTGATCTAGCTCTGTGAAGAAGATGTATGCATGAAGCATGATAAATATTTTGTGTTATAGGTAAATACAGACATAATTAAGTGTTATAAGCTAATTGAACATGGGAAATAAGCAAAGAAGTTTTTAGATAATATCAAAGGTCAAGTTTGAAGCTTAGCTCCTGCATAAAGAAACCTAGTGAGAAGATACAGGTTTGGTGCCTTAGTAAGATAATATTTATGAGAATTTTGTAAGGAAAGTTGGTAGTGTGAGAGAATATTATGGTTTTGTATGACATGAGGGTATAGTTTTGGATATAGTTCAAGAAGTTTTAAATCATGATATTAGTCTACATATGACTGGTAGTATAAGGCCTAGTATGCAAAGTGACCTATAGTGGCTAAATGAGAGGTCAAGATCATTTATAAAAAGTGATAAATATATTTAAAGCATTGAAATAGCTGTGATGGATTGTGTTAAGAATTTTTACCAAGTTTAAAGTCATAGCCTATAGGAGAAATCAATAAATTTAGTGGTAAGGTTGATTGTGTGCATAAAATGGGTGTTGCAAACCCAAGAAGAAGTTTATCATGCTCATTGGCACATTAAAAATTTTCATGAGATCTTTATCACTCCATGGTAATTGGGGAAGTTCCTTATCTTGAATTTCCTAGTGTTGGTTTTGGTGTTGAGGGTAAATCCTTTATGAATGATTGTTAAGAAGGTAAGGTAGTCAAAACCCTCCTAAAACCCTAATAAAGACTTGATAATAAATATATAATCGTTTATGGATTAGAATGGTCCTATTGACCTAATTTTATGTTTTTAACATGTAAAGGACTCTACAATTTTTACTCAAGTGGTTTTGGTTTGTCTTGATAGTGAGTATAAGCTATAGAAAACCCTTATTTTTAAGGATTTTGGTGTAGCAAGTAGGGTTGACCAGATCAAAGCATGTAAATGGATGGAGGATGATGTGTAATACTTATATTTTATTCCCATGAAAGTTTCTAATTAGGTTTATGACCAAAAATGTGCTAAACTAGTCATGAAATTTATCCTATCACTAAACTAGCCTAATGAACAAAATAATGAAAAAACTAGGTGAGAATGAGACTGAGATTAGGGATTGGTTGTAGAGGACTAGGGATGGATCCTAAGGAATGGGGTAATTATTCAAGACCTATCCCTCCTATCCCCTTGGTATAGAAGTGTTTATGATGCCTATACTCAGGAAAAAAGTTGTCATCAAATAATCTGTCTAACACAATGAAGTTTATGTAGAGTAATATAGTGAGATTGATATGTAATACCAATATTGATATATTACCATGTAATATTTACTTTTAAATATGATTTAAGGATGATGAAGGTTCACACAAACCCATTAGAAGATCATATAAGTGTTTTCACTGGTGTTCTATGACTTGATTTTCTTGACTATGTTTGTGGTGAAGACCAAAGCATTTTGGGAAGTATTTCAAGTCATAAAGAGCCTATATATATTATTTTATGTATGGGTTATGTGTAAAAGTTGTGTATATGGTTAAAATTTATAAGACAAACTTTTAGGTAGTGAGAAGGCCTAAAGGCGAGTAGACCTAATTAGATGGTTCAAGGTGTGAAATAGGCCAATTGGAGTTGGGGACCCAAGGTAAACTTATAATGGTTCTATTGGAGGAATTTATGAAGTTTTTCATCCATTTTTTAAGACAATAAGTGTTCCTAAAGTTCAAAGTGGTAACATGTGGATAAGACAAACCTAATTACATTAGGTCTCCATTGAGCCTAATTGTGGATTTGGTCCTTATGGACTATGACCATCTTATGTATTATTTTTTTCACTTATCAAACGTGTGTAGTGATTTATTTAAATCATAATCCAAGTATGGTGAGGTATTTGTCTGACCAAGATAGGTATGAGAAAGAATCAAGTACAAAGTCAAGGCCTAATAAGCCTATTTTGAATAGTTAGAGAATTGAGCTATTAAGTGAAGGAAATAATGTTCTGGAGAATAGGTTAAAGGCTTTAAAATAATCAAAGAGATAATATAAACATACTATTAGTATATAACTATTTTTATATAGGTGTTGAGAAAGGTCATTTGACCTAATTCTACTAAAGAGAGGGTTAACTGAGTGAGAAGGCCTAAGAGGATATTTGAGTGAGATTGAAGGGTAAAGAGTGAAAAATAAGGTTGTCATCTATGGTTAAGTTATAAATATGTGTTCTAAGGTGATTATATATTAGAGGTGACCTAGTTGGTTCTAAGTTACCTAGGGGGATTGAAGCCTCCGTGAAAGATAGAGCTTGTTGAAGACTAGTTGAGTGGGTGCCTAACTAGGTAGGGGTTGGATCTCCTTATGAAGTTGGTGCTTCACTAAACTTTGGATCTTGACATTATAGGATTGTATTCCATGTGCATGGTTTATTGGATTTTATTCCCCAATAGGGTTTCTCACAAATATCTTATGTTTTCTTGTGATATGCTTATATATTTATTTGTTTATGCATTAATCTTTTGTGTGAATGAATACTTCATAAAATGATGAATAGAATTAAATAAGATATTGTTAAGTAATTGATTCACCCCACCTTTCTTAGAAGCTAATTCTAATAGTATCATAAAAACTAAATATAGGTTAATCAAAATTTTGAATATTTCTCTCATTAAATCCCAATTTTGGAATGAAGTTATAACTATAAATGTTGATTCTAGAACTAGTATCAACTATTGATCTCTTAATTAGTTTTCCATGAATTTGAACCTGAATAAATAGTGGAAGTTTTTATTTAATAATGAATTATGGAGGTAAATATTCTTTATCAATATCTTTGATTATGTTCAAAATAGAATCAAATGAAGTTGTCATGTGTCTATAGTAACAAAATTATCTCATAACATTGCATATAATATATACATATAAGTTGGTTCCTTTTACAATAAATTTGAGAGAGATATCTTAGTCGATGTATTACAAAATTTCTCAATTAGATCATACCCTTTTGGTTGGGTGGTTTATCTTGAATTTTATGGAGTAGATGAAGGGGAATATTTATAATAGATGATTGAGGTTGGGTAGCTAATGGAGTTCGTTCTCATCTAGTTTGAAAAACATGGACATGAAATCATAAGATAAGTTGTGGATGAATGAGGGGTATGGAGAAAATCTAATATGGGTATATTGAGGGTGATTATAAATAAGTACAAAAGTCTAGGAGTAAGCTCTTTCACATATAGTTGTGATAAGAAGCAACTCAAACTAAAAATTACAAGTAATGAAAGCAAAGGGTATGATCTCATGACATAGTGTATCTTGACTCTATCCATAAGGGGTGGACTCTTCATTATAACCAAGGCCTATAGTTATAATTTTGGTTTAAGTAAATGAGAGATTTTGTCCCCAAATAATTATATTATTATCTATATCCAACCCATAGAAAGAGACGGGTTTAGGAGAAGAAGGAAAAGAGGAAATGTAAGCACAATAGGTGTACCAAAAGCATAAGAGTCCTTAATGTGTGATTAATTTTATCATTTAAATTAATTTTTTATCCATGTTTATACATAATGACTAACATAATAAAATGGAATATGATATGAAATAATAAAGTCTAGAATATGTTGTAACACATAATGGAGATATTCTTGTGTTAAACCCATTATAAATTAAAAATTAAAAATAATTCATGATCTAGTTCATACAATTAATCAAAATAAATGAAACAAATCTACTATGTAAGAATACAATCCAAGCAAAATATTGAGGATGAAGGGGTATATAGTCAAGGGTTTGGATTATTTATAGGCTCTAAGTACTTGCTCATTTATTAATTAGTGTCAGCCTAATATTTCAAAGAACTAAATATAGAGGTAGAACCATGTCTGGAGCCCACTAACCTAGTTTTAAGGGTAAGTTCAAAGTATCTTCCCAAGGCTAACCACTTACTAGTGCACTAAAAAATTAGATGAATGGAAAAGGCTTCATTTTGGTGTAAACAAATGGATCCTAAGAATTTATGATGTACCATGAGGCACATGGAAACTAAATCTTGCATTTAGCTATATTCAATGGCTATGAGTATTGGAGTAGAACCCATTTCACCACCATGTCTATAAATAGAACACCACGTATCCCTTCACAATGGTAACTAAGTAGTTTGAAAACTATCAAAACACAGTTTCTAAAATAAGAAAAAGAAAATTGAAAATAAAAAGTGAAATATTTTGGTGTATAGGAGACAAGAATTCAAGCTGAGGTCAAAAGAAAGAGTCTTTATGTCAATATTTATCCAAGGTGATATGATTTAAAAAAATTAGTATTAGATTACTCCAAGGTCAAAAAAAAATTAAATTTTTATGTTATAGATAATATCCAAGGTTAAGGACTATATTATTTTAATTTTAATAATTTATATAATTAAACTTAACACCTAGGACAAAAATAAACAAGCAACAAGAAGTGTTTGAATAAAATGTTGGCTCACCAAAATGTTTACCCCAAAATTAATTAGAATAAATAATTAAGTCCAATTAGAAAATCAAACTATTTAAATATGATATAAGAAGTTAAATAATATATAATACAATAAATGCATATATCTACATAATAAATAGAAGTAGTAAATTGATTTAAAAAAATAGAAACTAAGGCCAAGGTTAGAGAGATGTCCTTGCAAATTGATTTATTCCAAATTGTGTTATTCATTCACTAACTGTGATTGTTTGTAACTATCTATAAAAAATTGAAAATATATTTTTAATTAGAAATAGTGACTATGTATATTTTAGAATAAGGACACAAAAGGTAGACAAGGTTGTAGTGCATCAATGTCTATTATTGTGGCTTTGTCCAGGTAGACTTTGCACTAGATCTAAAAATCTAGGTTTGTCCATTCATGTCTATTTATTATTTGATTCTATGCATACCCTATTTGAATTTGTGGATGACCTAAAAAATAAAAACCTTAACCTAAATAAGTATACAAAATAAGATCAAATGCAAAAGGGGGAAAATTTTGGGGAAGTGGGATATGACTAAACTATCCTCTGAAAACCCCTTATTAATTGAGTGTTACCTACATATTTAAAATGGACCTTGAGCCAATGTAGTTATACATTTATGGAATATCATGTGAATGCAACTAGTACTATTTTATTATAATGCTTAGAAAATAATTCCCTTTCCATACAATAAAATAGTATTAGGCCTAGCTAGGGACTATGGTATTTTAACAAAATTAGAATAACAATCTTTACTCAAAAAATAGATTTTTTTCTCAATAAGAGATAGTAAGAGAACTAAGGGCTTCAAGTGTGAGCCTTGATATGATTTTATAGGCAAATATTTGGAATATTTTTTTATAATCGACCTATTAGTCTGTATGTGAGAGTCATTATGAAGTGTGTTATTTTGAAAAAAAGACTGTTAGAGCACTGTGAAAAAATTTGCACTACAGGATAAGGATGTAGTGTATCCTTATCTAACACTACACTTTTATCTAGAAGGGATAGAGGCTTGTGAAACCAAAGTGACAATGAAGTACATGTTGAATAGGTATGAATAGGGATAAAATATGGAAGTCTCAGAGATATGCACAATAGTTATGAGACTTTGAAGGCTTTGTTAGAGGTTATAGTTTACCAAAATGAATAATTGACCAAGCAAGGTAGATGTCAATAAAAATCATTATCATGTATTTATTGATTAAATTTCAATGTCTATAGTTAGAGTGTGTCCTATTCATACTTTTTATAAACTCTACCTTAGGTAGATGTGTTACCAATGTGTGATTTATCTTATGTACACAATAATTATACATAAAATTAATGTGATAATTATTATCACGTGTGTGTGTGAAGGGTTATGTGTAATTTGGGAAATGATCCCACCTCTTATTCCACCAATAATAATATCTCACTCACATTTTAATTTTCTTATATAAGGACCTTTTGTGTTCTTGTATAAATTAATGGATCTTAGAGTCATATCCTAAGCTAGTGGAGATGTAGTTGTTTAGAGAGTCATGCTCTAATGAAACCATTATTGGTTGTACATATACATTATATATTACACATAGTTAATACCATGTATCTTTCTTGGTGAATCTCTCTCTTGTTTGAATACTTTATGTTGATAGTGTCTATGCTATAATTCTATGGGTTATTTTTAATACAAGAAACTATATTTTTGTAATCATTTTTAATATGGTATTAGAGTGGAATTTTTTTATAAGATCAATGAGAGTGTTTGAGAATATATATGTATCACTCTAAAAGCTTTATTATTAGGAAAATCAAGAGGAGAAAGAATAGATAAGGGGCTTTTGGTACTTCAAATTTTCAATCCTTAGTAAAATTCAAGTGAAGAGGATAAATTTTTCTCTCTTCATAAGATTCTATATGAATTTATTCACATGTCCCATTTCTTTTTGTTATCTCTAGTTGATTCCTTTAATTGGATTCATGTACTAGTTGTAAATCTACTTATAGAAGATTTCCATGGAAGAGATTTTCAACCAATTTTTATTTGAGTGTTTTTTATGAGAATCAAACTTTCCCATTGTATTAAAAGTATTAAAGAAAGTTAATTTTAACTTTCATTTCACCTGAATATCACACCATAAGTTCATTTTTTAAGCCACATAGATCACATTATATATAAATATAGAGAATTCACAGGGGTAAGAATGAACCAATGGGAAGGAAAACAACCTTTTTAGCTCATCTAGCATGTTTTCAAAACCATTTTTTTTAGATTTTATAGCACATCACAATGAGTTGTTAGATCTTATGTTTAGCTATAGATTGGATTTGGGTCCATCCAAAGGGTGTTTTTTTCACCTTCTATTTTTTTATTCATATGGACTATTGGTCATTCTCACTTGATAATTTTATAGT